>CM031238.1:44458355-45058355 GCA_018340775.1 Taxus wallichiana var. yunnanensis
CAAGATCGCAACGGAATAGCCGTAAACCCGTGTGATACTCACTAATCATCGGGAGGGAGATCTCTCATCTTCTCGTGTGTCAAGCCATCCCACTTCTGAGTTTTGCCTTTGTCATTAGAGTTCCTGACTCGCATCTTCGCCAATAAACCAAGAAGTTACACCCGCATGTCCTCTTTTAATAACGCTTTTAGACTTTTTGAATCACACCCCCATAAATCCATTCCTAGATCCACTACTCAACGTGGTCATCGTGATCTAACTATCATTCATTTACCTCTCACCATCTCATTACCTAATATCACTCATATACTATCCTTACCAACAACATCACATCCTACAACACGACCACCCCAAAAACAACCAACCTACAGATCTCTAGACTATACCGAGATCATTATCAAAGAACCGTATTTAAGTTATCGTGACTCAAAACCATAAATCAGCCTTTCCCCTACCCGTCCTCAACGAAGCAATTTAATTGATATTTTACAAAGATTCTTTTGTGTTAATTCATATTAGCAGGGAACTCACCACCTTCAAAGGAAGTTTTATATTTCCGCCCAAGGCGCGCTTCCTCATTTATCAGTCTAATCAAAATCTTGTGGTCTTGTGTTCTTATTTCACAGTAGTCCTTCCAAGACAAAAGGAGTTCTTCGCAGCCAACTCCGATCTTTCTACGCACGCGCACACCATCTCGACGCTCAATGTATTCCTCCTAGCCCTAACCTTGATCAAGCTTCTAAAAGGAATGAAAGGATAAAGCAACTCTATTCCCGTGAAGCCAAAACATTCCGAGCTAAACATTTTGGCACTTATGGGACCCATTTTGGGTTTCTTTCTTTCTTGCTTGCTTTCATATAGGAGTATACTTGCTGTTTTCTTCTTCTAAAAGATATTCACAAGGTTTTGTATTATTTTGATAAAAGAACTTGCTTTGCTTTTACATCTCGCATTAGTGAAAGTCATCTCTTTTGCTTCATCGAATATCATTTTCGATTTGGGTTTAAAACACGTGCATTATCATTACACGCTGTGTTTTCACCCTAGCTAACATAGATTAAGTAACAGGTCGTACACGTGGGGGTGATATCCATGGTATTGACAAGAAATTAATCTTACTTTCACTGCACAACACATACCGAATCACTTCACAATTAACACAACAACTCAAACATCCCCCTTTTCCGCGGTATTCCTCCGCCCGATTGAGGTAACCTTATAAGCCAAAACAAACTTGACATTTCCCCTAAGTCTTTTGTTTAGGATTCGACATCATTCTACGCCTAAAGGCATAAGCCCACGATAATTAAAATTAACCCTAGGTTAGTCTCTCGGATTTGCGTGGTGCATCTTGCTTGCTTTTTTAGTTCTCGCTTTCTTTCTCATACTGCCTTCTCGTGATCAATAATTGACAAGTATACTAAACGTTGTTAAAAATCAAATTAGCAGCCTTTTATATCTTGTTAGCCTGCACTTCTTACACCGACATCGCTACCCGACCGACGCCGGCTATAGTATAACCGACATCGGTTACATTGACCGATATCGCTATCGCCTTTCCCAATTCCCCGACAAACCAAAGAACCTACCAATTTTACCACTCAGATTGTTTCTCTCTCGATGATTGAAACCCTACTGTGAACTCCTGCTCCATGGTTGTTATCACTCAAAGCAAGCCGCCGCCATGGTTTCACATGCTTGCTCTGCTTTCCTCAATCACCCCCTTCACATTCTCGTGGGGAATCCTATGATACCAACGAGGTTCCTAAAATTCCCGTGGGAGATAAGGACTTTGCCAAGTTTCTGATGCTAATTCTAGCGCCAGAGCATATACTATTTGTCTCATACCCCCGACCGTACTGCCTCGATGGTCACCTCCTTGCTGTATGCCTATTAGTATAGCTGCTCATTTAGCTCCCACTCCGCCCGAGCAACACCGCCTTTGCTTCCTACATCTTTAGCCCCGCCTCCCAATCCGGACGGCTTCGAGGTTCATATGATTCGAGATTGGCTTTCCGCACTTGACCCTACATATCATTACCGCCGATCGCCCCTACCTCATCTCTCTTGGCAGCATCGCTCCGTTCATGACTTGCTCTCTCGCCACCTATCCACACTAGCTTCTTCTCAAGCTCCGCCTACCTTTTCATTCCCATACACGTATCCAAAGTGACTCTCAACATCTTATATGGGACATCCCTATTCTGGCCGCCTCAACATATTCGCCCCATACCTTATCAACACTTAACCCTACCATTGTCCAAATGGAGGCCCTTGCCCAATTTGCCTCCATTTACCACAACCGCACCATTATCTCATCCAACCACGGATTTCATCAAACAAATGATGGAGAAAATGCATAACTGGAGGCTTTTGTTTTAGGAGGTCATAAGCGCTTGACATACGAGCAAGTTTGTCGGGAGCCTATTCACCCTTCCTCGTCCCTTCATTCATATCCTCCTCAATGGGAATTACCAAAATTTACCTGCTTTTAACAAGAAAGAGGACCCTCAACAACACTTCACGATCATTTAGACATGCTTGTTATTTGATTGCTCATGATGATGCCTCATTACTCCGCACCTTTCCCATGTCCTTATCAGACCCGCCTTGAGTGGTACAATGCTTTAACCCAAAGACTCAATCTTCTCTTTTAACCAACTAGCCCAATATTTCTTGATCATTTCTCCATTAACATTGCCAAGAAAGTATCTATCACCGACCTTTATGCCATCCGACAATTCAAGACGAATCTATCGCAGATTTCGCTGACGATGGCGGGCCTTATCAACCAAATTACATATGCCTTTCGCTCTCAGCCAACTTATCGAACTTTTTACGTGGCATGTGCTAAGCACATTTCTCCTACTCTTCAAATTCAAACTTTCCGCACATTTGATGAGGCCTTACCATGGCTCTAAACTAGAAATTCGAGCCTTAAAGAAGAGAAATTGCGGTTGCGCAACAAAACCCCAATTTCGAACTCCGCATTCTACCAATAAACCAAACACCACCACTCCTCACACGTCCACTTCTTCAAAATCAAAAGGAGTTGTCCACGCGGTGATGGTCAAATCTCAAACACCATCTAATACCCCACCAAAACCACCTATAAGTACAAAGCCGAGCCCATCAATTACACTCCTCGGGAGAAACTTATGGTGTCATCTTGGAAAATTGCTTAAAGCCGGAGCTATCACCTTGCTTCCCTATTAAACCCCACTCCGGTTTGATTCTACCCGCGCTATACCTTCCTCGGTACAAAGAAAATGACTTCAGAATCTTTCACCGCGTAAAGGACATAGTCATGAAAACCGCAAAATGTTGAAAAACATAGTGCAGAAATGGTTGACGCAGTGATATAACCTCGATAATCCTAATGCCCCCGCCAACCGAAATTTGAAAATCTTCAACAAACCATTCCCAAATCACTCGTTCAACAAGAACATAAACCAGATATCTTAGCCGAGGAGAGTGTTCATGAGATCCATGCAGCCTTCACTCCTGTACCAAAAGCCTCTATCGAGAAAATTTTGAATCAAGCTCTCTCACTAACACAGAGTTCGAACCTCCTTCACCACCATCAAGCCAAAGCGAAATCATTCCTTTACCCATAAAAGAGTTAACTGCCTGCAGCACTTCTCTTCTCATCAATGAGTTCGCTACACCACATCCCTACAAGATCGCGAACGGATGTTATCTAATTTATCTATTTCCCAAACGTCCCTTTTCTACCGCTCTTCAAGTGCACAAGAGGAAGGCTCACCACTCCTTTTAACATCCTTAGACGAGAAATCTCTTGCACCAACATGACCAAATTCTTTAACCATAACAGACCCTCTCAAACATGCCCTCCTACCTATTAGTCCTTCATCGCCTAAATCTTTTCAACAACCTATCGACTTCTTAATATCTATTGATACAAGACTCATCTACCCCCGTATCACACCCACAAGGACTCGAATCACAACCCATCTTTCTTCCGTACTAAATTTACAATTCATGCCTCGAAGATTGTCATTCTCCGTAAGATAGACGAGTCCTATGGGAACGTTTGAGTACCCCCTATTCTACTCAAATGCAGGTGACCGATCCTGACACCTCTACCATATACCCTAAGTGTTTACTGAAACTCAAAATGCCTATGTCCTCATTCTCACCCCCCGTATCTATACCGAGTAGCCCATCCACCTCTATTAACCTAACCAAATCTTCCCCTACACTTGGGACCTCACCAATGCCCAGTCTAACGCACCCGCCTAAGTGACTCGATTTATCCAAAAATAAAGCCGCCCCGCCACCTAGGAGACAAACTCAATCCGTACCTCTATCACAATCAAAACCATCATCGTCACACCTACCTTCCATATCGGGACCTCATCCCTCCACCTTGCATCAATATATCATACCTCCTACGCTTTCAAAACGACATACGCCTTCGCACCTATACAGAGATCAAAGGGTATATCAACATTGTCACCCCACGTATCCCGTCCACCCATCAACTCTAAATGAACTCCATCATCAAAGGATTTATTTTCTCATGTCACTCCCTTTCTCCGTGGTTGCTTTCTCGCTACCACGCTATCTCGTAGCCTCATCATCTAACCAAATGAATATAGATTCTGCACCAAAGAAACCACGCTTAGTGAAAACCACGTGTCAACACCCTGGCTAAACCACCACCCATACGAACCAACCACGCCCAAACATTACCAAAACCCGCACAACCAATACCCTCATCCTCCTCCGATTTTGACCCACTCAAAGGATCTTACGCCAAAATCCTTGCTATGTTGGTGGAGAATGCGACCATTTCCCTACCCCCACTTAGACCTTATGACCCGTCTAAACCTCGACCTATAGGTTATGATGAGTCTAAAATCTGCGCCTATCACCGCACACCAGGACATGATGTGGAGGGATGCAAAGCTTTAAAACCATCCTTCATCACCACCTCCCGATACAAAGGTTAAGAAAGACAACTTACGAAGGGAGAGACCTTTAGCTTCAATTCCTCTACTATACCATCTATCCCCGCCTCACCAAGATCTATCATTATTACAACGCCACCTCTCAAGACCATGATTAATTCCAACCATCTTCCTCATCTCAGTGTCTACGAGATTAATATGATTAGTGTTGCTACTCGAGTGCAGTAAAACAATGAGAAAGCGAAAGAAAGCACACATGCGCCCTCTCTTTTCTCCATCCAAAGATCCCGATTGCACCACCACCCAAAGTGGTTATTCGTGGACCCGCTTACCCCATCTCTAATGGAGTTGCCCATCGAGCCATGATCAAACAGCTTCACCAATCGCCGTAAAATGACACTATATGATCTCATTCGCAGACTTCAATCTCATCGACAAGCTCTCGTTGAAATTCTTCAAGGGATCGAGGTCTTACCTAATGAAACCTTGCCTCGTTGCCTCCATTCTAACACCCAATCACGTTGCTTCTCTCACCAAACAACCCACCGCCCCAACCACTTCTGCCTCTCGTACAACAAGCTCATGCGCAAATGGCTCAAGATGAAATTGTTGACTTTGGTACGTAAGATCCCGACCTCGCCCTTTTCATCTCGGGCCACGCCCGGGACATTCGGTACGCCGTGTTATGATTGACGGGGCGCTAGCCTAAACATCATCTCTTCAAAAGCCTTCCAACAAATGAATATCCCTTCTAGCTACATGTGTGCTAATCCCATCATGTCATGCTGGTCATTCAATGACGCTATTACCTCTACCTTAGGCACCGTGATCCTCAACATTCGGGTAGGACCACGTACTTTACCCGAACTCTTCTATGTCCTTGAAGGAGAGTTCCAATATAACATATTGCTAGGTCGCCTCGATCCGGCTATGGGATGCGTTCCTCAACATTACATGATGCATAAAATTTGAGTACGAGGGGAAGTCCTACACCGTAAAAGCTGATCCTCCCCCCTTTAAAACCTGCAATATGTTATACCGCCCTAACGATGTGCTTGTACCAATCAAGACACCCATTCATTCAACCCAACCGTCCTCTTCAAATGTACCTCAACCATCCACCTCAACCGCACCTACGCCTTCAACCGATGAAACCACCGCCGCAAAACCACTTCCTTCCCGCAGCCTAACATCCCAACCGCACACTTCTTAGTAGATGTTTTTCAACGCCTTACGCTGGGGAGTATCACCTATATAACGTTAGTTCTTTCCATACTCCACAGAGTATGGACAAGTACATGCACATCCTACCTATGACCATCGTGTGGGGAAGTAATCTCTTACGAACCACCCTATCACGCACCAACCTAACATATGGGGGTGTTGACGCATCCTCCATTACCCCCGAACCCCTCTTGGTGTGGTTCCTTCCAATCTGATTTTCAATACTTGAAAATCATCGCTTTCGCCTCACCTTCTTGACTCGCTGTGCTTGGAAAGGCTTTGGTTTTGGTCTTTATGAACAAGGCCAACATACACTCATTCCCATGACTACATGCAAACACAATGATCGCAGCGGTCTCGGTTTTCCTAAACACCTACACAGAGGAACCTTGTGTCGCTTGTCTTCTAGAAGACAACGACGCACCCCTACCGAACCATCATCACCCATTTTGCCTTCGCCACCCACAGCAGTCGATGATCCCGAATCTATCCCTCCTAACTTTTTTTTTTTCATAAATGCTATCTTCCTAGGTCCTCTCAATTATCAACGTGATAATGAGGACCCTCTTCTATCCCCTTCTCAGATCCGACATGATTGAAGAGGACTCACCTTCAATTAACGTTGTTGAGTGTCAGGATGATGACTCCATCCTCACTTACCTTGGCGCGGATGACTCTTATATTCAACGCGCCTTACCATCTGAAACTCAAACCATGCTGAACGAATCTACTATAGAAATCAACATCCACACGGAGGGAGGATCTCACATTGTGAAGATCGGACAATCCCTTAACACATCGAACAAGTCGCCTTTACTACCTTTCTCCAGTGCTCGCAACCAAGCTTTCGCTGTCCTACGCTGAAATGCCAGAATTGATCCCGACATTGCTGGCCCATAACATTACACTAAAACCCGATTCCAAGCCAATTAAACAGTAAATTGAGAAAATGCATCCACGCATTGCTTCTCGTCAAAGAGGAGCTTCAACGACTCTTTCTGCTTTCCTTCATTCTGCCTATCACTATCCTCAATGGATTTCTAACATCGCACTGGCTACTAAAGCGACGGGGACTTCGATATGCACGGATTTTCGGGATCTTAACCTCGCTTGCCCTAAGGATGACTTCCCCGCCTAGCATTGACCAACTTGTAGATCTCACCGCAGGCCATGAGATGCTCTCTCTCATGGATGGCTTCTCGATATAACCAAATTTTGGTCGCTTCGCCGATCAACATAAAACTCCTTCATAACTCCTCGGGAACCTTCTATTACCGTAATGCCATTTGGCCTTAAGAATGCTGGTGCAACCTATCAACGGCTATGACCTACATTTTTCATGACATTATGCACACTATCCTCAAGATTACGCTTGACGATCTTCTTGGCAAATCTAAACATCGAGTGAACATCTCGATGTTTTAACCATTATTTTTGATCACATGTTACAATATTCTCGTCCGCCTTCAACCAAAGAAATGTGTCTTTGTGTCCTTTCGGGAAACTTCTTGGCTTTATCGCTCTTTCGTGGCATCGAGGTCGACCCATCTAAAGTCAAAGCTATCCTAGAAATGCCCCCACCTACCAATCTCAAACAATTGCGTAGTTTACAAGGTAAGCTCCAATCTATCCGACGTTTCATCTCCCAACTCTCGGATCGATGTCAACCTTTCCATCACCTTCTTAAAAAGGACATTGATTTTCAATGGAGCGAAGAGTGCCACCTAGCCTTTGAAGCTCTCAAAACTTATCTCTTGCATCCACCCGTGCTTATCCCACCTCAGGACGACCACCCTTTCTACCTTTACCTTTCCGCCACTGACCACGCTGTAGGGGCCATGCTTGCACATCGTGACTCTGAGAATCGAGAACAAGCCGTTTATTATATAAGTCGTACTTTGGTGGACTATGAGACTAGGTATACACATGTAGAAAAGTTATGCCTAGCCCTATCATTCGTGGCTACCAAACTCCGACACTACCTTCTGAATCACAAAACTTTCGTCATCACCAACACGGACCCCATCCATTACATGTATGCCAAACCTCATCTAAACCAACGCATCGCCAGATGGCTCATGCTCCTCGCCGACCTCGACCTTGAGTTTGTCCACCAGAAATCAATCAAAGGACAAACCATCGCAGATCAACTTGCGGAAGCCCCTTTACCAGGGGAACAATTTACCAATTTTACATTCCCCGACGAACTCATCGCCACTCTTTCACTCAGGGAGGAGTCGTATCCAATGACCCTCTTCTTCGATGGATCCAAATGCCAGCGCGGCGGAGGAGCCGGCGTTGTTCTCATTCCTCTCGACGCTGAGCCTATGCCTCTCTCATTCCGACTCGATTTCCCTTGCACTAATAATACAGCGGAATACGAGGCCCTTGTTCTGGGTCTCCAAGTTGCGTTACACTTAGGTATCAAATCTATCAATATTTTTGGCGATTCTCAATTGGTAGTCAATCAAGTTATGGGCATCTACCAATGCAAAAATGAGGAACTTCAAAAGTACAAACACTACGTGGATTCACTTCTAGCCTTATTTACTCGCTATTCTATCCAAACCATTCCCCGCTCCACTAACAAATTTGCGGATACTATGGCTTGCTTAGCCTCGCAAATTCCAGCTTCATCAACTGACTCTGACATTTTCGTCTTGGTCCAACAACTCTTTGCCCCATCTTATTCAGCCTCGGTTGTTTGTACGATAAATAATGTGTCTGTTAATTCACAGGATACCTGGTATCACCAATTTCACGACTACCTTACAACCTCTGTTCTCCCATCTGACCTTACTAGTACCGGAAACAAACGCGCATTTCTTAAACACGTTTCTCGTTATCTTGTTATGGGAGGACTCCTTTATAAACGTGGCTTTGATGGCATCCTCCTTCGATGTCTCACCGGTGCGGAGGTCACCCATACCATCCAACAAGTACATGACGGTATTTGTGTGGGCATTTTAGTGGCCTTGCCATGGCCAAACGAATCCTTCGCCTTGGTTATTATTGGCCTACTCTCAATAACGATTGCTACGAATATGTTAAGCATTGTGTTATGTGTCAACAACACGCCAACCTTCAACATACTCCTAGCCACCCCCTACAGGTCGCCCGAGATCTTTGGCCTTTCTCACAATGGGGTTTAGACCTTATTGGTGAGATTCACCCGCCCTCTTCGCAACGCCACCGATGGATTATCACAAAGAACCGAATATTACACAAAATGGGTGGAGGCTATTCCACTCATTTCAACCAAAAAAGAAAAAATTGTAGAGTTCATTAACCACCACATTATCTGTCGTTTTGGTGTTCCTCATCGCCTGATAATAGATAATGGAAAATCTTTCAAAATAAGTTATTACAAAGACCTTTGTGACAACTTTGGTATCAAACTTAGCTTCTCATCACCCTACTATCCACAAGCAAATGGACAAGCCGAATCCTCTAATAAAACCCTAACCAAAATCCTCATGAAAGTTGTCAATGAGTCCGGAAGAAATTGGCACGATCACATTCCCTTTGCCCTTTGGGCTTATCGTACTAGCATTCGTACCTCCACTAGTGCTACACCTTTTTCTTTGGTATATGGTACCGAGGCCGTCTTGCCTCTCGAAATACAAATACCCTCCCTCAGGATATCTCTTCAGGATATTCTCACCAACGATGATTTCCGCCAAGAGCGGTTAGCCCAATTGGAGCTTCTTGACGAACGTCGTCTTACAGCTCTCGATCACCTTCAAATCTATCAAAAACGTATCAAGCGTGCTTATGATAAGCGACTTCATGAGCGTACCTTTAAAGTTGGTGATCTTGTCCTCAAAGAGAATCAACATGTAACCAAACTGGAAAAGAGTAAACGTGGAAAATTTGCTCCTAATTGGATTGGGCCTTATATAATCACTCACACTTATGGATCAGGTACTTATCGTTTAGCTTCGCTTAATGGTAAGCCTGAGCCTGAACCCCTTAATGCCTTGCATCTTCGACCATTCTACTGTTGAATTTAGTGTTACATCACTTCTTATCTACCTACTGCTCGTCCCTTGAGCTCATTCACCGCTACATACGCTTTGTTTCCTACACTCCAATAAAAATCAAGCTCACATAGTTTGACTTCTCACTTCACCTTAACGATGCCTTCCCTTTTAGTCTAGTCCATGACTTCAAAGTATTAAAATAAGCCGTATTCTTATGGGATTTTCTTGAGTCAAACTTCCTACAAAACTAGATGCTTCACGCCAAAAGGACATCTAGCTATCTACCTTATATATAGACTGCTCCTCGAAGGACAAATTTATATGCCAAACTATTGCTACTATTATATATAGATCGCCTCCCAAGGACAGATTTATGCACTAAAATCATATCTCACACTATAAATAGATCGCTCCTCGAAGGACAAATGCTATACACGGTCAGCCTTTATCAGAAGCTTCTCGCATTGATCAGCTTTGTGAAGACCTCAAGAATAGTACAATCAATATCCCTTGTAGACTTCCCGCATCGATCAGTCTATATTCAATAAAATAAAAGCCTCATTCAAAAGAACTTTTGAGTCATGGACTTGTCTATTTAGGGTAGGTTCTCTTTCGTCAGAACACTCACTTTGTAACAAGTTCTCTGTACCTCCGTTATATCATCCACCTCACCTCACCATTTGTTTCAACTCAAGGGACGTGACGTACACCCGATATATTGTGATTATACAACTCTTTTCACCTATCGACTTCTCGTCTATGCAAGGTACCTAGGGGTTCAAGCTCATTCTACGTTATTATGTGGTTTGTTTAGTTCTTTTCACCTACGGAGCATTCTTTCCTCTTTGCCTCGCATCTAGGATTGTGTGTTGATCTTAATCAGGACATGGTTCCCTACTACTTGGGTAGGCTAACTTTCGCTTCCCTTATACCTTTTACAACATCACCAATTCATTACCAACACCATCAACCTTACCTTACCAATATTAATATCAACATTTTTACCAACCAACAAATTGCCTAACCATACCTAAATTCACCTCTCCCTGGTCCTAAGGGAGAACTACATCGGTCTGAGGCCCCTCCTTGCTTTGTGCAATGGGCTATGTAGGCAGCACTTCGAGACATGGGGTCTCCCAAGGTTAGCTCGACCATCCCCTACCATAACCTATCATGTGTGGTAAATATAAATATTTTTGTGTATTTCTATTTAATCACATTCCTCTTTTATCCTTTTTCAAAACACCAACAGTCAAAACGAAAACATTCTTATTATTATCATAACTCAAATCAACATACATATTCGCTTTATTTAGATGTTAAACAAATACATCTTCTCTATCATCGACACGCAGTCGGCATCCTTATTTATTCTTATACCTCATAACATTTATTCGCACCCTCACGCCTCATCCCGCACTGTGATGATCGTGATCGCCGACGCCTCTCACGGCCTCTCCGTCCTCAAAGGTACCACGGCTATTGGTACCGCCCACTGATCTGCCAATCTCTCCTGTAACATATGAATACGCCCTCTCGCATGGAGGAATCCAGCCTCTAGTCTCTCCGCCCGTGACTCCGCAACCGCTAACAATCCTCTTGCCTCATTCACCTGCGTTTGGAGCTGCTGAACTAAACTCTGCAGACGATCTCTCTCCACTGTAATCACAGCTATGTCAGGGCGATCACGTACACCTCGCAGCTCTGCTACCCACCATAACCTATAGGCCTCTCGCTGCTCCTCGCATCCATTACATCCGCGATCGGGCCGCTATCTCCTCTGGCCCTTCTGGAGGTGTTGGCCGGGGAGGTGAGAATGCTGCCTCGGCGATCCTCATATATGGTCTATAAGCCAGGGGTATATCCTGCACAAATCCAAATTGTCGCCGCACGCGATCTATAGGAATCCTCTCATACTCACCTGGCCTGTGCCCCGCGATCCACCTCAATCGCTCTACACCCCTCAACTCCTCAGCTATGTTCTCTGTTACCATATAGTTCCCGTAAGGCCTCCAACAGATATCCGCAATCGTCACCCTCTCCCATACCGCTCTGTAATACTCAATGTCACCCGTCACACTGGGATCTTGCTCTTGTTCTCCGCTCTGACCCATCGCCTCAACCCCAACCTCTGTACTCCTGCCTCTCCCGATCGATGGGTCGGCCTATTGGTCGCACACAAACAATGTGCTCATAGGCCCAACAATGTAATAAGTATGAACAATCCAAAGGTCGCCCCGTGATTTCACCTACAAGCCCATAAACCCCCGTATAGTTCCGCCAAATATGCAGTGCCCATGCAAAAGTCACGTTCCTTTCTATCATCTCCCAAATAACACACATCAATGCCTTTGGAAATCTTCCCCCTTCCGCCCTCGGTAATGCATAATACCCTACCGCTATCATTAATATCACTGCTAACCTTGTCTCCTCAGGGTGTGCTGCATACATTATCCCATATGTGAATGACAAACCTCGCTGTGTCAAATCTCGTGTGTATGGACCAAATACTACTGTTATCGCTCCCCGCACCGCGCTAGGTAATGCCTGATATACTGGTTTTCCTGTAATAGGGAGCCTCAAAATACGGAACACATCTTCCAATGTTACTGTCATCTCCCCTGTTGGCAGATAGAACGTATTCTTCTCTGGATTCCATCTTTCAATCAACGCCTGCAACATAGCATGGTTACGTGCGATTCGTGAATAATAGCGGATTCCACTTAACCCCAAACGATTTATCAATGTCCATTCCACTGGTGTTACATCCGCTCGGATTCGTGACAACAGCGCTGGCACACTATCATTCATCCTCAACCCTGCCTCTGCCTGCATACATCAAAACAACAAACAACCATTCAATCCATCAAATCCCTAAGGGTTTTTCTCACATTCTGGAAATTCCTCCAGTAACCGGTATCGGTTATAAATAACCGGTACCGGTTCAGTAACCGATACCGGTTATCCCTAACCGCTATCGGTCACTGTCAATTACATACACCTTGCCTAAACAACCACCTACGACAATAAATTGCTCGTTTATTCCTCTCTGTATACACAGACATACCCAAACCCTTGATTACCTACCACGTAACACTCACCTCATTTATAACCCTTGTTATCATGTTTTCTTTCTCATATCTACCCACCTACTCTCCCCCATCTTATTCACAAAACATGCAGTAATCAAATCACAACCAAAACGTTTACCTCTTGAGTTGCAGCAGCTTGAGGTGGCACTTGTCTTCCCTCTCGTCCCTGCCTGCTGGATGCTTCTCCTCGTTCTGCCATGATCACCACCCTTTTCAAATTCACCTTTCTGCCTTCTGAATCTCAGATCACATTCACTTTCCCTATCTCTTTTCTCCTTATCACTCAAATCTCTCATGCAATTACCTGTCTCACCGCCAAAAGCGCCGCGTCACGTATTTAACTTCGTTGCATGGCTCTCAAAATTAGAACTTAAGTTGCCACCCTAGCTTTTCTATTTTTAGAAAAGCTCATACCTAAATAACTGTATCGGTTACATAAACCGATATCGGTCTACTAACTACGCGCCGGTTACCTAACCGATATCGGTTACACACCTGCCTTTTTGAAACATAGTTCTTTTCTTCATTTTCTACCTAATTTTTTATCGCGCCCGCCTCTTTTCCTGCATAACAACACCATTATCCATATTTGTCCATCCAATCCACTTCTCATTACGATTTCATCCATATCATCTATCTACATTACCAAAACAAACATGCCATCATCTAAGGATATCAAAAAACTATCAATCTATACACCATTTGGATCCAACTCATCAGATACATATATAACAATGTCACCAAACCAGCAACAAAACATGCCACATTTCATAATATAACATGACTGCATCCCATTAACAACAAACATCAACATCATCAATATATCAACATGTCAATTAAACTTATCATACATCAAATATCACAAACCATCGACAAAATACTTAAAAACATTTTGAACACAGCATGTGAGTCAAATCCTCATATCTATATATCACATATACAACGTTTCCAATATACAATATGCCCTGCATCGGGACCTCTGTGATCTCATAATACAACAAAGCCGGCACGCAGGCCGCAATAAATGTCAATAATCTCGACTCGGCTCGCAGGCCGGTCCCTCATATCAAAAATATACTCGGCTCGCAGGCCGGTATCAACTATACAACCCGTACTCGGCTCGCAGGCCGGTATACAATAAATGAATGAATAAATGAATAAATGTAGGCACGCAGGCCTCTATCAACACAACCGGTGCACAGACCGGTGCCCATGTCCATATACAAAAACAATGCAGGGGATCCTCGCCTCTCCCCACCGCCTCAACACCTCTCCCTCGCTGGGTCCCTCGTGGTGCCTTCGCCTCCCGCCAGAATGCACACGCCGGCCGTGGGCCGCACCTCCTCGCGATCTCTCGACTATGGGAGGTCTCTACTCTATAAGCCGCATATGGCCGAGATTTCGCCTCCGTACTATCAAGAACATCTTGATAGTACCGGCCTCCGCTCTCGCCTCCATATATCTGTCCCGTGCCACCGTAGGTGCTGGGGCTGGTCCCCGGACTCCTACTACCAGTGCCCCCTGTGCCTGTGATGGTGCCGCTGGTGGTGCCTGTGGCCGTGGTGGTATTCGTGCTCGTGCTCGGGGCCGTGGCCGTGCTGCGCGCCGGTGGTGGTGCTCTGTGCCGTCGTGCTCTCGTGCTCGCTGCTCGCTCAAGCTACCCTCGTAAAACACCTATTCTGTGCTCGCAGTGCAGCCTGGGCCTCGTAATAGCTGCACTCGACTCCCGAGCTGATCTCGCTCGCCATCACCGCACGCTAAGTCTGGCAGTGGCAGTCCGTGCTACTTCTCCTCGCTTCTCTCGACTAGCCCACCAAACCATATATGCTCCTGCATACCAAGATCATCTACAGATTATCTCTGCCGCCTCTCAAAGAACCCAACTGGATCCACGGCCGTGGTGCAGCAAGTGGGGCTCTACATCATCCCTCCCGTATCCGAGGGAAGGGAGGTGGCTCGCCCTGCCGCAGCCCCATCTCGCCCGCGCACTCTCTCTAGGGGTATCCTCTCGTACTCTCCCGGCCTCCGTCCTGCTATCCAGAAAGTGTACTGGATCAAGCGTAACTGTACTCGGGCTCCTCTGTGCGGGTGATGACCTCTGTAAGGTCTCCATACGATATCTACCGCTGTCAGGCCCTCTAATAAATGCCTGTAATAGGTGACGTCCCGCCCTGCAAGCACTGCTCGTGGCTGTCCCACGACCCCCAACCACCTCTGAAAGCCGTATCTGTATATGACCTGTGGCCCTGGCTGCTGGGGTAACCCTACTGGTCTGATGCATATGATGTGCTCATATGCCCAACAGTGAAGTAAAAATGTCGAACAAATCCCGAATCGCCTCATCCGGCGATAGCCCCACAGCTCTCTCGTAGATAATCGCACTGGATATACTGGTGCCTAAGCATAACAGTGTGCTCCTCCACCATCTCATGAAGCACCCCCATCAATGCCCGTGGAAAGCGGCCTCCTCTCGAGTCCGGGAGGGCGGCGGTGATCCCGACATCATCAACACGGCAAGCCGTGTCTCATGCTTGCGCACGGTTTTACATATCACCATACCCGATGCTCACGCTGTGATATGTCACTAGCGCAGCTGCATCCCCGAAAACCTTGTAGGATGCTGTCCATGGCTGTCTCTGCATCCACCTGAAAAATGGCCTCTCCATCAATAGGTAATCGAAGGATGCGATATACATCCTCCAATGTGATGGTCATCTCTCCAGTCGGGAGATGGAACACATTGGTCACCGGATCCCATCTCTCGATGAGGGCAACCATCAAACTATGATCTCTGTCGATAGCTCTGTATCGCTGGACTCCGCCGAGTCCCACCTCGCGCATGATCACCCAAAGGCAGGCCGGATACATGTGGTCGCATCCGCACCAACAAATGGGGGTATCTCGCCCCGCATCGCTCACCGCCGACGTGCCTGCAAAACCAACCCACAACATTAGCTCTACTCTTTACAACAACAACACCACAACCCTCTACACCCACTTTTCTTCTCCACCTAGCCACACCACGACTCTCTAACACACCCCTCTACCCACCTATTCTCTACGCTATTCGCCTCCCTCTTCTACCCAAAACAACCCACCCCAAAACACCCCATCCCAACCCAAACAACACCCCACCCCAACCCAAACAACACCCAAAACACCCCATCCCAACCCAAACAACACCTAACTCACCACCACAAACTCAACACAACACAATAACTTAATCCAAAAAAAAAAAAAAAAAACAACCACTACGGACCGGTACCGGTCCCCAATAACCGACCGCGGCCCTCTTCCCACCGACGCCGGTCAACTACCGACCGACACCGCCAAACACAAAGCACCCCGTCCCTAAATTTTGCGACCGATGCCGGTCGCTTAGCGACCGACATCGGTCGCTGTAATTTCCCGGAGCCGAACCCCCGCGCGGCCCCCACCTACATTTTTTTCATTTTTTTCCAAATTACCCACCCAAATACCCTAAAAATCTACCCACCCAGCCGCCTTGGCTTACTTAACCTATCTACCCTCTCCCTTTTTCAAATCACTTCCATTTATTACTTATTTCATCCAAAACATACATTCCTACCCAAAACCCCAAATTTAGCATAATGCAATCAACTGAACACAATGCAGGGTTTTGAACCTACCGGTACGACGACACGTCGTCGTGGTGGGATGGGTGGTGGTGGTCCAGCTGGTCCAGCTCCTCCTGCCCTCTCCTGGCTGTGCCATGGCTCCAAATGTCCTCTGCTGGGTCCTCTGCCAATCACCTACTGCCTCCTCCTCACTCGGGCCCGCCAATCAACTCACTTCTCCACTCAACTAGTGCCACCTCAGCCAATAAATACACCAATGTCAATATTCCACCTCAGACAACTTAATTTGATTTCCAAATTCACAAAGTGACAATGACCGGCCGTATTTTTCTTTTTATAGGTTTTTAACATTGAACCGATACCGGTCAATTCATGCCCTAAGGAACCGGCATCGGTTATCTAACCGGTACCGGTCATATATAACCGATATCGGTTTTGTCCTTTTTTACCCAACTTTTTGCCCTTATTCACTACGTTCCCTTTCCCACCACATTGCCTCTTTACCACATCGCCTATATGCTCCATTGCTCTTTAGCCGTTTTTGACTTCACCGGCCCGACCCAAGGCCACAACCAACCACTCCGGCCCGACCCAAGGCCGCAACCAACCATCTGGCCCGACCCGGCCTCACCCCAAGGCCCGACAACCAACCATCCGCTCGACCCAAGGCCTCACCCCAACCATCTGGCCCGACCCAAGGCCTCGCCCCAACCATTTGGCCCGACCCAAGGCCTCGCCCCAACCATTTGGCCCGACCCAAGGCCTCGCCCTAACCATTTGGCCCGACCCAAGGCCTCGCCCTACCCATTTGGCCCGACCCAAGGCCTCACCCTACCCATTTGGCCCGACCCAAGGCCTCGCCCTACCCATTTGGCCCGACCCAAGGCCTCACCCTACCCATTTGGCCCGACCCAAGGCCTCACCCTACCCATCCGGCCCGACCCACACCCTCACTCTACCCTTCCGGCCTGACCCAAGGCCGCAACCCAACAACTTGGCCCGACCCAAGGCCGTACCACTTCGATACCTCGCCCAACATCAACACCATACACTTTTATCCACCCATCATGTAGCTTTTTGTTCCATCGAGCTCACCTGTTCGTGTTTTAGCATGATTAGGGTCCTCGACTTGATCTCACGACCAACTTTGCTTCTAGACCTAGACCGTGACGCTTATCTCAACCAAACCAACCATTTGCTACTGCCGAACATGCCTAAACGTTCCTGTACCTTACCTGTTATATACCCTGGAGCTACTTCCTATGCCTTGGATACCAGGATTATATCACCCTTGTTTGGATAAACTATCGACCTTTGCCTATGCATTGCCGGTTTGCTCGTCAAATCATGTACCCTAGTCGCACTATTACATTTCAACATGCGTCTCGCTTCCTCGACCTACCCCACCATCTTACCATCCTCTCTACACCATTCACCCTTTATCAACCCTATCCCTGATTTCCCGTTCTCTCAATCTGTGATAGATTTGAGGGGGATTACCTATATCCTTAACAGGAGAAACCACTTCATATTATTGTCCGCGCAGCTTTACAAAACAAGCTACACGACAATAAGGGGCTAATGTAGACACCAAATTTGTGTCTTACGACCCCTTTGTGACCCGCATCTCATTTCGTATCCTAACCTCATCACCTAAACCTTACACAATTATTTATTAATTACCTCGTAATTGATAAATCCACATCACCTCACCTGCCACCTCATTTTGCCACCTCATCGTGACCTAGTCCTAACCCTAAACTAACCTAATTAAGACCTATAACTTGGTCTACACCTACACCCATGATTAAGGACCCCTTTCTCGCACCCAAAACCGACATTCTAGTCACTTGACCAAGCCCGCAACTAATCCCTCGGGAGAAAAGTAGGGAAGGTGGGCTATTTTACTAAAAATAGCCTACTTTTTCCTTACCGATGCCGGTTCCTACTCGACCGCCGTCGGTTACGTAACCGCCATCGGTTCCCTGTAAAATGGGCTCCCCTAACCAGAAACAAGGGTCGAAGGATTTTTGAATCAACAGAGATCATTGGGAGCGATAAAGAGCATTCGGATCTTCACTTGGCCGAGCAGAGACGAGTGAAGAGACAAGGAGAGTTGCAGCAAAAGGAGATCAAGCCCAAGATTGCAACGGAATAGCCAGAAACCTGTGATACTCAGCTGATCATCGGGAGGGAGATCTCTCATCTTCTGTGTGTCAAGCCATCCCACTTGAGTTCTGCCTTTGTCATCAGAGTTCCTGGACCTGCATCTTCGTCAATAAACCAGTAAGTTACACCTTGCATGTCCTCTTTAATAACGTTTCTTAGACTTTTTGAATCACAATCCCCATAAATCCATTCCTAGATCCACTACCCAACGTGTCATTGCATCTAACTATCATTCATTTACCTCTCACCATCTCATTACCTAATATCACTCATATACTAGCCTTACCAACAACACTGTTACCCTACAACACAACCACCCCACAAAACAACCAACCTACAGATCCTAGACCATACCGATATCGGTTATCAGCAACCGGTATCGGTTATTGTGACTCAAAACCAGAAATCAGCCTTTCCCCTACCCGTCTCAACGAAGCAATTTAATTGATATTTTACAGTCTTTTGTGTTAATTCATATTAGCAGGGGAACTGACCACCTTCGAAAGGAAGTTTTATATTTCCTGGGCCCAAGGCAGTTCCCTCATTTATTGTCTAATCAAAATCTTGTGGTCTTGTGTTCTTATTTGCAGGTAGTCCTTCCAAGACAAAAAGGAGTTCTTCGTAGTCAACCTGATCTTTCTCTACGGTACGCGCACACCATCTCGACGTTCAACAGGTATTCCTCCTAGCCCTAACCTTATCTCTGCTTTCTAAAAGAATGAAAGGATCAAAGGTGATTAACTTCTTCAGTGTGGAATTGCCTCCAAAATCTATATATCCATGCTCAGTAACAACCGTACAATTTGGTAAATGACCAAACTGATTTGAATTTAGGTCACTTGGATATCCATAGTAATGATTTTCATTATGAAACATTTCGAGGTGTATTGAAGTAACTCGGAGATGGATCTGGAATAGCACTGTTTCTTTGTAAGTGTGAATTCCAAGATGGAAATGAAGTCATGATTACACAACCTCATGGAATGGAAGAAAATGAAAGATGTGGAAGAAAAAAAAAAAGGATGAAAATGAGAGGAAATGAGCCAAAAATGTTAGTGTAAAATCACAACACCCCAGAATGGCTTGATGGTGAGTGGGGCATTCGGTGTGATTGCACAACATGGGACCATCTCTCAAGCTGTGGGACTTGCAAAACTTGAGATGGACCTTCGGAGAAAGCCGCCTTGCTTCCTAATTTACCTACCATAAGCTACTCCAGTGTAGGAAGAATCTAATCTATCCTAATCTAACCATTCCAAGGGGATAGAAAGAGAGAGAGGGTGAAAGAGCCTACACTAAGCGGTGATCCACCAGAAAAGGAAGTGGCGAGATATTCTGTTGAGGGAGGATGAAACAGAGGGGAAAGGAAGATGGGAAGGTCAGACATAAGTGACACAAACCCATATCCAAATCCATGATCAAAACTCCATGAAACACAACACCCTGCACCTATAAATGTGAAATACATGCATAGAAAACAAATTTGAAAGGGAGAGGCATAGGGAAACAACAAAACAATGCAAAGGGTTGAAGAAACACCACAAAAACACGTTTTATTGCTCTATATGGGTGCACAGACCATTACATTCTTGTTCGGTGAGGCAAAAATCCACTTTCCAGCGTAAGAAAAGGTTTTCAACTCAAATGGAGTCAGGAAAATTTTTTGATAGAGTTTCCCTATGCCCATAATCTCTCCTCTTCTCAAATGAGAAGTATTACAATATATAGATGATGAAAATCGGGAGGGAAAGAAGAGAAGCTCGATCCTTGCTCTTTAAAGTTCAACCATTGACTATTAATGCCCCTTGTGAATCCACCCACAATTTGTCGAGTCTTGTCCCTATGTTTGTTCGGCATGTTGAAGAAGGAAGAACGATGGATCGAATCAAATTAGATCTGGTAGTTGAAGCAATCAGATTCTGCATTAATGGCCTAAAAGATGTTTTCCCATTTTCACCCACCTAACCTCATCAAAATTAAATTTTTAGGCTCTCATGGCGTAGACGAGGTCGAGACCTTTCCAACAGTGCCAAATTTGTTGAATTTTGGGCACTAGGTCGAAAGATATGTCCATTTGAATATTTGAGTTGGGTCCATACAAAAATGGTGAAAACCAGTGAGTAGAACGGGTTCGCGGCCTGAAACTCACTTTGTGCCCTTTGGCACCAAAAATATAAAATGCAAAATTTGCCCCGCAGCCCCACAATTCACTTTTTCACAAAAATCATTTTCGGCCCGACGGTCTATTTTTTCCATTTGGGCAAAAAGTCACTCCAAGGCCCACCGGCCCACATGCAATTAAGGCTTGACACGTGGCTCTTTGGGCATCGGTGGAGGTGCGGGTCATTTTTTCACTTTACGCCTTCTTGGGCAAAAATTTCAAATTACCTCCGACGACCCGCCATCCCGCTTTGACTTTTCAACATGGCCATGTGTCCCTTTGCGGGCCTTAGGAATTTTTCTTCATTTTGGCTTTAAGATCCCCTGTGGGCTTGCGGGCCCGAAATTCACTTTGCGCCCTATTTGTAAAAAGCACAAAAGTTCCAAAACTCCTCATGAGACCCGTCACCGCTTTTAGCATTTGGGCAAATTTTCCTCTTCGGGCCGCAGCCCGCATTTTCCCTTTGGGTGAAAAGTCTCAATATCTCCCACCGCCCCACCTCTCCGCATTGGCAAAAATCCTTAAAACTCCCGCTGGCTCGTAACTTGCAAAATATGAGGATTTAGAAGAAATATCCTCCTATAAAACCCTAAAAAAGACATCAAATCCTAAAAAAGAAAGATGTAAAATGAGGGGTCGACTATCCTCAGTTGTCACAACTAGTGAACTTATGACTAGCACTACTACATCTCAGACCCAATGTAGTTCTATGTGCTTGTGTGTGCAATAATAGTGCTCCTAGGTCTCCCTCACGCCAATGATGCCAAGATAGTGGGCGATAGCTAGATAAAATGCAAATGTGTGGATGGAATAGAATGAAATCCCCTTCCTATGCAATGTGTATGTAGAATAATGAGCCCAAATGTAGTCCCTTTGATATGTAGATAGATATCCCTTGATAGAAATTTCCTTCCCTTATAATGGTATGTATGTTGTGTTTATATAGGGATCTCTTGCTTGAATTTTGACACTAATGACCCAACATGCCAACTAGTACCTCGGGATATGAGTGGAAAACCAAAAGACCGACCTCAAATGTCAAAAATAATATCAAACATAAAGAGGGCATGAGCACCCAGGATGGACATGAGCATTTGGGTGCTAGTGTCCAGAGACAAATGATGACAAATGAGTGGAGACTAACAGACAAGGATCCCTGTGATCTGACCAAAAACTGGGTGTATGAGTGACAAGTGTGAAAGATAAAAACAATAGAAACCAACAAGACAAGTGATGGACTAGGGAATGGGTCACCAGTGAATACTTTTCTTACACAAGATCCATATATAAAACAACATACTTGGTGGTATAGTAAATAGTAGTAAGTGCATGATTTTGTGTCTACATTTTCCCCCTTTATGCTATTTGAATGAAATTCAAGTAGTGTAAAGGAAGTAAGGAACATACATATGAGAAGATTGAGAATACCATGTTACAAAAAGTACGCAAAATAAGAACATATAGCATGGAAAACCATGGATCGCGTGTCAATCCATGTGGCATAATGAGAGATGTGGGACCATTATGAGGAGCACTAAGCGAGATTGATGATTTCGATATTGAGTGATTGAGATTTTGATTTTGTCATTGATGGAGATGTGTTGGGGTAGGAGTGATCAGTTCCCAACCCAATTTTATGTGTGTGAAAAACTAGGATTTGGGTGTCCCCACCGCCAGAGGAAGAGTGTAGGGAGAGAGGTTTAGTTTTACTCTCCAACTTTAACTACATCCTCAAAATATCTAGCCACTGCAGATGGAAAAGACCATATTTTTTGATTTGGATCCATTTTTCTTTTTATTTCGATCAAACGTGAATAACCCATATAGGAGTAGTATAGGAAAGGAATGACGTCTCATTTCCCCCACTCTAGGGGTGTCACCACAATGTATATGAGATGGCTTCCATGTTAGGTCATCTAGAAGTGGTAGAAAATGTAGAATAACTTCCCATGTTAGGTCATCTGGGAAAGTGGTGATGTAACTCCCAAGTTAGGTCATATGGGAGGATAAATACGTTGTGTTGTGTCGATTGATTGATGTGATTTCAATAGTAGAAGGTTTTGTTTGTCGATATTTGAATGTGTGTGATTGATTGATTGATTACTCATGGAGATATTTTATGCTTTTTTCCCCATATTAGGTCATTAGGGGGAATCGATAGAAAGTGGTGTGAAATGTTATGTAATGTATGAGAAATTTTTGATAATGAGAATTAGAAAATGTAAAATGATCACATAATGGTGTGAAGGGATTATGGATGCCCTGATTATATGCCCCCTTTTTGGAAAAAGGGGGAGTGATGATGAGAATGAATGTTGAGCCAAAAGTAATCATGTAATGATGTAATAGTGAATGATATGATAGTATATCACAAAAGTGTGTGTATATCGAGTTGAAACGATGTCAAGGAGGAATATAATGTTTTGGAATGTGTATGATACGATAGTAGGTGGAATTTTGAAGAGAATGATGTAAACGAGACAAGAATCGAGAGTAGGGATGCTCAAGATATGATTGAAATCATGTGATGTGTATTAGTTCAAAGGATAGGTGTAAATAATGACTATAACACAATAGGTAATCAAAAGTTACTATAAATAGTAATGTGAAAAAGTGAATAGGCAAGTCATTTGATTATTACACAAGTGTGATTTTGAGCTCTGGGTGTGTGAAGATGCCTCAAGTGAGAGCACCATGATTGAGTTGATTTGAGATGGTGGCGGAAGTGGCATCACGTATGATAAATGAGCTAGTAAGTGTGATTTTTTTGAAAATTATGTTGAAATTAGTTGTTTTGATGAATTTTTGAAAAAAATTGTTTTTGAATTTTCTAGGCATTTTTTTAGACTTGGCAAGAGAGAGGTGAAAGGCGCTAATGACCTTCGGGATGCTAGCACCCTAGATATAGGGTGTTAGACCTCCTGTTCTTGGCACCCGATCCTCCTCCTGGCACTAATGACCCAAAAGGATTAGGGTTAGCCCAGTGTGAGAAATGTGAAAATGATGTTTTTTTGATGCTATTGGTAGGTGTTTTTGCATATATATGATGTTCTAATGTCATGTTTTGTTGTTTTTTGTGTTGTGTAGAGGAGGATATTCATTCATGAGAGTTTCGTGGTGGCCATCATTTGAGTACATTGCTAGGATTGGGTTTTGTTAGATGATGAGTGGGATGTATTGACCGTGTTGGGCTACGACACATAGCGAGGATGGGGATGTGCCCCATAATATGTCGATGATCACCACATTGTGTGAGAGATGGTGTGTAGATACTTGCACATTTTGGTTACCTACTGAGAGAGATGATTGTGACTTTGGAGGACATATATCACATATTGTGATTACCTATTATTGGTGAGAGGGTTCAGGTGATGGCTATAGATGATGCTCAAAGAGTAGATGAGGGCTACTAGGTGGTACTTTTAGGGACCTAAGTTCATACTAAGGTCCATATCAGTCTGATGTTATATGAGATCAGGGGTTCCACGATTGTGGAAGTTTATTGTTGTTGTGATTGCTTCATCGGTTGCAGTGGAGGGTGGTGGTGTAGGCATATTGTATAAGATGCATGATATTTTCCATCGGATAGAGGAGGATGGGATGAGATATGCTTGGGCACATGATGTGTATTGGCCCACTTGTACAAAGATCTATACAGATTTACATAGGAGGAGCACGGGGGTGGGATTAGAGCTACCACATTGTTACATGTATGGGCCTATGAGCATATTGTGATATTGAGGCCGGTTGGTGGACCACGAGGAGAGTGGGTGAGGCCGATATTTTCTAGGAGATGGGTAGGTATTCGTAGTAGGAAGGATGGACAATGATACCTATATAGTGATGTTAGATCATATGGGGCTAGAGGCTATGATATGGAGGCCATACCGAGACTACAGAGGGTGGCCATAAGGATGGAGTAGAGCTACGATGTATTCGGTGAACTATGTGGCTAGAGGATCGGTTTCCAGGGGTGACCAAGCTATTCCAGGTGGAGCATGTTTCACGATAGTTTGGTATGGCCTAGATGTGCCCCTAGAGCCATATATATGGGTGAGGGCCATTAGGGCACCGAGGAGGGCTGGAGCTAGACCAGGGCACATGAGTGTAGCTAGTACCTTCCTGGGCTAGGATAGACGAGGTAGATGCGGTGATGATAGAGTCGATAGATGTGGATGACATAGGGTGTACAGAGGCATACCATGCATGGTGGGCATCACATCGGTGGGTATTTTTGTTTCCAATTTTTTGGATGTGGTGGGAGAACACCACGGGGAGGAGTAGAGGGGAAAACACATGCCCCCGATAGCATAACAATAGTGATAGAGAGCATGAGTATTTTTATAGTGATGTTTGTGATTGGTTATTTGGTTGTTTAATTGTCATTGTTGTCTAATGTGTTGATCTATGGATGTAGGTGATGTATATTGGTCATTGATTGTGGACACATCCATCCACACATTGACGTGGAATGTGCCCACCAATGTACTCATAGGTGGTGGTATGCTAGAGCATGTGGATGGTATTACGGGTGAGCATGCACACT
Source organism: Taxus wallichiana var. yunnanensis (assembly GCA_018340775.1). NCBI lineage: Eukaryota > Viridiplantae > Streptophyta > Pinopsida > Cupressales > Taxaceae > Taxus > Taxus wallichiana. The sequence continues at coordinate 44,484,064 of CM031238.1, forward strand.
TATTTGATCTAGTGGTGCTAGTGGCGCTATGTGTACCATGTTATTGAGTGAGAGGGATGAGGCACGAGAGGAGACATGATGAGCTAGAGAGGTTGTGGGTGGAGGTCCCTTAACACATGATGTATTTGTGAGGTTCATGGAGCTACAGGGTCATTTTGTAGAGCATTCAACTGAGGTTACATTATTGCGTCAGTAGTAGAGAGATATAGGGGCCACGATCAATGACATAGATTGAGCGGTGAAGCATCATCTAGTTCTAGAGCTCCCATAGTTGTAGATAGTGATAGTGATGATGAGATATGATATATAGTGATGTAGTGATGTATGGGGGTTTTTCCCCCAGTGTTGATTTTTGTAACTATGATTTTGAATGATATATATATGGACTATTGGCGTATGTTCATTGTACTTGATGTTTATTGATATGTGATGTGATGATTTGTACTCATATGATGTGTTGATTATTGTTGTTATATTTGATGTGTGATGTTTTGAGCATTGTTTTTTGATTTTTTTTCATCGCATAGTTTTTGATGTTGACTAATGGATAATGATGATTAATGTTATCATGATGAGATAGTGTATGTGATAATAGATAGTGTATATAGTGTGATTGTTCCATGTGATATAGAAATGATGAAAAAGTGTATATGTATGAATATAGAGTGTGAAATGAGCTATGATGAATGGTAAAGTATATGAATGAATGAATGAGATGGTCAAAAATGTACTTAAGCATGTGTGAATATGATGAAGAGGGGGGAAGGAGAATAGTGATGCCCCTAATGTGTAGATGATAAGGTTCATTTATATAAGACCCCTCAACAGTCAAGAATGAACCATAAAGAAAGAGTGTGTCATCAAGAAGTGATATGATAGTGTACGCTAGATAAATATATCGATATAATGTGTAGCGTGAGAGATATGGTGAGGTTCTTATTGTAACAGATCCCTCAACAATCATGTAAGAACCATAAGAACACGAGTGCATCATTAGGGGGTAAGGTGAGGAAAATCACCTACCAAAGACCAAGCGGGCATGGAGTGGTGGAAGCATGTGGAATGGAAGTAAACATGAGTGTATGAACCAAACTGAATGCCTGATGAAATGGTGCCAATGATGGGAGATGTAGTGGTGGGAAGTGCAGATGCTGATGGCTTAGGAAGCCAATGTGTAGAGTAACATTGTGTGGTGGATGAGATGGTGCAGCAGTGGATGAATGAGATGGAGAGTGCACATGAATAATGACCTGTGGCGGTGGATGAATAATGACCTTAGAACTAGATGAAGGAGATAAGTCAACTAGAGTAACAACATGCTTGCATGGAATTGGAGACATAGACCACTCACGAGAGAGCGAGAGCCAAAGGAAATGACACCCTTATCTTCTAATTGTTGTAATCTATCATGAAGGGCGCAATAATCATCATTTTCATGATGGCCATTGATATGATGATAGTTGTAATAAGGTCGATCACGTTGGTGTTGCAAGTGATGAGGTGGATGATGTTGATTAGAAGGTAAATGAATCAAATGCTTGTCAAGTAAAGGCACACAACACATCATGAGGTCTAGCATGATGAGAAAAGTGTAATGGCTCCATGAAGGAGATGCAGAAGTCTGAGGTGGAGCCCTATGTGGTGGAGGAGATGAAGGATGCTTATGCAATGGAGAAGACTAAACTTTCTTGCGAGGTGGAGGAGATGGAGACCATGGAGGATGCTCAATGATGGAAGAAGAGAAGAACTAGATGATGTAATAATAATAGAAGTATGATAGGAGGAGGATCTATAACATGTGTAGTAATGAGATCTTTTTCTAGATCGATGACCTTATAGCATAAGAGTGTGAATGATTCACATGTGTCATATTGCAAGTGCTCTTTTAAAGCAGGAATCAAGCCATGAAAAAAAGATGAATTACTTTTCTAAGTCAATGGGCTGAAAGACTAACTGATGCATGCAAGCATTGAAATGTAAAATGTAATCAAGGATAGGTTATGTCTTTCCTTGATGTAAGCTAGGTAAGTAGTCATGTGTGACTCTAGGGCCATTGTTAAGTATGAAGTGATGAAGAAAGACCTCTTCCATCTCACAATAGGTACTAATAGATCCAAAAGGTAAATGTGTGTACCATTGAGAGCATCATAATAAGACTATGATGAAAAGGATTTAAGCAATAATCGATCATTGGAGTAAGAAGCCATAGCTAGATGATAGTGCTTGAGATGTAAATATGGGTTTCAATACCATCAAAGCATGAAAATGTAGGCATAATGAAATCCTTGGGGAATGCTGAATTGTGAATCTTCTTTGGAATAGGATTTCCATGTAAAGAATTGTTATCAATGGAAGCATAATAGGCTTTCTTTCAAGAGTGAGAGATTGGACCTGAGATTGTAATTGACCAACAACATGCATGAGTGATAAGATATCCTATGATGGAATAGTAGGAGATGTAGATGGTGTATTGAGTGGTTGTATCTTTCCATTATGAGTGATCATAGGAATATCAAAAGAAGAAGTGGAGGATGTCGATGCTTATAGGCACCGTAGGTGTAGGTGTGAAAAAGTAATGGGTGGTGAAGAACATGGAATATCGATAACATCATTAGGAATATCATTGGAAGAATTGTTAGGAGATGAAGTAATGGAAGGAGATGATTCAACATGCATGTTACTAGACACAATCTCAGAAGAAGATGAAAGTGGAGTGGGGATTCACATTCAATAATATGCAAAAGAGGTGGAATCATTACTATCATGTGCCTCATCAATATCAGACAAAGATTTAGAGGAAAGGATTTCATCAAGCATATCATCAATGTATAATGAAGAAGAGCTAGTATGAGATGTAACCTTAGAATCACTTGAAACATTTTCAAAAATGCAAGGAGTATGAGATGTAGCTATACAATTATCTTGACTAGTATTAGAAGCAATATCATGCACATGTACATTGTCATTATGTGTTGTATTTGTACTACCACTATCAAGGTTAAGAGATAATCAATAATAGCCTCATCTAGAGTTGCAAAAAAATAGAAGAAGGTGGAGGAGGCCTATTGCTGATAGGATAGCTAAGACAACAACCCAAAAATCTTGCTGATCCGAAACAATACTAATGGTAGAATGATCAAAGCTAGTAGGAATATTGCATTCATTGGCCAAAAGATGTCTTTGAATCTCATCTGGGAGAGTAAGATTGTGATAGAGAGCAAAGTTCAACGATAGCTGCTTCATCATAGATAGGGTTTACACTCTCATGAGGCATAACTTGGGTAGGAGGAGAAGAGATACTCTTAGCCATTAGGGTTTTAGTGGATCCTAGGGAAATGAGTTCTAAGCTACGGGTTCACCAAAATTATTTAATAAAATATGAATTTATTTTATTAAAATTTGAAAGCAATGTTTTTTATAAATGACATATAATGAAATATATATGCTAGGAAATTTATCCAATCTTAATTATGAAATAAAATGGAAGAGATATGGCACTTACCTTGATTTCACTTATCCCAAAGTGTGCTGGGATGAAGAATGTGATGAAAAAAATATACCATCAACAAACCTCGAAAAAATGTAGAGGAGGTGGAAATGCTTAGACACGGGTGCCTGGGAAAGAACATGGGTTCTATGCGGTGCCCAAGACCTCTGTGGGGGCGCTGGAGTCTACAAAAAGGTCAGAACCTAGTTCGATATTGTCGTTAGGGTTTCACACTTGTTCACCTTTGGTCACCTATATGTCACACTTGGATCACCGAGGTACCTATAAACCTACACACAAATATCCTCCTACAAAACCCTAAAAAAGACATCAAATCCTAAAAAGAAAGATGCAAAATGAGGGGTCGATGTCCTCAGCTATCAACTAGTGAACTTACGACTGAGCATTGCACTACATCTCAGACCCAATGTAGTTCTATGTGCTTGTGTGTGTAATAGTGCTCCTAGGTCACCCTCACACCAATGACGCCAAGATAGTGGGCTGGTAGCTAGATAAAATGCAAATGTGTGGATGGAATAAATGAACTCCCCTTCTTATGTAGTGTGTATGTAAAATAATGAGCCCAAATGCAGTCCCTTTGATATGTAGATAGATAGCCCTTGATAGAAATTTGTCTTCCCCTTATTATGGTATGTATGTTGTGTTTATATAGGGATCTCTTGCTTGAATTTCGACACTAATGACCCACATGCCGACTAGTACCTCGGGATATGAGTGGGAAAACCAAAAAGACCGACCTCAAATGTTAAAAATAAGATCAAACATAAAGAGGGCATGGCGCCCAATGGATGGAGAGCACTTGGCGTTAGTGTTCCAATCTTTAGGGCGATAGTGTCCAGAGACAAATGATGACAAATGAGTGGAGACTAACTGACTAGGATCCTCGTGATCTCGACTTAACTAGGGTATGAGGAGTGACCAAGTGTGAAAGATAAAAGAAATAGAAACCAACAAGACAAGTGGATGGACTAGGGGTTTGAGGTTGGCCCCAAAGCAATTTTTTTGGGGTCCCCTATTTTTCCGAGCCAAGTATAGGTATTTTTAGCCTTTGTTAATTATGGATGGTTAGATCATGTGTGTTTATAGGGAGCCATTATGAGTTGTATTCTTGGTCCATGGTTTCAAAGTATCCATTGTGTTGTAATACCACGTGACAGCTTACCTATTGAGGTGCTTACATATAGTTGGACATGTAGTAAGATAGAGAAGAATTGAGAAGTACATTATTATATGATAAAATAGTTGTGTTAATGCAATAAGGAGATATGTTATTACGCTGAATTTTTTCCCGAAAAGGATTCCCACGATATATCTTGTGTCTTGTGTTTATTTTGTGTATGCCATTTCTTTATATTTGTTTATCTTAAAACTTATGTCAAATATTTATTCTCTCATATTTGCTTATCAAATCAATTTCTCAAAAAATTATATATATCTTAAACATGAAATAAGCCCAATGATGCAAGTCCTTGTTGTTTGTTTTTCTTTTGTTTGGCTTGACTCATCGATAGTTGTCTTTTTGTGGTTTCTTTCACATTACTCTGTCGTGTCACCAATATCTCTAGCCTTTTCATTTAATGTTTAATTATTTTTAGTCTTTAATTAAAAGCAGACAATTTAAGACAAAACTATCGACATTACTATTCAAGATTGATGGTTCCATCCAGGCTTACTTTTGAGTCATGTTTAACTGGTGGACCTTTTGTTACTCTTATTTACTTGTGTTTCATAATATGTTTGGCTTTACACAACACTAGGTACAAATTTAAAGCTAAGATATATTTATATATACAAGTTTGTTAAGATATCTATAGTATCTAGCCACTACTTGGCAATTATCAAGCATCATCTTACAATATCTCAAGAGCACAATCACAAGAGGGCATTTACATTGAGGCACGAGGGCGAAGTTGAGACAAGGGAGCTAAAATTGCATACACAATTGCACTCAAGGCACTAGAAAAACTACATGGAGTTTGAAATGTAGTGCAATGCTTGCCTAAAACACAAGGGTGAGCATCGAGGTCAATCTAACTCAAACATCTAACCCTTTTTTTTTTACATCTAATGTCTATTTAAATGTTGGTGGGAAGCTAGGGTTTACAATTATAAGTACAAATATGAGCATTATGAGACCTTCGAACTTGTGCAAACACAAATGAAGCGTCGTAGGAAAAATTAGAAGTGCACAAGCAACAAAGATGGAACGTGAGTTAAGGACCAAACCATCAAACACTTAAGTCAAAGACAAACGATTTGGTCTAGAAGGGCATAGAACATACACAGACATTACAGCATATTGTGCAACCTACATAGAACTTATTTCAATGAACAAAACACTCAAATCCTTGTTTGAATCACGTTAGTGGTCTTTCTAACCCTAATTTCTCTCTTGCTTGATTAAACATATGTAAATACAAACCGTACTTTCTAAATCCTCATAATAATGTACATTATAAGATTGTTCAATTATTCCTTCAAAAATGTTCTTAAATTAGCAATATATACATTATTAATTCTAGGATTAAATCAAAATGCAATACACACAATCACTCATAAGACATTGACTATAGTGCTTGAGTGTGAGATTATCTTTGGCTGCCTCCTCGAAGTGGGTATCTCTCTTCTTGATGACACTCTCCCTTAGGGCAACACAAAATCCGAGTACTTATTCCATCTAAATTGGGAAAATTGAACTCATAAGATAGTCGTAAATCGATAAATAACAATCTATTAAATGAACAATGAAATGACCATTAACTATTATTAATCCCATACAAGATCACATTATAGACACATAAAAATGGGGAAATAAAATTAATAATAATTTAATTGTTATTTATTTAACTAGCAATCGCATGTGCACAATGCAATGTGAACGCTGAACGGTATATGTTATTTGATTTTAGAGGTACAGATATTAGTTTTGTAGTTGATGTTGATAAGGGCGTGATTGATTTTGTAAGTGTAGGAATATAGATGAAGCATTACATTTAAAGGTTCTATCTCTACATTTGAAATTTGTTACAAATTCGTACATATACATTTGTAAATCTTATATCATGAGTGGTAGCGTTTTGCAGACTATTTTATTTGAACTAAACATGAATACATGAAAACTTCCGTACATTTGCAGATTTTATATCATGAGTGGTAGTCTTTTGTGGCCAAGTATTTTGGCACTAAACATGAATACATTTATACATTTGATATGGCTTTGGATACAAGAAGTTTGAGTAAGGTAGTAGTGGAGGTGCTATCAAAGTAGAGGCTAGTATTTACAATGGGTTGATTTTGTTGAGTGATATTAGTCTCGAATGCTTTGGTTAATGATGAATTGACTTGGGAAGTCTATATGGAGTAGCCATGTGGATATGCAAAAGAGAGTAGAAAGCATCTAATGTGTTGCCTCAAAGAGGTGTTGTATAGATTGAAGTGTGCTCCCATAACCTGGTATGCTATGATTGATGACTATTTCTTGTAGAATGGGTTTCAAAAGTCTTCAAAAAATTCAAATCTGTTCTTTTTAAAAATTTATGTTAAAAAATAATGATAAACAATAGGCCTCGTCGAGGCCAAATGCGAGACTCACGAGTCTTGACACGAGACTCGCTGAGTTTGCCAAATTTTCCCCAAGCATTTGCACAATGTTTCATAAAGTTTGTGGATGCGAAATTGAGGGCATGTATTTCTGGATGCCTAGAGAATTTCTTCCTTGAGTTTTAATTCAAGAAAGAACATAGCAACAACAAACACTTTTTCAGCTCACAACCCAAGGAAATACATTCATATAAACTTGATCAAATTTAAAGCTAGATGCAATACACCACAATGGTTGTTCACAGATTGAATACTACTCCTGAAGTCATCAATTATGTTGAAAATGAAGCATCCTTGCAATCAGAATCTTGTAGATCATGGTGGCTCTCAGGAAGCGGTGGGGACTTTGTCACTCTTTTCAAATCCTACAAGAGGCTCTGAAGTCATCAATTATGTTGTGATGGATATCCACACCTGTTCTAAAGCTCCCATTTTGGCACAAGCTAGGAGGATGTGACAAAGGTTGTGGAGTATGGAGTTATAGTTGACAATTGCGCTTACTTAAAATCTTTAACAACCTTTTCAAAAGCCCATTTTGTACATATTCTCGCAATCATCGCATTCCATGAGACCACATCTCTTTGACACATTTTGTTGAACACTTCATGTGCATCGTGTATGCTTCCACATTTGCATACATATCTATCGGGCATTTGCAACTATAATATTTGACGAAAACCACTTTTCATTATGCTTTAATGGACGTCCATAGCTTATTCTACAACTCCTATTTTAGCACAGACAAGGAGGATGCTGACAAAAGTTATGGAGCTTGGCTTGAAACTTGTCGATTGCATTCGTTTAAATGTTTTCAAAGCCTCTTCAACAAACCCATTTTGTGCATATCCTGCAATCATTGCAGTACATGAAATCACATCTCTTTGAAACATTTTGTGAAACAATTGACGTGCCTTGTTAATGCTTCCACATTTTGCATACATATCTACATGGGCACTTGCAAATGCAACATCTCACAAGAAACCCCTTTCAATTATTTTTTGATGGATGTCCATGCCATGTTCTACATAACCCATTTTGGCACACACCGGGGAGGTGATGGAAAAGGTAGTGGAATTTGGCTTTATCCCTGCCAATTGCATTTGTTTAAAAGTTTTGAATGCCTTTTCAACAAACCCATTGTGTGCATAACTTACAGTCATTGTGGTCCATGTCACTACATTTCTTTCAGGCATTTTGTCAAACAGTTCACGTACCTGTATACTTCCACATTTTGCATACATATCTACCAGGGCACTCGCAACTGCAACATCTGACAAAAATCCCTTCTCCATTGTTCTTTTGTGTATATCTATACCTTATTTCAAATCAACTATTTTGGCACAGGCTAGGAGTATGCCAGAAAAGGTGAACTGATCAGGTTCAAACCTTGTTGGTTGCATTTGGTGAAACAGTGTCAATGCTTGGTGAGGATACCCGTGTCTTGTGTAAAATGCAATTATGATATTCCATGAGATGAGGTCTCATTCAGTCATTTGGTCAAACACTTGGCGAACACCTGCTAAACTTCCACACTTTTCATACATGAGTATAACGGTATTTTGTAATAGTTTATTTGTGGCAAACTTAAATTCCCTCTTATTGCTATACGAGTGAATTTGCTTACCATCTGAAAAGGTTTTCTTGGAAATGCAGGTAAACAAAATGTGTAACACCTCTTTCGACATATCACCTAGAAGCATAGTATTGTTAGATTGAGATTGAGATCCGAAGCGGATGGCATTGGAAATGTGCATTGTTTGTTAGTCTACTTCTACCACAATGACACTGTCATCATTTTCATACTCAAAATTAGTTTTATTGGTGTTTATTAATTATTTGTGTGAATTACAAAGAGCCAAAGAAGTGGATGTTGACAAAGAGATGCAGTGAACGAGCCCTGTTGTAGAAAAAAGAGATCTACTCGGGTGTGATACAATTTGATCAAATAGTAAATCAAAATCCAATTGATGAAGAAATGGCAGGAACAAAGCCTTGTTATGCTACAAGAGTGTCTGAAGTCATCATTGAAATCCTCCAACAAGACTTGATAACAAATGTTTCTTCAGATCCTTGAATTCCAGGGAGCAGACACACTCACCAGTGTCTGCAAATCCTTGAGCATTTTATAGCACACACCCACTACGACACTCTCGAGTCCGTAAAAGCCCGTCCCACGAAAAATTCAATCCCTTTGACTATGGGCAGCAGTAATGTCAAACCCATCTTCCCACGAAAAATCCTTCACACTGGAAAACTTGATCCAGTAATTATAGAAATGAAAGACTTCACTCTACGGAGTTCCGAGGCTCCCAAACAATGGCGCTGGGACAAAATTCTAGAGCCCCTTATCAACATCAACTACAAAACTAATAACTATCCCTCTAAAATCAAATAACATATACCATTCGGTGTTCACATTGCATTGTGCACATGCGATTGCTCTATTAGAATACAATTTATTATTCATTCAGTTGTTTGAGAGAGGTAAAAGAAAATGGGCATGTTGGCACATCTTATAAGGAAAGGCACATATTTTGTTTTAGGAAAAAATAAATGGAATAAAGTGAAACATATAGACCAGCCTTTGGCAAGGAACTAATAATAAATAATGTCCTGCCCGCTCAAACAAATATAATGAGTATTACTTATTCAAATACCTCTCAAAATCACAAGCATTATAAGCGTGAAACAGGTTTCATATGCCCTGGGGAATATTGACATGACCTTTCTACAGAGATTGTCCAACAAGTGCCCTTGCGACTGTGAAAAACAGCCAATCCAACAAATGCTCTCACGACTGCTCCTGTAGAGACGGAAATAGATAGCAAACGAATACCCTCTAGAGATCGCGAATGTTAAAAACAACGTAAAACAGGCATACTGAAAATCGCGACTACATTAAAATGGTAAATTTGCCCTTCAAAACCCTTCGCGTCTTCAATATATTTGATGCTTAAAATCAGTGCGAATGCGGGTGCGAAATCCATGTGTTAGAAAAACAGTAGAATCGTAGCAGAAGTGGATGAATCGAATGAAAGGTCGGTGCAAAACATAAAAAACAGGTAAAAGCCTGTCAAATTTAATCATTTTGAAAAAAAGTCCAAATGGCTGTCAAGACGTCAAATTTAGCATCGCTGCAAAAACGTCCGGAGGTCCTCTACCATAGGGGACGCCTTCGGCATAATAATAAGAGTTGCAACATGTACAAAAAGATGGTAGAAGAGACCAGTTCTCATCATCTGAACAGCCGAGAGCTGAGCTTTGGGTTAAATTTCTTGGCTCTCAGAATGCAATGAAATGCCCTGCTATAGCTTAATATCCTTTACAATGCTTCACATAAGTATCATATCATTTTAGATTTTCATGCTATTCTATAATAAATTTATCAGTTACACCATTGTTACTCAAATTTTAGGTAACAGTAAGTTTTCAAAAGAAATCAACTTTCCAATTGGGTAGAGAGAGCTAAATCAAGCCAATCTTGGTCGTCCCAAGAATCCCGAAATGTCTCCAGATTGGAATCAGCATTAGCTAGAGTTGCCAAGCATATTTGTTTTCGCCATTCCTCCAGGCGAGGGTAGCCACATTGATCTGCCACCCAATCGCAATACTGCACAAACAGTTCAACAATTGCATCACAAAATAATACAAGTCAGCTTCGAACTTCTTCTCCAAACATCTCAGGCCTAACCTTTTTAGTACAAGATTCATTCGTAGAGAAAACTGAACCAGACGATATCTCAACCAGGGAAAAATATGCACTTTGTACAAATTTAACAATTTCAGGGGCAACAAATTATGGAGGTGATGGCTAGTGACCTCAAATTCACCAATATCATGAGTATAACGTTTGGGCAAGCCAGCAATATCCTTAACTTCATAAAACTTCTCCACAGTTCTAATCATGTCCTTTATTGATGGAAGAACTAACTTCCCCGACAATATCTGTGCTATCCATTTTGATTGCGACTCAAAGAATGGAAAAGCTATGATCTGTAACCAGCCAATGAAAGATAAGAGAGCTATGATCTGTACACACAAAAATAAATGAGGAACTTTATGTAGACAAGAGAATTGAAATGCAAATGCAGATACACAAAAGTGAGAAGAATAGACCCAATCTGGGATTGACCCTATATATTTTGGGACATACAAACCTTGCGTGGAATTCCAACAAATGAAAGAGAAGGGGCTAACAAAGGTGGAAAAATGTGCTCATATAATGGTCCTACACGATCATCATCCACTGTCACAATGCCCTTTGTATCAAGAAATGGAAAAGAATAAGAATACCTGCAATCAAGAGATACCATGAGTACAACTGTGTATGCAAAGTGAAAAATATACATTTAGTACCAGATAGAATGGGCATATTGCCCAAACACCTGTTGTACTATTAAGGCCATGTTCAATTAACACAGCAACTGAATCAGCGTGTATTACCCAGTACAATGTATAATTGAGTCCGCAATAATTGAAGAGCCATCCTGGAAAACCACAAGTCCATTGTCATGAAGAGATTTCACCTGCATTGTAAACAACTAGGATCGCATTAAATTGATTCTACACTAAATTTCCTAGTGTTTGGAATATGTGATGTAAAAGAATTTGTTATGTATTTCCAATACTAATTTAGCAATTTATATGTTAAAATCTTTCATGGTGCCACATTGACAGCATCCAGGTATCTTCTATCTGATTGAAATGTAAGAATGTCATACCACACAGTGTATATAAAAATTCTGATGATTAGCCCGAATTTTTCTTATTGCTTCCACGACATCCAAAGATTTTGAAGATAAATGCACTTCTTTGGCCATACTAAGCAATTCCAAAGAGATATCTTGACCACTTTGTGAATTCCCGATAATAACGACAACCTGCACTCATATAATCACAAAATATATCTCAAACCTTTACACAAAAGTATATTGATGCGACTCTTCAACTGCATGCGGTAGAAAATAATTTTAAAAGGACAATGGTTATAGAACGAACCAAGAAACATAGGACCTGAACCAGCAAAGCATAAGAAATGGTTCTGGGTAACTTAAAGGATATATAGAGCAAACTGATAAATGCAGAAAAAACAAAGGGGTCTAGCTGCTATGACACAGCATCATGGGTCAAGATTGGATTGGGATCCACATGAAGCCTCATTAATTTGAGATGAACAGTATTACACATGCCTATTTATAAGGAAGAGAAACAATACCTCTTTATAAAATGGATCTGGAACACGATAATTATGGCTATGTATTTGTTTTCCTGGCCATGTATGCATGCCTGCACATGTTAGTTTCAACAACAAAATCTGAAGTTAAGGACATTTTCAATAAAAGAAGGTTCTGGGAAAAATCCAGTCTGTTCTTTAGGAAAAGCTACAGAATTTTTCCTCAAAAGAAGGTTCTGAAAAATTCAGTAGTTGAAGTGCTAAAACTCCTCAAATAACATGAACAAATAAAACTTTAGTCATCAGCTCTTAGTGATGAAGACTCTGAAAAAGTGAATGCTAAAGTAATACTGTCCTTATTTTCCTATAAGCTGAATCAAAAACAGTTGATGAGACATCTTGAAATTGTATACATTCCGTTTATTTTGTACATTGATAACTACGATCTCTGATTTTACCATAGGACGATTCCACCGTGGAATAAGTTGGGCAACAAAGTAATTTCATATTTTGATATCCTAGAGGATTGTAAGCCAGGAATGCACAATAAATGAGCATGTATGGAACAATCCTCACAGCGAACTATAGGGAGAATATTTGATGCCAGTATCTACACTGTCCCTTCACAATCTAGGCCACAGGGGAAAATGTGCATTACGAGTTTTCGATCAACATCTAGGGAAAGTTGACCTTGGATGTTAAGAGATGCTAGGAAGAGCACCCTGCATCCTCCTTGCATTGTTCAAACAAGCCCTCTTAACCAAGATAAGTCTCCCAAGGACATCATCAGACTCCATATCAGCCATTTTAAGTTGATCGACGAAGAGGTTGACCCTTCTGCTCCTGATTATGATGCACACAAGAGCCTCGTTCTTTAGTAGGTCCATTCCTTTTTATCAAATGTGCAACAAAATAGGTTACGGGTTTACCATACCCTCAATGTTATTAGATTAGCAGATATATATAGGAAGCTCAAATCATTTCACTATGATGGAACGTATGCACTGAGATAGTAAAATAGAGTAGTGTAGATGGTTAATCTCTCATATTGGGAAATTTTGAAAGAAGATTTCCTTCCTTCCGAAGTATTGTAGGGTGTATCCCTATCTTAAAGGTATTTATGATTTAGTCTGTTGACAGTGTATATATATGTTGACATGCATATATACACGAGTGTTTTTGCACACACATATATGATACGGAGGAAGGACATTCTCATCAATAGAAAAACAGCGAGACACAAATTGGGTAATGTACTCATGACATAAAATGTACATGGGCAACGAGTTTTAACACGGTGCAGGGGAATGTTATTATAATGAATTACAAACAGGCTACAATGAAAGCGTAGTCTAAACAGATGCACGATGTTGGTATGACCCAAACAGATACATAATATATCTATTAACATGGTTCAGAGGAAGGATGTTTCACAAATACATTGAATTATGAGACATAATGTGGGTATGACCTAAAAGGATACACGATGCATATATACCAACATAATGCAGAGAAATAGTACTCTTATTGTGATAAGAATATTACGATGTACTACAATATGCGTGTGAATTATAAAAAACACATCCTGCCACTCATAAAACAGGGGACTAATGAATTACCTGGAATTTGAGGAATCCTTGGTTGAGTGTAATGCCCATTGCACACAACAACACCATCAAATACTTGTTCAATCACATCCTCTGACTGAATGCCTTCCAAGCTCGCCAACTTCCTCCTACATCTCACCATCCACTTAACATTTTTTCCATTAACGGTCCCTCCCTCATGATTCTCCTCACACAACATCCCCACGTACTCCACCCATGTATTAAAGCTAATCAAAGGCAACAGATTGAAATCCTGTGTAAAGTCCTTGAGATACAAAAGCAGCTCTCTGTGAGAGGGAAACCTTCTCCCATCCCTCCCTTCCTTGACAACAAATGGGTAGCCAGAAAACCCCATGGTTTCCCTGGATGAATTCAGGCGAAGAGAAGCATACAAACTGCTGTGGACCTTTCTGTGTGGGTTCAATCCCAGGGGTCATCATTTTCCACCCTGGCATCATACAACCATATGCCACCCACATCATGATTTTGCTCATACACAATCACTGAATGACCCTCTCTTGTTAGCTCCCTTGCAGCTATTAGGCCAGCAGGGCCTGCTCCAATAACACACAGCTTCCAGCCGCTGCACTTGCATGTTTTCTGAGACACCATCTTGCTAATTCAATACCAATGCACAAGTTCTGCACGCATGGAATTGCCTTCTGTTAATAATTGGAGGACTAGAATACAAGTTCAACTAATGCAAATAAACATTGAACTCCTGCAAATAAAGATTGTGAAGAATATACACGCAATGAAACTCAGAATTTCTTAATTCATACGGTTCTAATTGTTCAAAGAACATCATTACATAAATAGTGGGATATTTTCCCATAAGGAAGGATTCAACACTGCTCCGATACCCGTATTCTTTCTACCACAAGTATCTCCTCATCCCTATTATCTCTAAGAGATATCTCCAGTTGAGTTGTACGCGAACAACCAATCAAACTTAGTATTCTCAACAACTCCTGTTATTATTTTCACATGAGTTGTAACAACTCATTTACAGTAACACACAATATAGGTATTGATGTTCATACTAATATTAATATTTCCTAACACCTTCATTGTACTTCTATATACCTCATCTCATTTAAGGACTGTACCATGAGTTTCACAGAATGTGGTTAAGAGTATTGGACAATTTCTTGATTTTTTGGGTGCAAGGGGTGGGTATGTTTCGAGTGCAGGGACATGTGGGGACCTTCCCTGTTCCATGAATGGCAGGTATTGTTTGGTCTGTCAATATGATGGAGAAAATTTTATATATTTGTACAGACGTTTCTTGAAGGAGTAGGAAATGCTTCACAGGTTCTGAGCTGGTGAGAATTAAATAAACCCCGAGGGTTAGATAGAAAGATTCATTTACATGAAGAATTGCAACAACCCTCATAATTATGCTTGCAATGAAATTTGCCGCCTCAAGTTTTTATACTCGATTACGTTACTATCGGGATGACTCGACTTTGTGAATGTAAATCTGTCACAAAACCCCACACCCCTTCTTAGGTTTTTAGCTTAGTGTGCACTCTTTTGGAGAATCTTTTTGTACCTGGGCCACAAGATCTAAACAATATATGAAACAAAGAACTCGTAAGAATGATGTAAATATATTAACTCACTGATTTTTATTATTAGCAATGACACTAAAGAGGTTAGCTTAGTGTGCACTCTTTAGGAGAATCTTTTTGTACCTGGGCCACAAGATCTAAACAATATATGAAACAAAAGTTATGTTAGAACTCGTAAGAATAATGTAAATATATTAACTCACTTATTTTTATTATTAGCAATGACACTAAAGAGGTGTAATGGAGATGCCGAAAGTGAAGTAGAAAACAAATCAAAATTGAAGGAGTGTAGGCTATTTGCAACAGGGGATAGGGTTGATACAAAGAGAAAT
Organism: Taxus wallichiana var. yunnanensis; assembly: GCA_018340775.1. NCBI lineage: Eukaryota > Viridiplantae > Streptophyta > Pinopsida > Cupressales > Taxaceae > Taxus > Taxus wallichiana. The sequence continues at coordinate 44,499,858 of CM031238.1, forward strand.
ATTTAATGAAATAAAATATAAAATGTTACCCTTGGCCATCTTCATAATATAGGATATATCCGACCAATGCGCGGTCCATATTGCCTTCACACTATTCTCACTACGCTCAAAGCGGTGGACAAACACTAATGTGCTTTGCCCATTTATGTCGCTTCATGCACCATCTCCACCATCACTCATGTGTTGTGCACCATTGCCTCCCTAATGCCGGTCGGAAGATGAGAACTGCTATGATTGAAATTTCTCAAATACATTGGAATGCAGGGGACAAATTCTTGACAAAACAAATGAATGTTGTATAAGAGAAAGTGTTCTTAAAAGTCTAAGGTTTAATGTTGCTCAAAGGTCAACAAGGAAAACCATGTATACACATAATCACCACCCTAAAAACTAACATAAATATTGTTTTTAGACAAGCATCAAAGAGATATATATGCATTTTTCCCTAACACTAAAAAAATGCAAAACAATGGATGGTGTGAAGTAAGTTTTTTGAGTTGCACCCTTATGAAGGGGAACAACATGAACCATAGATGCCATCTCACAAGATAGCTCAAGGACCTAAGATATATCATAAAGATACTACAGACGGGGAGGTCAGAGGAAATGAGGTAGCAATTTGCCCACCCAAAACTTAGAGATGGGTAGGCTTCCTTAGTATTGCCTATTGGTAAAAAGCTTATAGATATTTGAATCCCTCATGTTGATGCCCTTTTTCCTCTTGGTTGGCTTCATCACGTAGGATACCTACTACAATGGCCCGATCCACTTCCACCTTAACATTATCCTCACTCTGCACATCATAGTGCACAAAACATCATGTTGTTGTGCATCTCTTATACCTCCTATACATCTATGTCATTACCCTTGCACCATACATTGTTGTCTCATTGATGTTGATTAGTAAATAATAACTTCTCTACTCAAATAATTCACACATTTGCACGCCATACATTGTGTCTCGTGGATGTTGATTAGTGGATAAGGACTTCTCTACTCAAATAATTCACACATTTGCACGCCATACGTAATCACCCACATGTTGACTATGTTGGTGGAGCCCAATGGTACACAAAACTATTCGAACTCGAGCATTGCAATGGAGACACTAATATTGAGGCATTGAAGAAGTTAAAGTTGAAGGAGTCAAAGTGAAAAATTGCATGAGGAAGATGGGTGATGAAGAAGGAGATTAGAGGATAAGTTCAGGAGTGTGGAGACTATTTGAGGAAACACAAGTAATCTTATTCTTGCTCAAAGGAGAAAGGGAGATCCAATATTATAGGAAAAATATTAAAAAAGTAACAAAAAAACTCATTGTTGATAGTTTGTAATGGATCCTCGAAAACCTCATGTCTTTATTTCACTTTATAACATTTCCATTTTAGATCGCCATGTTTGGCCTCATGTGCACAATAACACTTAGACTAAAATTAAATTGTAACCTTGTAGTTACAAACTCAAATATTAATAAGTGATACAAATTGTTGTCCTATTTAACATAACGTTTGTTGAGTATTAAATCTTTCTTAATAGTTACCAAAATTATATTATTATGTTTTTTAATAACAAATCATAGAACTTATAGAATAAAATAACTTAAAACATAATGAAAATAAACAATACAAGGTAAATAGGAAAATATTATATACTTCTAAGGATGGTAGAAGATTTGGTAAGTAATAATAATCTTGATTAAAAATAGATCAAATACATGAGAACATAGAGACATTAAACTATGTGATACAACCAATGCCCAAAAGTTTTATATATATATATATATATATATATATATATATATATATATATATATATATATATATATATATATATATATAATAATGTTTTTTATAACAAATCATAGAACTTATAGAATAAAATAACTTAAAACATATTGAAAATAAACAATACAAGGTAAATAGGAAAATATTATATACTTCTAAGGATGGTAGAAAATTTGGTAAGTAATAATAATCTTGATTAAAAATAGATAAAATACATGAGAACATAGAGACATTGAACTGTGATACAACCAATGCCGAAAAGTTGAATGGCTCTATAAATTTTGGGGAGTTATGCAATTACACTATTGCATGTTTAAATAACATAAATGTAAAACTAATATAACAAAAACTTGTAAACACAAAGAAAACCTAAGCTTAAGGAAAAACTACTCCCTCGAGCCAAATATTCAATCATCCACATTGTTGCCTTGGGTGGAGAGGCATGCATTTGCATATTGGGCTTTACGGGAATTTGGGGACATCCTGGAATTTCAAATTATCTCTTCCTTGTAAATTAGTTTTTTTGGCAGCGGTAACCAATCTATTAGGTAAATTTTTAATGATTTATTCATAATATATTTTTGTAAATTTTTAATGATTTATTCATATATATATATATATATATATTTTAGACCATTTAAAAAATTATACGATTTTATAAATTTTCACCGTGTCACTACAATTACCAAATAATTTTACCGGTAATATACAAATAAAATCATAAAGAATTGGCCGCACTTGTCAATTTCAGGTTCTACGGGTTGGAGCCACATCATTTGACAAGTACAAAACTCCATCATGGATAGTCATAGGACATTCCATGCTCAACAACTCTTGTTACTTAGCGGAGAGGACCCTATAACCATGTACCTAACTTTAGGGGCATGTAAATAGATGTAGGTATGTCGATGGCATAAAAAAATTATATCATCGTATAGCGTATGACCGTGCCATATCAACATTTTCATTTCGCATGTTAATTTGGAGGGAAAAGTAGTTTTTAATTAATTTAATATGAAAAAATCAATATAAAGTAGTTGTAAAAGAGACTAAGGAGAGAGTGCCCTATGTGTCACATTCTCATTAACTCTTAAAAATGTCATTATCCAAAAAATGAACAACTATTGGTACTTTTGTCAACAACCAATGGTGAAAAGAAATGTACATATTTTGGTGCATGCTCTTTTTTATCTCGCCAAGTATCATATGATCCTCACTTTTCGTTCCTAGAAAACGCGTATTTAAATGTTAGTCTGTTTACAGTTTTGTGCGGCATAAAAAAATTGCAGCGTGACAACGAAATACGGGCAGGAATTGATAACAATAATTCAATATCTAATTTCTACTTAAAGCTTTGATGTGGATTGATAACATACCTATTAGTAATTCTCATTACGCCGATTTCCTTCTATGGGATGAAGTACTGACATGTGTCAGACAATGGTTACGTTGGATTGGCTGTCTAACACATGCGGCGATTTGGCCATCTCTATTTTTCTTCTGAATTTTGCAGCGGCATTAAATATTTAAGTGCCAACGCATCACTAGCGCATGGTCCTAAACGTCTTAAATATTTACACATAGAAGACTCTAAACCTAAAATTCAAAACACATATAATGAACAATTTTGCTTCGCTAATAACAATTCCAAGCTGCTTAAGCTAACGGGTTTCTGGTCGAGCGAGTACAACGGTGAAGCATTGGGGTTTTAGATTTTCCTTTGGGCCTCAACAAGATTACAAGGAATCTCTTGCAGACCCAGATATTACACGGTATACTTAAATCTTTGGACCTGCCAGATTAAATCTACCTATCCCTCATATGGACAAGTGCAAAAGAGGCCTATTTTCGTTCAACTGGAGCTTGTAACTTAAAAGGGCGGCTACCTGGTGGTGTAAAAAGTAAGCGAACCTCAAAAGTGTTGTATAAAGTCCCCCTTTTTAAGTGCATGAATAATGGAATGCCACGGAGAAAATAAAGTGGAGCAAGATAGCATATATTCTTTAGTAGGAACATTTTAAACCGCAGGATAGGTGTGGGACATGCAGGTAAGTTACATGTGTAGTAAAACCTTTTTATTCCTATAATTTTTAAAATTTTCCATTTTCTGGTTTTTGGCTCACATGCTTAGAAATTGATAGGATGTGGGTCCTTTTTTATGATTGTAGTTGTATATTACCAGTACAAAAATTGGTATCCTAATGAATGACATTTGAAAATTTACAAACCATCAAATTATTAAATAGTCTTATATAAATATATGAAAATATACAAATTTATAAGAAGACATGATAAAAATAAATATAGAAAAAATTAAAATTTACAGGCACATAAAAGAACTAAATTGTCAACAAAATTTGATTTGACTTAGTAGAGATAATTTGATATTTCAGGCTTGCTCCATAAGAACCATGTTGATGGTGCCCTGACAAACCAATTAACAATTCTAACTTGACAACACCTTCATATACCTAAAACGGAAATAAAGTAGTACAAGTCATTCTTAATATTATATTTATTTTAACATTTGTAATAACATTTATTCTTAATAAAATTATATATTATAATTTATAATAAAATAGATTTATTTGTAATAAATGAAATATTTTTATATTGTCTTTTTAAAATACAAAATAATGTTATTTATATATCATTAATAAAGAAATATAATATTATTATATATTTATTTATATACATGTGTGTATTGTAATATATTTTATATATAAATATGATGATCATATTTAAAGTTTACATGTCGTATAAAACAATTATTTCAAGTATTTGCAAGTATTTTATGGCTAGAATCATGAAAAATGTCTAGACAATTAAGATTTAACCCATAGTGGATATCATATTACCCACTTCATTGATAACTTTCTAAAACAAGGCCATGATATGGCAAATCCACCAAGATGATGCTTTTTTGTTGCACGGTCATTTGTGTAATGGCAGGATTATGTAGGGGCATTTGTTTTAGTAAAATCAAATGTTGTAATTAAAGCAGGAATTGGTAGTGCATTTGTGAATGCTTGAATGAGGTGTGAGAAGCCAATGAAATTTTTGTGTATCTGATAAGTGCACAACTAGGTGTGACGTAGAGAGGGGAGTGACCGTTTTTAATTGAATAAGCGCCACGCAATGTCCAGAATCATGGAAATCATTTTTTGTTTGCCTTTGCTCTGTCGACTGTTTGTGAATGCGTCTGGGAAGAGGTTGGTGGACTGTACAATTCTCGCTGGCGTTGATGTATGGTGGTCGAGGAACGTGAGATGTAAGCCTCTTTTTTTGTTTATTGTTGCTTGTGGATATGGTATGACGTATGTAATTAACATGATTTTTTTGTTTTGTAGTAATGAATGTGCCGAGGTTTGTAGCACGACCAGAATTATGAAAATGTGGGCGGAATTTGTTAATAGTTTTAGAGTATTTGGCAATTACTGCCATGTTAGCAGAGGAACGATCGCAAGGAACAGAGGTAATTAGAAAAAATCAACAAAGGTAATTAGAAAAATTCTACTGAAAATCAAATAGCTATGCGATCCATGTGAAGGTCGAAGTATAGTTTTTGTAAAGAATGCATAAAATGTGTCTACCATGTATGTGGTTTGGTGTCTGAGTTTCTTATGTTGGAAAGTTGGTACAAATGCTATTAGATACCTTGGAATGCTATTTGATATGTGACGTTTCACCTTTTGAGATTAGTTGTACTATGGTGGCACATTGTAGTATAACACATAAGTTTCAAAAACATCAAACCCGTTGACAATGGATGATTCTTCTTTGGTTTTTTCTCTAAAGTACATCATATCGGATCGGTCATAGACCTAAACTATTCCAATTTGTAAACATACAAGTGAATTGGAAGTTGTGGAAATCATCGTATAGCCTTGAAGGACAAAATACATGTGAATTGGAAGCTATGGAAATGATCATATAGCCTTATAGGACATAATACATCTAAACACTAAAAGTAGAACGTATTTGTGGTAGAATTATACCCAACATCTTGAGGTTTTCAATAGAAATGGTGTAGATTACAAGGGCAAAGGGGATTCCAAAGGTTTTGTAAACATCAAACCCGCTCACATGATAAATAAATTTGAAAAAATCAAAATCAAAATAATTAGGAAGTCAAGCTTATAATAAATAGTTACTAAGCCCCTCATTCCACAATGGCTAGGGTGATTAACCCTCAACATACAAACTATCAACAACCCTAAAAAATCAGTGATAGTCCATGCAACTAAATTACTTGCTAGGAAAGCATTAAATGTGCCCAACTGAAAGCACCATAACCAAGTGGATGCACCATAAACAACAGATCTTGATCCATAGGCAGAGCATCTGTAGTACTCGTACACATTTCAACCACTCATAAAATACAAGTGCAAATATATAAAAAAACTTTTAAAAAAACTCAGAAAACAAAAGCTTAAGCAATGAAAACTAAAATTCTTTGGGAAGGATTCCCAAACTGCTAAAAGGATAAAGTTCCACGATACAAGTGTGCATTCTAAGAAGCGAATTTCTTACTTTAAAGGACTAAAAACCTTCATACAACGCAATAAATTCAATGTACATAAAATAAACGCAGGCTGGAGCAGAGTAACCATGACTGAACTCAGACTCAAAATTTTGCAGAAACAAAAATTCCTCCACCTTGTGAATTTTGAAACAGAAAAACTCAACAAAACCGAAGGAAAAAAGCCTCTTGATCTCAAAAACATAAATAATTAATCGTACAACTTACTATATCCTATAAAAAAACTCAAAAAATCAAAGCTCAAGCTTACTAGGCGAAACCTAAAATCGTTGGGAAGGATTCCAAAGCTGATAAAAGGATGAAATTCCACGAATCTAGGAAGCGAATTTCTTATTTTAACCGATTTGGACACACACTTGGATGAGGGTTGTTTTTAATACTTTTCTGCACCATTTGTAGCCATCCTCCAACACATTGGAATCATATCTGTTTTTGGATGCATATTTGGGCCCTCTTTCTGTGCTCATTGTCTTTCGTTTCCTTTCACTATATATGCCGAGTTTCATTGTAAATGGAAACATATCATTGTCAATCAAGTCGAACTTGGCTATTTTACTTCTAAGCATGGTGCGATCTTTGCAATCCTTGTAATTTTCTTGGCGGTGAAGTGAAGCATGAGCTCTATCTCGAGCAGAACAATAGGTAGAAGACCCCCAATGAAGACTACTAATCCTACACCCTTCAGTGTTTCCCCCCTGACCCCCTCAAGTTAATTGAGAAATGAATTTAAAGGGTAGGGTGATCAAAGTGTAGTGGATAGGGGTGTCCGTAACTTTGAAAAAAATGAAACCAACAATCAACAAAAGGGAAAGTGTAGTAGAACCAAACATAAGCCATGGCAAACAATGGAAAAACAGAAATCGATTTCTTGCTAAATAAATAATTTGTTGCAAATATTTTCTTGTGCAGAAATCATGGCATTTGCACTTGTTGTTCTTCAAACCGCTTTATAATAGAAAGCAAACAAACAGAGCCAAATAAGAGACGTAAAAGGAGCACAAAGAAGAGGTCAAAGTTTACAAAGAGATGTGTGAATAGTACATCAAGTAAGGAAGATGCCTTAATTTATATGCACCATGCAATTTCACAGATGAAGAACAAAACAAGTGGGAAATTGGAGTCCAAAATTAGCGGTTTGAACTCAATTACAAACTTCAAATTGATTCAGATTGCATTAACATTTCAATACGACTACTACTAGCATTCCAGGGGTATGCGGTTGATCCCAAAGCAATAGCAACAACATTCTTGCAGCTCCAATCTAACAAATTTAGGTAATAATCATCTAACAGTCCTGTGCATCCAGGACTCTCTCTGGTGATTGGAAAAAGAAGATAAAGCACATAAGCATGAGAAAATTGGAGGATTGCCAACTGAAACAATGATTTGGCCCACAAAATTCATGGCATGATAAAATATAAAACCCACAGATCATGAAGGGGTCAATCACTTTCTTAGAAGATGATATTTTTTCTCTTAGTTTAATTCATTTAATCAATGCAAAGACCAGATGTGCCCATCAAATAATTGTATTAAATTACTGAAATTGTAAAACACAATTTATCCCCAAGGGCCAAATTCAATCCATGCTCTTCAAATTATATAATATAATTTCACTGGATACTCTTTGTTGTATCGAGAATTAAAGCAGAAAATATGAACTCAACAGCCTCAACTGTGGTGATCTGCATACCTCGGGAATATGGCGATAAGATTTACAAACTGAATTGTCATCGTCAATATATGTATCCAAGAATAAATGTTTACTGAATTCAGAAGCGGTCTTTGATCTTTTCTTGAAAGCCAAAATTTTCTGGTCTATTCCATTTGAATCATGGAGCAAAGCCTCTACCAGTTTTCTCTTGTACGTTTCCTACCACAAATCATAGCCAAATGAAATATATTTTAAAACCATTTGCTGAACCCTAATCAAAACAGACCAAGTTGCATTTAAAATTTGAATAGAGAGGGAAGGTCATTTTCATGGAATTCCTTCATCTCCAGTCTACATTTTGTTTGCAAATAAAACAACTGCATGTAATTTCTAGTTGTTTCCAGTGGTATGTATGTTTTCCGACAAAAGTCTTGAACCGCATTGAGAAAATCAGCTTCAATAAATTGATGTAAACAAATCTAGTTGAATGGGACTTAATAAGGAGGAAATTTCAGAAAAACCTTGCCGGCAGACAATTTTGGTGATGAATTTTCCTCAACTTCTCTTCTCAAGGTAAATTTGGCCACATCAAAATTGACTGCACTTCGCATGGGAAAGAATCGATCACCTGTTAAAATGATCATAACAATCAGTTTACAAAATTTCTCCCCATAGTGTTGTCATGCTAAATCAAGACGAGCAACCATGAAATATCAATGCTATGTAATAAAGAAAAGCATATGATGAAAAAAAAACAGGATTGAAAAGCCAGGAATCAATAGATTACCTGTGTTCCCTGATTTTGAGCATTGCATGAATGACTTCCGGGAAAACCACAATGCAATATATCATGTCGCTCTTGTTTCTTAACCAACGGAGTGTTATACATCATAAATCTGCAAAGAGAAAAATGCATTCAACATGCAATGAATAACTTTTAGCGAATGCACCATGAATGTGGTAAAAAATGATACATGTTACAAATCACTAGAGCTAAGCTCAAAGTTGACTCAATGCAATTATTAGTAATACTGTTTCAAGACTGAAGCCGATCACTTCTGGTTGAGTTTAAACTTAAGGAAAATTCTACAATCATAAGCAACAGCTTGCTCTAGTACAAGCAAGCTACAATCTCAACTCAAAACCACTAAGTACTGATAAGAGCATGCCTATTTTGTAACAAAGGCGTGGTGGAGACAGAATGGCATTACATTATGGACTATGAAGACAACTTGAGGGTAAACAACCTACCTTACTTGTTTGAAGAAGCGAGGCTAGATAAAACAAGTTTCTTGATCAAGATCCACAATAGAAGATCTAACATTGCAAAGGGATTGCAAATTTTGCAAGACTAACAGGACAACCCTTGTGGCAGACATAGTTGTGTTTGCACAAAACACCTTTGTTTCAGCTCTTGGTCCCATAGACCGCTTGGTTTCGTGGATGTTAATAAAATCTTTCATTCATTAATTCCATACAATGCAGGGACATTTGTCATCCTATGCAACCTGTGTTTTTGGGATTTCATAAAAAAATTTATTGCCATGCTTACTTATCTCGATTGATAACAACTAGAAAAAGACACGTAGACTAGCCTTTTGACACAAAGGCATAAAAGTGACCTTAAACTCTTCAACATGACGATGATCACAGTGCCATCATATGTTTAGTAGAACCATGTATTCTCAGTAGACGTTCTCATAATAACCCAACACCTAAACACAAGATAATGAAATACTTTGCCTTAGGACATTATAGTTATATGCTAACTAGAATAACAGTTTCCCAAATCTCTATAGTCTAATCTGTAGCTTATGTTTCGTCTGACCTCAAGAACATGGATCTTGGAACATCTACATCTGGCTCTCTTGAGCCACTATGTGTTGCATTCATTCCTTAGACCTCTATCCTCATTGGCTATAACCTCTGTCCGATGGGAATTGGATACGTAAAATCTTACAAGAAAGTACTCTAGAGTCTATTTTAAGCTAGCAGAAAGTAGTTTATCTCATCTATTTCAATACAACAATAGTCGCAAATGACCCTCAGATATCAAAGTGCACGACAAAGAAAGCGCTACATTTATTTTCCCTGGTTTAAGAGGTGGCATTATTTGTTTATACCGTATAACATTACAGCAAAGTACTCTATTAAAACTAGCAGGAGACTGGTTTATCTCAACACAACAGTAGTTGCAAAAGACCATCGGATATCAAAGTACCAGGCAAAGAAGTAGTCCTACATTTAGAATTGTATGATCATTTCCACGGGTATTTATTTTAGAAAAATAGATCCGGTTCAACTATGTTCAATCCATTTTAGTCATACATTTATTTACTCTAGGGTTTCAGAGTTGGTATGGTTTGTTGATACTATAAACAAGCATTTTAAAGCCGTCGTGCTTGTATGCAACCTAAATTTTACAATATGTGCAAAAAGGTAGATCAACCACAATAGCCCATAAAGATATTAAGGAATATTGTTCTAATTTTAACTTCATTGTTTTTACTCACAAACCACATAATGAAACATGGAGCATATTGTCAGTTGAAAATGATATTATTACCTGTGAAATAGGTATAACGTTTCTGGTTTATGATGGTTTACGACCTTTTCAATGCTTGAAATATCAATTGAAACAAGACCGGTCAAAAGCCTTCTCCTCAATACCCTTTGCTCTACTTCGGTAGCATATTTCCTCTCTAAAATATGCAATAAAATTAAAGAATCGTATAAACAGCCAAGATTTACCAAATATGCAATAAAGATCCTACAAGTAGTTCATTCTCATATACAAAAGTATTCAAAAACAGTAAACTACTTACAACTTTCAGACCAAACGAGAGACATAGAACTAAGTGTCGTTTATTTGTATTACCAAAAAAGAAAACACAAACTGTAACCAGAAAAACAAAATCCAAAAAAACATGTTAAAATTTGAATAAATTACAGAATGTTTAAAACCCTATAACGGCCGACAGAATTTCCATTCTTCACCTCATGTTCTGCAGATTCACAATACGAAAAAATCTATGTTATCGTTTTTAACAGGAAATTTTGCAAAACAAGTTAAAGATTACAAAAATATTTAAAAGATCTGACATCTAAAATTGACATAAATGTGAGAGAGTTTCAACGTTTAACAACACCTCTGACATTTGACGTGAAAATGTAAAAAGAGATAATAGTTCAATTATTTTGGGTTACTGGAGAGAAAAAAATCTCCAAAAGAAAAAGATACTGCAATCAAACCTGAGTTCAAATTTGTAGTAATCAAGATTACTATTTTTGCAAAGTATTTCTACAACCGTATTGTCCTGTAAGTTTAACGGTCAAAAGGGAAATATGAAGATCTTCCTACGCCCTGCAACACAATTCCCAAGTTAACGAAATGCATATGGGCTATAGTTGGAATGCGTAATCCGAGCGGGCGTCAATATTAAAACAAGTATTAGTTTCTTTCATATATGCATTTTTTCAAACATATCGCGTGCAATGCACCTATGCTAAATTTTTTTCCAAATAGCGAAGCTTTAAATCATTGGCACATACACATCGAGTTGCGATTTGATGTAGAAGAAATGGTCCAGCCAGAAAATTCCGCCTGGGAGAAGGACCCTGTCGATGTCATACAGTACAAAATCCAGAAGAGTGGTGGGGATCCAGTTGCTGAGAACGTGCATGGAATGAATGAGATCTAGTGTGTTGTCGAAGAAGGGAAGGCACTGCGAGATGGTGAGGAACATCGGAAGCATCCCTCTGGATGCGATGAAGTTGTTGAAAGGCCCATCTAAATTCATGGAGGTGGTCACGATCGTCACGTTGTGCTCGCGCATTCTCACGGTGAAGGTCGCCGTGCCTCCGCCAATGTCGACCCCGATCCGGATCGTGCCCTTCTTTAATTCCAGCACTTGGTTGATGTTAAAGTGTAAGGGATTGGTGGAGTTGAGCCATTTGTACTTCTCGCGGTAGGCGAGGTCAAAGCAGTCCTTGCATTTGGAGCACACGCCCTTCTGGTTCTTGTGCTCGATGAGGCAGCCATAGCTCTTACATGTGTAGGGCGTCCACATGATGCTGGAGTCGGCAGGGGTGATCCACATGCTTTGCGGGAAGGGGAAGGGCTCTGTGTAGTTTACAGGTGCGGGAGGGAAGAAACACTGTGGGAAAGAGGCTTGCACCCCGGAGCATGAGTGTCTGTGCCAGAATGTCATCGTTAGGGAATTTCCTCCCACTCTCGGTAGTCCATGTATTTCCGCAGCTCCTCCTCCATCATAATGCATGGATGCCCCACATGAGCGTAAATTGTGTCCAAGTTGAACACGCAGCTGCAAGCCAATAGAAGCTTGAGTCCCGCACTGGTTTCCTTCAATTCCCGGCAGATCATCCTATGCCGGAGTAGTCAAGGCAATAAACACAACCAACCTTGAGCCACACAACACTGACAGAACTTGCATCATACATAGACACCATTAAATGAATAGAAGTACATCCCTTTTTCCCTCAACAAAGTGCCAAATAGAGGGAATCACCAATAGAATCCTGCCACAACACAAAAATTAAAACATCAAACTTTAGTTCACCATTTAAATACGATCGCAAAATCTGATTGAACAAAATGTAAATAACTAATTGCTAAGGTGAAAACAATATCCATGCCTTCGGTAGGATAATAACTCTAATGTTGTGTTGTATAAGTTCAAACATCATCTTTCATTCCCAAAATATTGCAATGAATGGACCTAATTATATTGTACTATTGTTGATGTTGACATGCACCCCCAAAAGCTTTGAAGAAAATAAAATAAAAATTCTTGCTTTGGTGTTCTTTTCCATTAAGAAAATTTTGTTTCTATTGTTCTTTGGATGGTATTGCCTTTAGTTGTACCTCTAACCTTGTGCTTTGTGTCACATTGGCGCGCCGGCAACAACATCCACAAAATCCACCTTCTATTAAGCCTTGATGGTTTATTTTGTCTTGTTATGAACTCCCATTTTAGTGTGGTTGTAGAAATGTTGGTGCATGTCCAAAAAGGGTTAGATGGAATCGTGTTCATTTTCAAACAAGTGAGTCCCTAACCGAACAACATGAAAGAGAGACACTATCTCCGTAATGCTCAAAATTACTAGAACTTGAAAATGGGAATATATATTTTTAACATACATAAAAATAGATTACGCAGCTGCATTCATACAGATTTATTTAATCAAATTATTTAAATCAAATTTGTTCTTTTGATCTATCTGATAACATCCATGTAAGCCATGTGCGGCTAAGAAGGGTGTATCCAGATCTCCACGATCTCCCTTCGCCACTACTTCGAGTGACAATGCTTACTAATATTTTGGCTCAACCTTTTTTTTTCAAGTCATGGGAACCATGTGAACGTCCTTGGGTCTACCACGGTTAGTTTTCTCGACTTCGTATTTCAGTATCCGACCATTACCTACATCATGTTTAGTGTTTAACGTCCCATGATCAAGTTACTGACAATTTTAATTTAATTGGAGGACTAGGTGATCAGACAATGCATAGCCATCAATGCATTACTTTGGCCAAAGTTTTCTGCCGTGTAGGTTATAACTAAACTCAAGATAGCACACTAGTCTTATGAGTTTAAGTCTTCCGTCACCTCACAACTATCTCTTTCACAGTTATCTAGATCTTATAGTTTGTATTTACTTTGTTTCCAATTTAACCTATCTTTGCAAGAGTTTATAATGAGATATATGCCAAAGGCCAACTAGGATCATCATGAGATAAGTACACTCGTTACGCTGATATGTATCTATTTCAACATTTCATATGTACTTATCCCTTAATATGCCTAATGGATCTTTTCATCTATTTATCTTCCCATTTAGTTTCTCTTTTCCGATGCTTGGTTTCTTTAACCTTAAATTACCTTTTACAACGATACTCTTCCATTCTCTATACAATAGGATTTACAATCTTATCATATTAATACCAAGTTTACCGAAAAGCCGAATTAAATATATATTAAAACATGTATATTTAATTATTCCTTCGATTTGCTACGCCACTAAATAGCTTATTTAATTTAGAAATTAGAGACAATTGATTGTTACAATAATTGCCCAACTATCGGCTTTGTACATTGACAAATATCAAATAAATAAATTTAACCATTTATGATAAGTAAGATTTCTTACTTCTAGTATTTATCATTTACTCATAATGAGATATTATTACATACAAGGTAATCATCTCTTTATTAAAATCATAAATTACATATGCCGTTAAGGCGAAATATATACCTATTACGAAACTCTCGCATAGTGAGGTTTGAATATTAACAAAGGGTCCAAAACCCCAATAAATTTAGTCAAAATTTTGGGATATCATCCTTCTACAAATTGAAATCCAAGTATCTCATTTAGATCCATGCTACGATAAAACTTCACAAGACATGAGTTTCCGCATATCCAAACGTAGCGGCTAATTGTCCTGCAAGACTAGAGTAGTGGTATATTGTCAGTTCAAAATGAATTGGCATGAATATTAACTCCAATTTCTAATTAATGCAATTATTTAATAAAATATGAAATGATATACAAAGCTATTTTATCAACAAACGTATGGTAATATAGTGGAGGATGTATTATTACATGTTTTTCATCAAGATACAACTATGAATGTACGCAAATAGAAAACCAATTTCTATTTCAGCAATCATGTTTCACTCTAATCACAAGGATCAAGATATAATAAAACCAAAATCATTCAACATCCGAATTCTTATTAAACCACAAGCAAATCATGCTTCACATGGCATGCAGATTCAACTATTATTTTTCTTATCTTCTAATCAACAAACAACTTAACAAAACCGTCTAAATCATCATTTCCAAATACCAATTAGACATATTCCCTCTAGGAAATGAGTAGTTCTATAAAACGCACAATAACTTTATTTCAAATGTAAAAAATTCATTTATATATATTTATAGAACAATCCAACTAAACGATTAGTAAAACACCACTATTAAATCATTTTAACATGTTCTTTCAGGTAACCGACACATCAACCAAACAAATTAACCCACATACCACATGATGATAATTTTGAAGTCTATCTGCATAAAATAACAACAATAAGTTTCTAACACTTCCAGTAACTAAATCCTTTAAGAAAAACTAAGTCATCTTACATAGACTGTTAACACTAATTTATTTTTCAATTAGGTAATAAAATTATACCTACATGCAAATCAACTTGTACATATCCAAATCAGTTTGTTCCAATATTAATTTCTTTTCTGTTTAGAAATTATCAGAATCTGGAAGCAAATATATTAGGAAAAATGATGAAATGTCCGGTAAAAACATTTTTCACACTACCTGAAATCGCTTTGCTCATATAAATAAATTATTTGTTTGACTGTAATAAAACCCAAAGGTAGAAATCAATTTGGGTTTCCAAAAATCAAATTTAAATAGAAAATAAAATTAAACAAAAATTGATTAGGAACACCCATTTGCATTTTTTTCTAGGTTTAGCTTAAGCCACACAAAGGAAACTTAGGAGAATACAGAATCCATCAATTTCCTTTTTAGATTTCATTTCCAAGCAATTAAATCAGAAACTGTCCACAATTCATTTAATTGCCATTTAAAACAAAATGTGTATTTCCTCATTATTTACAAATAATGCTACAGAGAAGGGAGAAGATATTCATGCCTGTAGTAAACCCAGAATCAACAACTTCTTACTCTTTCCGTTCCAACAAGTTGAATCCTTCTTTCCTCCTAAACTTACGCAGTATTCCAGAAGAGAAGAATGAAAAAAGACAAAGGAAAAATAAAAGAGAATATAATGAAAAAATAAATATACTATAAGGGCTTCCAAACATCGCTTCATGCATCAATGCATGCCGTGATGCCACATACTTGGTGTGTTAGATGAAGGCGTGTCCCTTTCAAAACTTACTGATTTTTAAGTATTAAAATATTATTATTATTATTTTTTAACTTTTGATTTACATGCCAAATTCTTTTTAGGATTTAAATATATAATTTTCACAAATTAATAATGCATTTTTTAATTTTTTTTTAATTGATACCTAACTTTAATGGTAAAATTAATCATCATAATATAAGTCCACATATTGCCAACAATATGTTATCGTAATAATTATTCGAATTCCCATGTTCCATATAAAATATTCAAAGAAATGAAAAATCACCAAGTCCGTAAATAATAATAATTCGAATATTTTTGTAAAGCTGGTTTGATATAACATTGTCAGATAAGGCAGAGGCAATTCATCACGGACACTGCAAAAGTCGAACAAAACATAAGACGACCAAACCGATTAAAATAAAATAACCGAATAAATAACCGAAAGATTCACTATCATTAATGAATCGTTTTTACCTATGATTAAGGCCTAATCATGTTTTAGGAAGGATCATCAAGGTGGGTGTGGGGTTATTCGTTCCACAATGCCATGCCCCGCAACAAAAGTTGTGGGTCATGATACGACGAGTCAAATGAATTTTATACCTAATGATGATCTCATCTCATCTAATCGTTTAGACGTAATCGTAGTTAATTTAACTTACCAGGAATTTGGGATGTTACATACTCCACCCTCGTAATAATCATCGTCCCGATGATTTCGGGATAAATAGAAAAAAATACTAAACCCATCATTCATTTGTTGCATTAATATTTTTCAAATCAGCTTAAAATTTATATCAATATCATTTCAGCTTAAATCATAAAGGTCACAACATCTCTTTTATATCTAGAAAATTAGTCACATAATCAGGACATAACACATTATTGCTTAAACGACATATTTCCAGGTTCTTTACAAAATCTTCAATAGTAACTATTCATCAAAAAGTACCTTAGTTCCAATATTCAGTTGTAAACTTATCTACATGATTTTCTTATCTACTTTTTTACAGAAAAACTGAATTTAGCACTATAACAAAAATATATTCTTAAAAATCAGTCAAACAGATGCGGAAAAGTAGTCTGGATATCTTCCAGATTCTCCCAAGTGGCACTTTCTTCAGAATATTGGTCCCACTGGACCTTACATTATGAAACCTCACGGTTTTTCAAGTGCAACTTGCGGGTTTCTAGTATCCTTATAGGCTCAACCGTGATTACCCCTGGATCCAGAACCTGCAATGAATCCCAATTAAGTACATGTGTTAAATTAGGTACATATTTCTTAAGCAAGGATACATGAAATACATTGTGCATTCTGGATAGAGCGGGAGGCAATGCTAGCTTGTAGGCTATTGGTCCAATGACCTCTAGGACTTCAAATGGTCCTACAAACCTAGGAGATAGTTTGGCTGATTTGCCAAACGAAATGGAACTCTTTTTAGGTTTGACCCTAAGAAAACTTTATCTCCCATGTTAAATTTTTTGTCAATTCTTTTTAAATCTGCATAACTTTTCTGTCTATTTCATGGCCTCTTTCAATCTTTCTTGGATTAATTTAACCTGTTTTTCCATTTCCGACAACATTTCAGGTCCAATTAGTACTCTATCTTCAGGATTATCCCAACTTATTGGTGTTCTACACCTACGACCATATAAGGCCTCAAAAGGAGCCATCTGAATGGAAGAATGGTAGGTGTTATTATAGGCAAATTCAACCAAGGGAAGATACTCTTCCCATTTGTATTGTTGATCCATGCAATACATTCTTAGTAAATCTTCTAGCACTTGATTTACTCTTTCAGTTTGACCATCAGTTTCAGGATGGTAGGCAAAACTTATGTTCAATTTTGTCCCTAAGGCAACATACAAAGTCTGCCAAAATCTGGAAGTCATCCTTGAGTCCCTGTCTGAAATTATTATTTATGGAACTCCATGTAATCGGAAAACTTCCTACACAAACCTTTTGCCAATATAGGTGAATTATCCTTTAAATTACTTGTTATAAAATGTGCCACTTTAGTTAACTTGTCTACAACTACAAGTATAACATCATGTTTATTTTGGGACATAGGTAGACCTTGGACAAAATCCATACTTATAACTTGCCACTTATATTCTGGCACGTTGTGAGGATATAATAATCCTACTAGATGTGAATGTTCAGCCTTTACTTGCTGACATTCCAGGCATTGTGAGACGTAAAGAATCACATCACTTTTCATCTTTTTCCAGAAGTATTGCTTTTTGATGTCCACCATCATTTTTGTTACTCCTGGATGTCCCGAGTAGGGAACATCATGAAATTCTCTCATGACTTTACTTCTGAGTTCTTTACCCTCTGGTACATATATTCTCTGTTATAACACAGAATCCCATCTATTTCCAACTTGAAACCATCATACCTTTTGTCCCTCGGATCTTTTTCTAAAGTTGTTTTAACATGATTGTAGTAGGGGTCATTTGTTAACTCATTTTTGACTTCATCTTTGAACTGGGTTCTTAATGTAATTATAACAAAGCAATATACTTTTTGTGACTTAAGGCATCAGCCACCCTATTCTCTTTTCCTTTAATGTAATTTATATCAAAGTCATAATTTGCTAGGAACTCCAGCCATCTTCATTGCCTTGCATTTAGATTTGGCTGTGTAAAGATGTATTTGAGCCCAAGATGATCTGTTTTGAGTTCAAAAGGTTTCCCAAGCAAATAGTGCCTCCATACCTGCAGCGCATGAACAATCATAGCAAGCTCAAGATCATGTGGTGCATAATTTACTTCATGCACCCTCAACTTCCTACTTTCAAAAGCTACCACATGCCCATCTTGTAGTAGTACTCCACCCAAACCTTCCCCTGAAGCATCGGTTACCACTAAGAAATTCCCATTTGGATCCGAAATCTTCAACACCGAGCACTTGTGAGTCTACCTTTTAACTCCTTAAAGGCTTCTTCACACTTGATGTCCCAAATAAATTTCTTACCCTTCTTTTGCAAAGAAGTGATAGGTCCCGCTAACTTAGAAAAGTCCTTTACGAACTTCCGATAGTAGCCTGCTAGACCCATAAAACTTCTCACTTCATGCACATCCTTCGGTGCTGGCCATTCCATGATGGCACTGATCTTTGAAGGGTCCACCAAGATTCCCTCTTTATTTATTATGTGGCCTAAGTATTGTAATTCATATTAGATAATAATTTTCCATATAATTTATGTTTTCTGAGAATTCCAAGCACAATCCTTAAATGTTCATCATGTTCTTCCTCATTCTTGGAGTATATTAATATATCATTGAGAAAGATAAGTACAAATTGGTCTAAGTATTCCCTAAACACACTGTTCATCAAGTTCATGAAAGCGGCAGGTGCATTTGTTAGTCCAAAGGGCAAAACTGTAAACTCGTAATGCCCATACCTTGTTCTAAAAGCGGTTTTATGGATATCTTCATCCTTGATTCACAGTTGATGATAACTGGATCTGAGATCTATCTTGGAAAACACTTTTGCACCCCCATTTGATCAAATAGATCATCAATTCAGGGCAGCGGGTACCGATTCTTCACTGTTACCTTGTTGAGCATTCGGTAATCAATACAAAGTCTGAGGGTCCCATCCTTCTTTTTCATGAAGATAACTGGTGCACCCCATGGTGATATACTTGGTCTAATCAGACCCAAGGACAACAACTCATGTAATTGAGCTTTCAATTCAACTAATTCGGTTGTTGTCATTCTGTACGGTGCCTTGGAAATTGGTTTTGTTGTTGGTTTGACCTCTATTGTGAAGTCAAATTCACGCTTAGGTGGAAGTCCGGGTAACTCATTTGGAAACACATCTCTAAATTCCCTTAGAATGGGAAATGCTTCAATTTCAGGCTCAATTTCCTATCCCGAATTTGTTATTTTTACAACATATAGATGGCAACCCTTTCGCTTTGCCTTTTTTAGCTGCATGGCGTAAAATCTACCTAGTGACAAACTCTCTTTTAACACCCTGAACACTCGTTGTTTTCTGTTGATCATCGCAGCAGGTTACACATTTTCCTAAGCAATCCAAGGTTGCATTATGTTGACTTAACCAATTTATACCTATGACAACATCATAGGATCCAAGAGGTGCCACATACAAGTTTAATCTTGTTGTGAACTCAGGTAATTCTAGTGGTGCCTCAAACAAACACTGCTTCACTCTATGTACAACATTATTTCCATACTATATAGTCCAAGTGTGTTCCATGTACCCAGCTCTTATTTTGAGTTTATTAGCTACTTTAGATGAAACATTTAACGTTATGTTGAATCTGGAATCAAATAAAATGTAAGCTTCTCTCCAAAATCTTACCTGAGGTTTCAATGTGATTCGCTTGCTTTTCTGCTTGCTTATTATGGACTGTAACATAAATCTTATGTTATTGCCCTCTTTATTTACTGCAGTAGATCCCTTCTACTGGTTATTCCATTATCGTCTTTGCGGACAGTTATTAGTGAAATGATCGCCACCACACTTAAAACATCCACCTAGAGGTCCTTTTCTCTCAATCTTATTCTGGATTGAAACTTGTTCCTTGTTGCCCATTATTTTTATTATTCACAACAATTCTACTGCTATTCCTCTTTTATTGACAGGCCTGAACTTGTTGTTTCCCTTTTTCCATGTTGGTTTACTTGTGGTTGGTGTTTGAAAACTATATATTTCCTTCTATTTTCCTCTTTAGAGGCATAAATACTTCGCAGCTTTTGTTCTTGCTTGATAGCTTTTTCAAACACTATTTCCATCGAGGTAGGTCCATGAACATCTACCTCACCACCAATGCTAGGATTCAATCCCATTATAAATTTTCTCACTCTAAACTTCTCATCCCTTTGATACATAGGAACATATTTCAGCAATCGAGTGAAACGTTCCCAATATTTTGTAACTAAGTACTTTCCTTGAGTCGATTTTGGAATTCTACCATCTTTTGGTCAAAATAGAAGGAAATATAGCAGCTTTTCAAACACCAACCACAAGTGTGTTCCATTAATGTCCAAGTGTTTGAGCCTCTAGCTCTCGATACCAAAATGTAATGCTCAAAATTACTAGAATCTGAAAATGGGAATATATATATATATATATATATATATATATATATATATATTTTAAACATACATAAAAATAGATTACGTAGCTACATTCATACAGATTTATTTAATCAAATTCTTTAAATCAAATTTGTTCTTTTGATCTATCTGATAACATCCGTGTAAGCCATGTGTGGCTGAGAAGGGTGTATCCAAATCTCCACGATCTCCCTTTGCCACTACTTCGAGTGATAATGCTTACTAGTATTTCGGCTCAACCTTTTTTTAAGGTCATGGGAACCATGTGAAAGTCCTTGGGTATACCACGAAGCTAGTTTTCCAACTTCGTATTTTGGTATTCGACCATTGCCTACCTCATGTTTAGTGTTTAACTTCCCATGATCAGTTACTGGAAATTTTAATTTAATTGGAGGACTAGGTGATCAGACAATGCACAACCATCAATGCATTACTTTGGCCAAAGTTTTCTGCATGCTAGGTTACAAAAAACTCAGGACATCACACTAGTCTTATGAGTTTAAGTCTTCCATCACCTCACAACTATCCCTTTCACAGTTATCTAGATCTTATAGTTTGTATTTACTTTATTTCCAATTTAACCTATCTTGCAAGAGTTTATATCGAGATATATGCCAAAGGCCAACTAGGATCATCATGAGATAAGTACACTCGTTACGCTGATATGAATCTATTTCAACATTTTGCATGTACTTATCCCTTAATATGCCTAATGGATCTTTTCATCCATTTATCTTCCCATTTAGTTTCTCTTTTCCTGATGCTTGGTTTCTTTAACCTTAAATTACCTTTTACAACGATACTCTTCCATTCTTTATACAATAGGATTTACAATCTTATCATATTAATACCAAGTTTACCGAAAAGCTTGAATTAAATATATATTAGAACATGTATATTTAATTATTCCTTTGATTTGCTACGCCACTAAATAGATTATTTAATTTAGAAATTAGAGATAATTGATTGTTGTTAGGTTGTGGAGCCTATTTTTCATGTGTGAAAGTGTTGAAGATTGTACACTAAGAGTTAAAAATTTTGGCCTCGAAAAATGCACCCGACATATCGGAAACGTGCTTTTCTCATATGGGCGAAGTTTTTTTGACCCATAGGTTTATGGGATGGGTTTTTCCCATGGTTTTGATACCCACGGTTTTGTAAAACTGCTTAAGTAGTTGTCTATTTATATGGTCTTATGCATATGATAGATGTACAAGCAAATGTATTGCAGATGTGTTTTGAATTTGGCTGTGAATTCTATAGAGTTTGTTGAGCATAGCTCCAAATGGATCTGGGTATTGTATTGAGAGAGCGGTGGCTTGTAATAAAATCTGAGCAAGTGATTCTTGGTGGACGTAGCCCAAATTGGGTGAACCACGTTAAATATTGTCTCTTTGTGTTGTGTTATTTTATTTTGCAATTTTATTTGAGATCTGTAATAATTTCTGCATATTAGTTTCTACTGTTGCGATTCTGTGAGGGATTATTCCGCATATTTTATCCCTTATTTCCTAACAATTGGTATCAAAGCCTGGTTTGGTTTGCTGAAGTGTTGAATCACAGGGAAAGTTTTTAGCTTGAGTGGGAGCTATGGTAGATGAAGGAAGATCTAGGGTTGATAAATTCAACGGGCATAATTTCAGTCTTTGGAAGATGCAGATGGAAGATTACCTTTATCAGAAGGATCTTTATACTCCGTTGTCTGAGAAGGTGAAAAAACCCTCGAGTATGATAGATGCGGAATGGGATTTATTGGATCGGAAGGCACTTGGAACGATCCGGCCGAGTCTTGCATCTTCGGTATTATTTAATGTTTCAAAGGAAAAGACTACAAAAGATCTAATGGATGCATTAGGGAAGTTGTATGAAAAACTCTCTGCCTCTAATAAGATATTTTTAATGAAAAAGTTGTTTAATATGAAGATGTTTGAGAATAGTTCAGTAGTAGATCATTTAAATGATTTCAATATAGTAGTGAATATGCTAGCTTCGGTTACAATAGAATTTGATGAAGAAGTTAGGGCTTTATTAATTTTGTGCTCTTTACCTGAGAGTTGGAATAGCTTGGTAATGGCGGTAAGTAACTCGGTTCCAGCTAACTCGAAGTTGAAGTTTGAGGATGTTGTAGGGGTGATTCTAAGTGAGGAAATGTGAAGAAAAAGCTCTGGGGAATCTTCTACTTCAGGGAATGCTTTGACAGTGGAAACTAGAGGGAGACAGAAGAATAGAGGAAACCGTGGAAAATCAAAAGATCGGGCAAGGTCAAAATCCAAGAACAAGATTGTATGCTGGAATTGTGGAAAGCCTGGGCATGCAAAGAAGGATTGTTGGGAGCTTTGGGATAAGAAGAAACAACAAGAAGAAAACAAGGAGGCAAATGTGGCAACGGGTAATGTATGTCAGGATGCTTTGATTCTTTCTTTGCATAATATTATTGAATCTTGGGTTTTAGATTCAGGGGCTTCTTTCCATGCTTCTCCACATAGGCATTATTTTGTTGATTATGTTCAAGGAGATTTTGGGCATGTTTTTCTTGGTGATGATGAGCCTTGCAGCATAGTTGGAAAAGGTTTTGTTCAGGTTAAGATGCAGAATGAGAATACTTGGCTATTGAAGGATGTCAGACATGTGCCTACATTAAGACGAAATTTGATATTGGTAGGGCAGTTGGGAAGTGATGGTTGTACTGTGATATTTACAGCAGACTCTTGGAAGGTTACCAAGGGTGCTCTTGTGGTGGCAAGAGGTAAGAAGGTTGGAACCTTGTATTTAACCACTGATAGTACTAATGATTGTAATCTTGTGGCTTCAGATGCAGATACAACATTATGGCACTATAGGCTCGGTCATATGAGCCATAAGGGCATGAACATCATAAAGAAGAATTTGCCTGGATATACAGAAACATGTTTCGATTTTTGTGAGAACTGCATATATGGGAAATAGAAGCGAGTAAGGTTTCTCAAGGTTGGACCTACAAAGAAAGAGAGTAAGTTAGAGCTGGTGCATTCTGATGTGTGGGGGCCAGCTCAGGTATCATCTCTTGGGGGTTCAAGTTATTATGTTACTTTTATTGATGATGCAACAAGGAAAGTTTGGGTTTATTGTATTAGAAACAAATATGATGTATTTGATACTTTTGTTAAATGGAAAGCCTTGGTAGAGAATAAAACAGGTCTTAAGCTAAAATGTATCAGTCAAATAATGGAGGGAGTATTGCAGCAATGAATTTGATGATTACTTGTTCTAAGAATGGAATCCACAAGCAAAAGACGGTTCCAGGAACTCCGCAGCAGAATGGGGTATCAGAAAGGATGAACATAACAATAATGGAATGTGCTAGGAGCATGAGGTTACATGCAGGATCGCCTCTTTCTTTTTGGGCGAAGGTGAGCACACTGTACTTGATAAACAGAGGACTCTCAAGTGCCTTGGATGGAGGCATACACCCGAGGAGGCTTGGTATGGTAAGAAAGTTGATTATTCATTTCTTAGAGTCTTTGGATGTGAGGTGTTTGTTCACATAGACAAGGATGATAAGACTAAGCTAGAGGCTAAATCGAAAAAAAGTACTTT
Organism: Taxus wallichiana var. yunnanensis; assembly: GCA_018340775.1. NCBI lineage: Eukaryota > Viridiplantae > Streptophyta > Pinopsida > Cupressales > Taxaceae > Taxus > Taxus wallichiana. The sequence goes on from CM031238.1 coordinate 44,524,434, forward strand.
CATCGGTTATGGTGGTGATGAATTTGGATATAAATGTTGGAGTATTAAGGACAAGAAAATCATTCGATCTAGGGATGTGGTCTTTAATGAGAAAGTCATGTATAAGCAACAGTTGCAGGGAAAATAGGGAAGAATCCAAGAAAGAATATGCAATGATAGAGGATCTTCCAGATGGGAAAGTGACACATGAATTAGTTCAGGAACCCCCTTAACAGGAACCCCAAACTCCTATATTGAGGAGGTCTTCTAGGGTAAGAAGAGAAAATGAACGTTTTTCTCCTTCTCTTTATTATTTATTACTCACTGATAGTGGAGAACCAGAGAGCTTTGATGAAGCAATGCAGGTAGATGCCAGGAAGAAGTGGGAGCAAGCCATGGATGAGGAGCATCAGGCTCTCATAGAGAACCAGACATGGGATTTAGTAAAGCTACCCGAAGGAAAAAGATCATTACAGAATAAGTGGGTGTTTAGAGTCAAAGAGGAAGGAGGCAAGAAAAGATACAAGGCCCGGTTGGTGGTCAAGGGGTTTGCACAGAAAAAAGGTATAGATTTTGATGAGATTTTTTCTCCTGTAGTAAAAATGACTTCTATCATAATTGTTCTTGGAATAGTGGCAGCAGAAGACTTGCACTTAGAATAGTTAGATGTAAAGACTGCATTTCTCCATGGCGATTTGGAGGAGGAGCTATATATGCAGCAGCCAGAAGGATATGAAGTCAAAGGTAAAGAGGAGATGGTGTGCAAACTGAAGAAGAGCTTGTATGGCCTAAAACAAGCTCCACGTCAATGGTATAAGAAATTTGATAGCTTCATGATGGAGCAAGGTTATATCAGATGTCATTCTGACCATTGTGTGTATACAAAGAAATTTGAGGATGGAAGTTATATTATCCTGTGTTTGTATGTTGATGACATGCTGGTTGCAGGTAAAAACATGCAGGAAATAAAAGTACTCAAGAAGCAGCTAAGTGAATCATTTGCTATGAAGGATTTGGGTGTAGCCAAACAAATCCTTGGTATGAGGATATCTCGGGATAGGAAGGAATAGAAGCTGACTTTATCTTAGGAAGAGTACATTAAGAAGGTCTTGGAGAGGTTTAATATGCAGGATGCTAAACCGGTTGGGACTCCTTTGGCAGGCCATTTCAAGTTATCAAAGGAGCAGTGTCCCAAGACAGAGCAGGAGAGAAACCAAATGTCCAAGGTACCTTACTCATCAGCAGTTGGCGCTTTGATGTATGCTATGGTATGCACTAGGCTCTCGATATTGCCCATGCAAAGGGGAGCCGTGAGTAGATTTATGAGTGATCCACGTAAAGAGAATCGCGGCAAGCGATAAAGTGGATCCTTTGGTATTTGAGAGGGACCATGGGGATAGTTTTGTGCTACAGTGGATCAAACACCACTTTACGTGGTTATGTAGATTCATATATGGCTGGAGATGTAGACAGCAGGAGGAGCACGACATGTTATATTTACACTGTAGGTGGGACAACAATGAGCTGGATTTCACGACTACAGAAGCTGGTGGCTTTGTCAACCACAGAGGCTGAGTATGTTGCTGCCACAGAGGCAAGCAAAGAGATGATTTGGTTACAACAATTACTTGAGGAGTTGGGGCATAAGCAGGAGGAATGTAAGCTGCATAGTGATAGTCAGAGTGCTATACACCTAGCTAAGAACTCTGCTTTCCACTCTAGGACAAAGCATATACAATTAAGGTACCATTTCATCAGGACAACTTTGGAGGAAGAGAAGTTGAAGTTGGAGAAGATTCATACCAGTTAGAATCCTGCAGACATGATGACCAAGGTGGTCACAAGGGAAAACAAAAGTTGTGTTCAGCTTTGGTTGGTCTTCACAGAAACTAGTGAAGGGTTGAGAAGCTTGCTCAGAGGAAAACTAGTCTCCAAGTGGGAGATTGTTAGGTTGTGGAGCCTATTTTTCATGTGTGAAAGTGTTGAAGACTGTACACTAAGAGTACTGTACACTTTTCATGTATCCTCGCAGGGTTCAAAGTGCAGCCCCAAATTTTTTTTTTTAGGCGTAAAATTTTTTGGCCTCGAAAAATGCACCCGACATATCGGGAAACGTGCTTTTCTCATATGGGCGAGTTTTTTGACCCATAGGTTTATGGGACGGGTTTTGCCCATGGTTTTGATACCCACGGTTTTGTAAAACTGCTTAAGCAGTTGTCTATTTATATGGTCTTATGCATATGATAGATGTACAAGCAAATGTATTGCAGATGTGTTTTGAATTCGGCTGTGAATTCTGTAGAGTTTGTTGAGCATAGCTCCAAACGGATCTGGGTATTGTATTGAGAGAGCGGTGGCTTGTAATAAAATATGAGCAAGTGATTCTTGGTGGACGTAGCCCAAATTGGGTGAACCACGTTAAATACTATCTCTTTGTGTTGTGTTATTTTATTCTGCAATTTTATTTGAGATCTGTAATAATTTCTGCATATTAGTTTCTACTATTGCGATTCTGTGAGGGATTATTCCACATATTTTATCCCTTATTTCCTAACAATTGTTATAATAATTGCCCATCTATCAACTTCATACATTGACAAATATCAAATAAATAAATTGAACCATTTATGATAAGTAAGATTTCTTACTTCTAGTATTTATCATTTACTCGTAATGAGATATTATTACATACAAGGTAATCATCTCTTTTTAAAATCATAAATTACATATGCCGTTAAGTCGAAATATATAACTATTATGGAACTCTCACATAGTGAGATTTGAATATTAACAAAGGGTTCAAAACCCCAATAAATTTAATCAAAATTATGGAATATCATCCTTCTACAAATTGAAATCCAAGTATCTCATTTAGATCCATGCTACAATAAAACTTCACAAGACATGAGTTTCCGCATATCCGAACGTGACGGCTAATTGTCCTACAAGACTAGAGTAGTGGTATGTTGTCAGTTCAAAATGAACTGGCATGAATATTAACTCCAATTTCTGATGCAATTATTTAATAAAATATGAAACGATATACAAGTTATTTTATCAACAAACGTATGGTAATACAATGGAGGATGTATTATTACATGTTTTTCATCAAGATACAACTATGAATGTACACAAATAGAACAACCAATTTCTATTTCAGCAATCATGTTTCACTCTAATCACAAGGATCAAGACATAATCAAACCATAATCATTCAACATCCAAATTCTGATTAAACCACAAGCAAATCATGCTTCACATGGTACAGATTCAACTATTATTTTTCTTACCTTCCAATCAACAAACATTTTAACAAAATTATCTAAATCATCATTTCCAAATACCAATTAGACACATCCTCTAGAAATGATCAGCTCTATAAAATGCACAATAACTTTATTTCAAACAATCAAAATAAATTTATATATATTTATAGGAACAAATCCAACTAAACAATGTAAAACACCACTATCAAATCATTTTAACATGTTCTTTCAGTAACCGATGATCAACAAAAAAAATTAACCCACATACCACCGGATGATAAATTTTGAAGTCTATCTCGCATAAAATAACAACAATAAGTTTCTAACACTTCTAGTAACTAAATCCTTTAAGAAAAACTAAGTCATCTTACATAGATCAAGTTAACACTAATTTATTTTTCAATTAGGTAATAAAATTATACCTACAGGAAAATCAACTTGTACATATCCAAATCGATTCGCTCCAACATTAATTTCTTTTTGTTTAGAAATTATCGAGTCCTGGAAGCAAATATATTAGGCAAAATGATGAAATACTTGGTAAAAACATTTTTCACACTACCCAGAAATCACTTTGCTCATACAAATAAATTATTTGTTTGACTGTAATGAAACCCAGAGGTAGAAATCGATTTGGGTTTCAAATCAAATTTAAATAGAAAATAAAATTAAACAAAAATTGATTAGGAACACCCATCTGCATTTTTTTCTAGGTTTAGCTTAAGCCACACAAAGGAAACTTAGGAGAATACAGATTCCATCAATTTCCTTTTTAGATTTCATTTCTAAGCAATTAAATCAGAAACTCGCCCCTGACAATTCATTTAATTGCCATTTAAAATGAATGTGTATTTTCTCATTATTTACAAATAATGCTACAAAGAAGGGAGAAGATATTTATGCCTGTAGTAAACTCAGAATCAACAAATTCTAACTCTTTCCACTCCAACAAGTTGAATCCTTCTTTCCTCCTAAACTTACGCAGTATTCCGGAAGAGAAGAATGAAAACGAGACAAGGAAAAATAAAAGAGAATATAATTAAAAAAACTATACTATAAGGGCTTCCAAATGTCGCTTCATGCGTCAATGCATGCCGTGATGCCACATACTTGGTGTCGATGAAGGCGTGTCCCTTTTAAAACTCAAAGATATTTAAGTATTAAAATATTATTATTATTATTATTTTTAACTTTTGATTTACATGCCAAATCCTTTTAGGATTTAAATATATAATTTTCACAAATCAATAATGCATTTTTTTAATTTTTATTTTAATTGATACCTAACTTTAATGGTAAAATTAATCATCAAAATATAAGTCCACATATTGCCAACAATATGTTATCGTATAGACTATGAGAGACTTGCCTTCGAAGGCGTTGCTTCATTCATGTTAATTCCAAACGTAAGACCAAAACATACTGTGGAGGGATTCTCTACAGAACATCTTACAATCGACTCAAATCCGGCTAAGGATTCGAGTGCCCCCCAAGCCAACTAACTCACCCATCATGGTTGATTCACGAACATACGAGAGAAGCCTCCAGATTATTCTTTACAGTCATTCGAGTGATTAAAGATATTCCGACCTCCCATTTGGGTCACTCCCCATCAAACCTATTCAAAAATCAAATGGACAGTGGTGGATCGGAAAAAGAAGGGTAATGCCAAATCTAAATCCCCCATATCGGACAAGATTTGATTATTGTCTTTTTGGGCGCTATCATTGCTACATTTTGGCTTATGGCAATTTCTGCGATTCTTAAGCGATTGTGTTGTTGTTTTATTCTTTGTTTTGTTATAAGCCTTGTGATTTTGTTGGGCTCTTTTGTGATGATCGCTAGTTGTTTTCTCCGTTAGTCGGCCGAAGTACATTGTTATCATTTTTGTGGCGGACCACTGCGTGTTTCTTTGTTTGATCAAATCCGGTGTGTTTATTTCTTCACAGTTGTGTTCTTGTTGATTGTTTCTTTGCGGCTGCGTTACGCACTTGGTCCTTATTGTTATTTCAGATGTTGATCCTTTTTTCGAGCTTTATTTTCCTATTTTGGCTTCCGAGCCTTAAAGGTATAGTCCCTTTCAAAAACTATTTGCCAATAATAAAAAACAATATGTTATCGTAATAATTATTCGAATTCCCATGTTCCATATAAAATATTCAAACAAATGAAAAATCACCAAGTCCATAAATAATAATAATTCGAATATTTTCATAAAGCTGGTTTGATATAGCATTGTCAGATAAAGCAGAGGCAGTATTCATCATGGACACTGCAAAATTCGAACAAAACATAAGATGACCAAACCGATTAAAATAAAATAACCGAGAATAAATAACCGAAAGATTCACTATCATTAATGAATCATTTTACCTATGATTAAGGCCTAATCATGTTTTAGGAAGGATCATCAAGGTGGGTGCGGCCTTGTGGGGTTATTCGTTCCGTAATGCCATGCCCTATAACAGAAGTTGTGGTTCATGATATGACGAGTCAAATGAATTTTATACCTAATGATGATCTCGTCTAATCCTGTTTAGACTTAACCGTACTAAATTTAACTTTCCACAAATTTAGGATGTTACAATCTCATAAGATAGTTGCAGGACCTCAAACAAATCCATGAGATGTTGTGAATGGCCTCGCCAACATTCCCATCGATAAGCATAGGCCTTTGCACAATGCACAAGCCTCGTAGAGGAGGCAACATAGTTTCAAAAGTCTTATCTGATTCCGAACCTAAGCTCTACATAGGCCATTGAGGGACTGAAATGATCCTTGTCTAAGGGGGCAAGCCTTGAGCCATTGATTGTGTTGTCCATATTCTCAATGACCTCAAAGGCTTCATGAGTCTCCTTCACCAACACCTATAGATAGGAAGCTTCATCATGTTTGAGTCTCTCATGTTTTTTCCCTTACTCGTCATGCCCTCCAACTCATCCTCATCATCTAGCTTACCTTCTTCTTTAAGAGATAAAAAAATCAACAAAACAGTCAACATTGTCCTTGGAGTTGTGGATGTCTAGGCCCTTGAGTCAGTGTTCCTATGCAATGAGATCTCCAAATTCAACTACTCCCCCATCTCACTGGCCAACATTCCCACTACAAATCATAACCAAGAACATGACCATAGGAAAGAAGGAGACTAAACTAACCATATTCTGATTCAATACTTGCTTCTCTCTTCGGATTGAATAAGTGTTCCTCCTTTTCAAAATACTACTCCATTGTGCTTCCTTCTATATATTCACTCAAGTACACTACATGGTGTATTTCCATCTCTCACTTCGCTTTCATATCCTCCTCTACACATGACACAATTGCTTCTTTTACGACTATCAGCATTTCCATTGCACCCCTTTGGTGTGATTGCTAGTAAATACATGTTCCACCAAACAACTTCGAGGTGAGATGATGGAAGTTTAACATGACGAGTAGTCTAGAGTTAGGTAGAGGTCTCATGGAGGGGTTTCGTCGGAAGCTATCCTCCACCCAAAATGCACCCATGTATGGTTGTGTGACCCATCAAAAGACACCATACCATGCATGCACATTCCCCTGGTGCATCCCATCCGTCGGCCGGTCACATCAACAATATGCTATTTTTTAAGAAAATGAAATCAAATCAGGTTGAAGCATGCAACAGCGAATGCGGGCTGGTGGGGACAATAGATCGGAAACGAGGTAGGTCACGGGTTCGATTCTGCTATAGTTTTGTACACGTGGGTGAAACTAAGTTTTAGACTTAATATTTTTGTAGTTGAAAAACTATAGGGAAACTCCCTACCCCCATTTCTAGCCACCTTTTCGGTTTATGGGGAAAAAAATGAGCTACTATTTTTAAAACCTAGATTTTATTATTTCTTGTAGGTGGCTTTAGAAAGAAGCATGACACCTTCTACTCCAAGAAATTACGAGTTGAAGCCCCTTTATGGGACCATGCTCTACGAGGATGGTAAAAGGGGGGCGAAGGATATGTTCCTACGAAATAGACCCCAACCACTTTTATTTTGTAAGAACATTTTATGTCAAATGTTGATTTATAAATGAACAAATTTATTTTAAAATTTTATTACAAATTAAAATATAACATTTGTAAATATATCCCCTAAAAAAGTGCAACATACTCTCAAAAAAATTATACCATGGAACCATTTTTAGTATAAATAATCCTAAAATGACTCTCCACACTAGCTAAGGAAATTTAGGAACCTACCATGGGACCACTTCCTTAGGTATATAGAATGCGGGTTGGAAATTTTTTGTGTGTGTTCTTTCTTTTTCTATTTTTGAAAAAGTGAGTGTTGTTTGAAATCTCGATTCCTATCATGCACATGGCAAGTGGGTGTTTGGACTTTCATTCCCTTTCACAAATTTTATGAGAAAGAGACGAGGCTCAATTATTCGTTGACTAGAACCTTTGATGCCATAGGAAATTTCAAAGGATTCAACATATACCTTAGATGTAATATTATTGTGCCTAAATGAGATGAACTTGGCTATTATTAATAAATGAGATAAACCTAAATGAGATGAACTTGGCTATTATTAATAAATGAGATAAACCTAGCTATTACTACACGTATAATAAATACTAATGGTTGTGTTTTCACTCGTAAATGATCGTTGGTAAAATCAATGTCGGTTATTTGTGTATAATTTCAAATGTGTAAATCACTCTTAGAAAATCACGCTTTTAGGCCTGCAAAGTAATAACATGTGTGTCGGTAGAGGCATGCAAATAGCACTTGCAATTCCTAGGAAATCTAAAATTTCCTCAAAGGAGAGCTTCGGTAGTGAAATTAGAGTGGGGGTGACAGATATAATAGGGAAGCATGTTATTTTTAATCGTGTTTTAAAATTTATTAACAACATAATGTTGGAGTTCTAACTAATTTAATTATTTTGATCATCAAACTAGTGGTAGGGCACCTTTGGATTTAATTTTCCCTGTAGGATATTTACCTTCCATTGACTAGCACACTTAATGAGTGTTAAGGAAATTTCAATTGTGATTGGCTGATTAGGAACGAGGCATTGGTGATATTGTTTCTCTTCCAATTTTAGCCTTTTTTGTTATGTCACAAAATTCATCCACTACATAGTAATTGTTTTAAATTTAGTGTCACGTTATCGAGACAAGTGTCATTTTTTACAATTAAAATATATATAAACACAAATTTTTAAGATGGTGTCATTTTTTAGAATAAAAATTTATATAAACACAAATTTTTAAAAGTATGTCAATAGGTGTTTCCAAATGGGATTCTCGGCTGTTGCATCGACACGTGTTAGGAAAATGGATAGGCGAGATATTTTTTTGGTGGTCGTTAATAGACTATGTCGTCAAGACAATTGATGAGGGAGGCTCGATCATGACCTTAATTGCTAAATAGGAAACCTAATTATAAACGTGCATGGAATTAGCATAAGAATGAACCCTAAATGTAGAGTTTCTATATGTGACATCTAAAGTTTTGGATTTGAACATATGCAAGTTTTTCTATCTGTCGGTAACATCAAAGGAGACTCTTTGTAGCGACCAATATTCCCGTCTCTCTATGTAGCACACCAATTGACCTTCCCACTTAATGACTAATTAATGATATCCTCTTTTTGTCAACTAGGTCAGCAGGGTCATCGTTATACCGATAAAAATGGCATATTGGCCTAGGTTTTCTGAGTTCTTCTAAAGAAGAAATTGGGAAAACTTGACAAGGGATCCTCATGCAATGTGAGGCTATGCCATCTTCATTATGGATCTAGTTTCCCATGGAAAATCTAACAACACCATTCCTACATGGGCAACATGAACAAAACAACTAGGTCTTCCACCATATTTTCTTCATCGTTCACTTCAATAATTTGTGTTTCTTATGGATTGAGGCCTCCCAAATCCAACCTTGATGCATGGAAGTCACTCTTAGGGATTTATTCGTTCATTCTCCGAGGAAAATTTTATTTATTTTTCTTTTTTTTAATATATATTTTGTTGTGAGAATACTTTCGGGATATGGCGAAGTATTCTTTAGTTTACTCTCTAATCTTAGTTTTGAATTCATTCACGTATTGTTTTTCTAGATGAGGTTGAGGGCATGGTGGGAAATGATAAAAGGGTGAGGGGTTAAAAATATACAAGATTCTCTATCTAAAAGTGTTGGTGAAGGAGACAATTTGAATATATCCATCTAGTCCCCTCCTCTCCTAGGCTCATCCCTACAACAAAGACAATTGTTTATATTCAACATTTGTTTCATTTTGTTTTTACTATTGGGGAAGAATATAACGTAGGTTAATTCGATGGATATTAATACCATATTAACCATTATTATAAATATAAGCTCCACTGTGAAACATGCATAAAAGCATAGAGGTAGTGGAAGTTGAGAGTGAAAAGTAGCCTTAGAGAAAGCTCCACATGGCATATGAAATAGGAGCATGTGACTCAATTTGATCGGACTTATATGAAATGTGGGTTTGAGAGTTTTAATGTTTTATTCCTTTTGCTATTTTTAAAAAGTATATGTACTATTTGAATATCCCTACTATGCCCATGGCAAGTGGGTATTGGGATGTTCATTCCCTTTTGCAAATGTTTTGAGATGGAGACAAGGCTTGATTATTTATTAATAGAACCTTTGATGCAACCAAGAATTTTGATGGGTTCGACAAATATATTCGATTGTAAAATTCATGGAAAAAAATATGTTTTGTTATTATACATACTTCACACATTTTTATGCCAACAAATATATTTGATTGTAAAATGCATGGAAAAAATATATGTTTTGTTATTATACCTACTTCACATATTTTTATGCTAATATGTGTTGTCTAAATGAGATGAACCTAGCTAATACATTTTATGCTTGATAGGAGTTGTGTAAATAAGATAAACCCAACTATTATTAACACGTATAGTAAATATCAATGGTTTTATTTTCACTTTTACATGGTCATTGATAAAATAAATGTCAGTTGTTTGTCTAGAATTTCGACATGTAAATCACTCTTGTAAAATCATGCCTTGAGGCATGTAGAGTAATATCTCATTTATCACTTTTGAGTGCAAATCATGTTTGCAATTCTTACGAAATCTAAAATTTCCCCAAGGAGCGAATAATGGTGAAATCAAAGTAGGTTTGATTTATATAATAAGCAATCCTACTCTATTTCAAGTATGTTTTAAAATTTAATGATAACATAATGGTAGAGTTCTAACTAATTTAATTATTTTGATCATCAAACTAGTAACAAGGAACCTTCGATTTAATTTTCCTAGTAGAATGTTTTTCTTCCATTGGCTAACATGTTTAATGAGTTTTAAGGAAAATTAGAATTGATGAGACCAAACTAAGTCTCATCCATTGCACAAAATAACATTATTCCTTCTCTTATAAAGTGGATTTAGATGTAGTCTTAAGAACTAGATAGATTATTTAAGATTAAATGTAGAATATATTTGATCTATCTTTGAAAATTCTATTACAATCAAATGTTTTCATTTCCTAATATTTCTTGTAAGTTGGAGTGCAATATTGTGTATGAGTAGGTCATTTGATCTCTTGAATGTATTACAACAAGTGCAATACTCACATAGCTAAGAGCACATGACTCAAAAAGATCGCAACACTCATAAATATAGGAGCATGTGACTCACATAACTAAGAGCACAAGACTCACAAAGAGTGCATGAATCACAATACATAGAGTGCGTAACCAATGCAAGACTCGCAGAATTAGCGCATGACTCGCAAAATCGCGTATAACTCGCTCTAACTAAATTATAGAACTACAAATGAGAATATAAGAGGTTTTTGTTCCTCTTTATTGTTAGGATGAAAAACATCTCTCCATTTTTACACAAAGCAATAATATTTTTGAAGATATCAACATTTGAAGAAGAAGGTTTTCAAGCACAATACTAGCAGAACCAACAAAAGACTCACTCTAACTAAAATTACAGAACTCCAAATGAGAATATGAGAGAGGTTTTTGTTCCTCTTATTTTTATAAGGACAAAACTATCTCCATTTTTACACAAAAATAATTTTTCGAAGATATCATCATTTGAAGCAAAAGGTTTTCAAGTATAGGACTCACACATGTAACATCAGATTCGCTCTAATCGAAGTTGAAGATCTCCAAATGAGAATATGAGAGAGGTTTTTATTCCTCTTATTATTATAAGGAAAAACCTCTCTCTATTTTTACACAACAGAAATAATTGAGGAGATATCTTCATTTTAATTTTTAGCATAATAAGGTTGGAGAAAAGTAAATAAGACAAAAAAACATAGGTTCAATAAAACTATGATATCTCCCTCATTTCTCAACAAAAATAATAATTTCAAGATGTTTTGGAAAGCTTACAACAAGGAGCACCAAACCCAAAAAATTGAAAATATTCTTCCAATTGAATTCACAATAATGATTAGAAAATCATGGATGAGAATATGGCGGATAACCTGTCATGTTGAAAGATTTAATCATGCAAGAGCAAACTTGGAAAATGAAAATAAATAGTTAAGTGCACGTGGAAGAGATAGTTCAATCTAGATTTGTAATATTTGATTAATTATATTCCATGTTTGTCTCCTTTTCAAGTGGAAGTAGTAGTTCAATCGAGAGTTGTTGTGTTTGATTAAATCTCTTCCATATTTGTCTCCTTGTCAAGTGGAAGAATTAGTTGAATGCAAGTAGTTAAACTTGGAGTTATAGTATTTGAATAAGTTCCTTCCACATTTATCTCATTATAAAGTGGAAGATGTAGTTGAGTCTTTCCCAAGATTATAGGTAGGTAGTTCTATAATCTTGGAATAGAGATGAGTTATAAATATCTCTCCAAAGCACTCAACAAGTAAATTTTTTAAGGAACTCCCCAGAATTAATTTTTTTATAGAAATCGTGGAGAATATATTTGTAACCAATTTCTTGGTTTTGGTGGATATCCCTATGACCAATTTCATTCTTTTGGTGAAAATGGTAAAAATATTAAAAATAGTTGGAAATCGAATGGCGAATCTCTTGTAACTTGTTTGGTGAATACCCTCTGTTGAATTTGACTGTAATGAGGCCCAAAAATTTTCATTTCTTTTGCATGCCTTACCTTTATGCTCAAGTGTCTAGAATGTGTGACACTTGGCCACTCGGAGAGGAACAAGAAAATGACATGTGGTATCTTCTGATTGCTCACTGCCACTTTGCCTTGCCTCACCAACACCATGGACTGAAACTTTATTGAATCGGTTCATTTTGTGAGCTTGGAGTCCAGGAATGCCTTTGACTTGGGGAGACCCGTAATATTTCCGTGTGTATGTCTGATGGGTAGGGAAGGATTGATAACTTTAATAATAAGGCAAAAATAACTTATATTTAATAATCAAGGATTTTTCGTTGGTTGGTTTTTTTTTTTGTGTCTGGTATGTGCAACAGTAAGAATGTGTTTTTTTAATAACAAACATGGGGTAAATGTAATGATATGGAAAAGTAGTGATCACAACATGTGAAGCAAATTTCTACATTGGTATTTGTACATGTGTGTGTTGAGAAACATGATCAAGAATTTGAATTTTGAAACTTAAGTTTAATTCAAGTCCAAGAAGATGAATTTATTTCAAAGGAACACATTGGAAATTTGTGATCTCATAGGAAATAACATGTAGCAGAGGCAAATTTATCATGTCTTAGGCTCATGTAATTTAAATTTTGTGACTGATTATTTCTCTGGTGTTATTCCCATAGTTGATTGCAGGTTCTTCTACTTAAAAAATAGACAATTCAATGATTACTCTTGCTTAATACTTATAAGCTTTGGCAAAGACAAACAGAAAACTCGATATATATTTATATATGGATATATAGTAGGAGCCAAGTAGTTGTCTCAAATCATCTTGGCTCAAAGGAGATGCCACTTTGTTATAACACATGTCAGTTGTGTTTATATATTCTGACATCCATGACCAATACCCTTGCTTTAAATGAAAACAAAGGATGAGGATATTTCCGAAAGCACCTTTCTGAAACACAAGAACTCTCCCACCATAGTGCAACTAAATAAGAACATCATTTTCCTCGCAGAAAAACACTGGCACATTACATGCGAGTGAAAGATGGCTTGCCAAGTTTTTGCCAAGACTCAGTCTCATTACTATGGTTTGGATACGAATGGAAGGAGCAATCACCCGTAAGAACTTCATCCTAGGAATCCAAACCTATGGAGTAAATGGAGAAAAGTAGTAAGCTCCTCCTTCCAAACTCAAGATCAAGCTCAAACACAATTATGTCCTTCAAATGGTCCCCATCTACAATTGGTGCTACAAGTAGCACCCTTTCTTTAGATATAACCAACCTTGGTCTATAGTGAGGGAAATGGTCTTTGCCATATCTTATAGGTAACAACACAAAATGCACATTAGCATAATCTTGATTGTTATAAATTCTCACACCTAACATAGGTTCATATGACATTAAGAAGAAAAAAATGTTGCTTTGAAGACAACGGGTCCATAGAAGAAACAATCTCTCAATCATGCCACAATCCTCCAAGTCCCCATAGAAGAATCATAAATTTCTATAGTACCATTTCTTACATTAACTCTAGATCTATTAGCGCCTGGTTGAACCACTTTGTACCCCTTGTTGTCATCCACAACCACAATTTGTTTCTTATTAATATATAAAAGTGTCATTCATTAGGCTGAGCTAATAACATCTGAGGAAGCTTAAAGGAGGTTCCAACCTTCAGTGGATTACATACCCTTGAAACATGACTCAAACAAAATAAGATTATCCCTCGATGTGAATCTTCAAACCGTACCCAATCAAAGCATGATAACCACGAAAAGTTGAGAATTTTCCATGTTCTATTGTAAAATTGTATCTCATCCAATGATGACCATAATCATGATTTAAAAGTATCCATGGATGTTTGTTCCTTGTTTCACTGTAACGTCCCTCAGAATCTGTGGAAGTCACAAGTTCTTTCCATTCCTTAGAAACTAGAGAGAACCTGCATATGGATTCTAATGGAATCCAAAGCAATATATTTTCCCAAACATCTTGAGGTAGTGAATGATCCCACAGAACACAATTTCCATGTTGCTCCTCATTCTTTGACATTAAATCATCATCCATTTCCAAGATTTCTCTTTTTCCTTTTCTCGGTGACAGTTGGAAAGAAAAGGCAAAGCAAATTCAATGGCGATTGATGATGCTAAAGGGTAAATACGTAGCAAGCACATGACATGAGTAGGGGGTTGTAGGCTAAATGGCTAGGAAGGGTTTTGGTGAATGGGAAATTAAAAACGCAACCAATGGCACAGACATGTGGAAGGACGAAACAGACGGGGTTTGGCGAAGGACGATGAAATAGGAACATGGAAAGAAATAGGAACATGTGAAATTGAAAAATATTAAGAATTTTAGAAAGAATAGAAGCAATATTGGAAACAAGATAAGTTTAAGAAAGAATAAATTTATAAACAATTTTAAAAATGACTACATACATGTCACATATTGAAATCTATTGCAATTTGTAGGGATTTTATCACAGTTACCAAATACGGTCGATTTTTACAAATTTACCATATTTTTCATTTTCTTCCCTTCACCAAATGAAACTCGAAAATTTCAGGATTTGGTAGTTTAAAAATAGAAAAAGTAAAATCCAAATCCAGTCCTAAATGTAAATATAAATAATAATTTTTTTACCAAATATGTTTCCCAAAAAGCCAAAAACTGCGGCTAGAAATAATATAAAATCCACCAAATCTGTTTGGAATTGATGTTGTTATATTTATAATAGCCCGTTGGTATTAATTATTAAAATTACTATATTTTTTATATATATAATTTACGTATTTTTCCGTATTTATCGTATTTTTTTGTGGACCATTTTTTTCATATTTTGTGTCCATCGTGTAATACTCTTCCTACGAAAGTTGCTACTATGGATTTTATCTATATTATAAGTAATTATGTATCCATTCATTATTTACCTTGTAGAGAATCTCTTAGACTATAAGTTATTAAATTATTAAATAACTGAATCCTTTTTACTATTGGAATTGCCTTTATATTAAATAATTGAATGCTTTTTTAAATATATAACATCTAAAAATAATTTCATAAACTTAATAACTTATAACATATATTTCAAAATTATAAGTTATTAAATTATTTTTAGATGTTATTAATTTTGACATTTATTAATTATCTGTCCATTTATTATATATTTGTTAGTTCTTACTTAAGTTGTTTTAATTGATAGAAAACATGAGTATGGAGGAAACATTGAGGAATATCTAATTTAAATATTATTGTTCTCAAACTAGATTGTACCTTCCTCAGGAAAAATACAACATTTGCGTACAATTCAGGACATACCTCTCATATATTTGTTGAAACATAAACATTACATATCATAACATAGGCATACCAAAAAATCTATAACTATATTATAACATAAATATTACATATCATAATATATTTCTCAGTTCTTGTACTACTTTCCTAGTTGCATCGGTATCGATCTTCTCTGCCATAGTGTGTTGGCAGTTTAGTATCCCGACACATTCTTTATCAATGATAGCTCTACTGGTGTCATTAAGTATTTCCAGGTTTTAAGCACTTCAAAATCTCGCTGCAACTTTGCAAGGATGGAAGACACCATTTCGACTTGACTGTCCATCTAAGGGGTCACCGTCGGGATTAATTTCCATCAATTTCCATATCCACATCATTTGTAGCAGCATGTGGAGAATCCATAGGTTCCGGGTCTAGGGATTCTAGATAAAGAATAGAGAGTTCCAGTAATACTTCAAGGATTGGCTGCTCAGACAGGGAATCCAATTGGAGCTTTGCAGAGAAGTTCCAAGAGAATGAAGGGGAACAATGGTAGTAATCGACTGGCTAGGAGAAGGGGGTGGAAGAACCATCAGAAGGAGAACTAGAAGCAGAGAGGCGAAGGATTTCCCAACAATAACCTCGTCGATTCTAGTCCATATCGAACTAAAAGAAACCACAACGTATTCATAGCTTACGATCTTTGTTCGATGTACTCAATTTGGTCCCCCATGATTTTGCAAAAGAAATTAAGTGTTAGAAAATGACCATGGGCCTTGAATTTATAATTATCGAGCGAGTTCTTCGATTGGACCTTTACACGTGTCCACCAAACCTAGGTATGAATTGATGGTTAATATTAAATGCAAATCATGGTGAAAATTTGCCTTTAAACCGACATCACTATCCCACGTGCCTCTGCCTTTTAAAGTTAAACATCCTTTTATCATGATGAATATGATATCATTAAGGATAGACATATCGATTCAAGAAATATATTAAGGGAGAGGATCTAATCGTCGAGCATGGACCAATAAATTATAATGGTATTGGTGAGGGTAGATGTAAATACTAAAGATAAGGACTAGTACTTGCCAATTTATCACTTAAAATTTGATACAAAAGTAGTCGATAAAATGTGTCACATCAAAAATAATAAAATTTAAATGCATCACTTTAAAGACTAAAGTTATGGAAAAAGTCTTTTCCATATTTATTAAATATGTCGCTTTTATGAAAAACATCTTTTCCATATTTATTAAATATCTTGTTTCATGGACCTTCATGCTAGAAAATATAACATGACCAAGAATTAAATTTGATAAGACATTTCTTAATTGTGAGGGTGCCAATTAAATCTCTAATGGCACACTTTACATGAATAGGTAATTAATTTCAATTAAAATTTAGGTCAAGGGCCGAGGCTATCGATTTTGGGAGGATATGGCATTGATGGCGAAATGATTTCTCCCTCACACATCAGCTCAAAAGACATGCTTATTTAAACTTGGTGATGACATGTTACCAACTTACCACATAAATTTTCCAAGCATCCTCTACCATCTACTTTCAATCAACCGTCATGCGTCCATGTCTTCTTCATCTATAGAATTGAATCCTCTTAATGTAAAACTCACCCATTTGGGTGAGTGTTTCCAGCTGACAGGGCCGAATGAGGCCCTCGTCTGCTACATTCTCAGTATACCAGACACTCAGGGCCGACTCTCCCAATATTTCCTCTCTAGAGGACATGATTTTATCTTTCTTACATCACTTGTCTAAATTATGTCCTTCATTTCCTATTTTCCAAGCTCTCCATTTCCACCTAATTCACCCAAATTATCACATGAACACCAAACAATTAAAGAACCACTGGATATGCCATTGCCCCTGTGTCTTAGGTGATTAGTGGGGTTTCAACCTATATTTTTACAAACCTCATTTATTGACCATAGAGCTCTCAATACCAAGCTCACTACCTACTCAACAGGGGAAGAACAACCCCAAATTTGCTAGAGAATGAAACAGAGAAGCGGTTGACAACATTAGAAACTACCCTCACCAAAGTATGGTCCATGGTAAGCACCCACGCCTTTCCTCTCAAGAAAAGGAGGATCATGAGGGAGGGATCTTCTAGCACTAGCAAAATTCGTCAATTCCTATAGCTCAACTTTCTTTAGGGAAGAAAACCAAAGCATACATAAGAGGGGGAGACTCTCTTTCTGTGTGGGTAAAATCACATAAAAGGAAAAGAGAATTCACCAAAATACTTGAATGGGCCTCGGGTGGGAGTCCAGGAGCTGCTAAATATGGGCATGTCGCAGGATTTAGTGGGAGATATCCAATTCATTTGTAGTGCGATAGTGTAAAAATATGTGTTTAGCCAACATAAGAACAAGTCTTTAAAACATGCTTCATTGTTTCGGGATGAATCTATGTCTTTAGAAGAATGACCATTATATTTTATATTTATAAATCAATCTGTAATATGTATTTGTAATATTGTGTGTGTGTGTGTGTGTGTGTGTGTGTGTGTGTGTGTGTGTGTGTGTGTGTGTGTGTGTGTGTGTGTGTGTGTGTGTGTGTGTGTGTGTGTACACTTTCAAGGGTAGGGGCCCCTAAAATAGAACCCCATTTTGTTATGAGAATATTGTTGAATAATTGCTCACAATTGTAGTAGCATTTGATTGATGTATTTTTTAGATTTGTTTAGATTTCATCACATATATGAGGAGACACGTTTGGAAAAAAAAAACTAACTACATATATAAAATATAAGAAATGATATTTTAGAAATTTGGAAGTGACATATTTCAGTTGTCATGTATATTCAAAAGTTACTAAGCTTTATGAAAAGGGCACTTGCCTGCAAAATATATTGAAACGACCATCATTGCATTTAGTGATCAAATTTGAAGGGCTCCCCATACTTTAATTTGATTGGCTAGGTTAAGCTTTACCCTTCGTAAATGAGATATTAGAAAACACATTACCCTTCAACAAAAAATGAAAATATTAATTTTCTTTCAATATATATCTGATTAATTTGAATAAAATAAATATGAAAAATGTCAAAATTATGAAATATATAACATCTAAAAATAATTTTGAAAACACTATATAAATGTGAAAACACTATATTTCATCAGTAATGACATCAACAATTCTGAATTCTATTTAAAAACAACATTTTCGTTAGTTACTTCAATTCAAATAGTAAATAATATTAAGCAACATTTGATTTTATTCATATTCATTTTCTTTAGAAAGAATTCCTTTGATCTATTCTCATCTATGGATATTTGGTTTTGTATTTTGAAAATTGAACTTGTGATAGCTTTTTAATTTATTGAAAACTTTAAATTAATTTAAGAAAGAAAGAATCTAATTTAACAAATCAATAATGTAAATACTATATATATATATATATATATATATATATATATATATATATATATATATATATATAGGGGTCTTATATAAATGTGTCCCACTTTTTGTAGTTTTATTCATTTGAAAACTATGTTTTTATAAAATGACCAAACATGCATTTTTAAGAGGCTATAAATAATACAAGGCATCTATTTTTTTTTAAATTTTTATAATATTTTTAAATTATTTATTTACTAGTCATTTTAAAAAAATTATGAAAACTTGTATGCTTTGACCCATACATTATATAAATTTTTTATTTATATATATTTTCTTAGAAATTTTATTTTATTCATATCATTTTTAGAAAGACTTCCTTTAATAATCTATGAATATTTGGTAAAAATTGAAACTTGTGATAGCTTTTTAATTTATTGAAAATTTAAATTAATTTATATATATATATATATAATACCATATATATATATATATATATATATATATAGAGATATAGAGAGAGATTAGAGAGAGATGACCACCTTTGTTGTGCATGCATCAAAAAAACATGTACATTGGATTTCACCATAACTTGATGGAAAAATTACCAATAGTTTTTCACTTTTTCATTAATGGTACTTTTTAAGAGCCAACCACAATGTGACACATATGGCGCTCGATTATTGGTACACTTTTCAAATGCTTTATAAAAATTATTTGTGTACTAAATCAATTTAAAATCTACTTTTCCCTCCAAATAAATGCACGAAATGAAAATAGTGATGTGACACGATCATATGCTACACAATGATATAATTTTTTTGCACTAACGAAGCCTCTACATAAATCTACGCACCCCTAAAGTTAAGGTGAACAGATTATATCATATATATATATATATATATTTATATAATACTATACATAATGTATATAAATATATAATATGTTAGGGCCCATCATATATTCCATGACCAACAATGAACAAATAAACCCGAAATGAAATTTTAATTCATCCCGCCTAAATCTGGGAGGTTCACGTCCGTGGGGGCAAGGAAAAAGAAATCCACATAATTCTTCCACGTGGCATGGGAAAAAGCGGGGTGATAGCTTTTTAATTTATTGAAAACTTTAAATTAATTTAAGAAAGAAAGAATCTAATTTAAGAAATCAATAATGTAAATACTATAAATATATATTTATATAATAATATATATAAATATATAATATATTTATATAATAATATATATAAATATATAATATGTTGGGGCCCATCATATATTCCAATTCCAATGTCCATGACCAACAATGAACAATTAAACCCAGACCCAAAATTATAATTCATCCTACCTAAATCCGGGAGATTCACGTCCGTGGGGGCAAGGCAAAAAGAAATCCACGGAATTATTCCACATGGCATGGGAAAAAGTGGGGGTTTATTATTTAAAATGTTTCAACGACCCCCAAAAAATTTCAACGGCCAAGTCATTAAATGCCCACACTTGTCACCACGACCTAAAACTTTATTATTGAATTAGTTCATTCCATGGGCTTGGAGTCCAGGGATGCCTTTGCCTCGAGGAGGCCTAGAATCCTGCCACGTGGCCATCTGATAAATAATCTACATTGTTCGATATATTAAGATCAACGACACATGCTCTATTCTGGGATGAAGGCCTGACACACTCACATTTTGAATGGAAGTTCCCGGAATAGGCCTAGCTAAGTGACAACTATCATCCACTAAATGGAATTTGATTAGAGACTAAATTTGACGTCTACAAAGTACAATGAAAGACCTAATCATTTATAGTGATGTTGAAAATTGAAATTTTGTTTCTGGAAGGCATACTGCAACAGAAGGTAGAATAGATTCATAGAATTTGTGGACCGTGTAAGACTCAAAATTTTCATATTTTCGAGTAAGTGTCATCCTGCATTTGAGTCTTGATTCTTTAAATATTATCTTTTTATAAGTAACATTGTATAATCCTTCACTTTGAAATATTTCAATATAAGGAATGAGAAATTATGGTTGAGGGTTTACAAAATCTAAAATTCCAAGCATGTTTACTTCCACAGAACCCAAAGTAAAAGTAAAACCCAAATCCCATACACCAAACTACTTAAAAGTAAAACCCCTGGTTTTACTTGATGAATATCATGATATTTATGATCCTGTAATTGGCACAAGATCTTCACAGCTTAGATACACGTTTGAGACGAAGATGAGGGAAAGTAGACGTTCGGACCCATCAGAGTAAACATAAAGGTTGGATAACATGGGGGTCTGGATTGGGACGCATGATGCTCCACGAGGTTTTCCCCTGCCCTGAATTTGTCAATATATGTGCCCAAAATTATAATGAGACAAAAAAATTGTTGCAAAGGGAAATGGACTAGAAATTTTGTCCATTACGGAGGTAAATCTTGGCCATGCGTTGGGGTTTGAAAGAAAAGATTTAGGAACCGTCAGCATAAACCTAGAAAAAATTGCTAGCGATTATCATGCCACCAATAAAAAAGATAGACAGAGATGAGTTTTTATGAAAATTAACATTTGATGGAGCGATACAAAAAGGAAGGCTTTGTATGCAATTAATATGTTTAAAATGTGGGTCAGGGATACCATTTCTATGCTAGTATTTTTCCTTGGCTTTGATAGTGATGAGAAAGTGGATGAAACCCTCTTGGAAATGGTATATAATATCCATTTCGTTTCTCCACCTTGTTAATACATATTTTTGGGTACATTGCAAAATCTATGCATAAACAATTATTAACAATCAAAGAAGGCTCCGACACTAAGACCTTTAGGTTCACTACCTACTTGTGCTATTTAATTCTATGGTGGTTTACTGAATGGTTTAAAAAAACAAACTTGCAATTGAGCCCTATATTGTTGAGGTCCATCCAAAAGCGATGTGTCCATTAACTGAGTGGACCCCCAAGATAAGGATGTATGATAATAGAGGGGACTATAGTCAATTTGTGGATTATTTTTGGGCTCCAATTTATGAAGCAATTACAAAAAGTACATTTCCTAGATTTCTGTGAAATGTAGAGATTGCATTCAATTGGGATCAAAAATACAATTAGTAGATTGGTACTTCATGGAGGATTATATTGTGCTAAGGTTTTATGGATCAAGAGTACAACCTTACAAATTGCCAATACATGTGACAGAGAGAGTTTTTTCCTTGGAATATATACGATAGATGGAAAGCACAGATAATCTCTATTTTGTTACTCAGTAAAAGAAGAGCATATTTCCACAAAGGCGGGACATGAATGATTTTTGTAACATCATTTATGATTAATAAAATCCACAGTTCAAGTTTCTTGGCAACATCTTCTTTTTAGTTTTGTTAACCCAACTCTGAGGGAAGAGCAAGGGGCCACTCTTACCCAAGGAAGAGGATGATTTATTATTTTTAGGATATATCATTATTTTTTACTTATTTTATTTAAATCTTCTTTGTTATGTTTTATTTTTCTTTATTTGTGAAACTTCACTTTTATTTGTTTTTTTCATTTATTTGTTTTCGGTTGTTAGATTAGATTGCTTTCGATTATTGTAGACACACAATCACACACTTTGGGTATTATCTAGTCCCGATATTATACTACTATTCATATGGTTTTTGAGTGAATAAAGTGATTAACTAAAAATGGAGATAATGTATGCTAGTTAATCATATCTAGGAGGACATACAAACATAGTAAAAAAGCATGTAAAATGAATCAAACAACTAATATAATAAAATTAAAACCCTAATGTGCAAGAGAGAATAGTAAAGAACTCGGTTGAATAATAGACGCTCACGGGGCTATGTCGCAGAGATGACTAGAAAATTAGGAAGCAGGAATGACTGTGGGGACCACAAAAGCATGGATCTGAGTATCTATCTAGATTGGAGTGCTGGAGAGGGGTCTGGGGTGCTTGCGGGCACTCGGTATGCAAACTAGGCACTGAATCTATGAAAAGCTCAAACTGATCTTTCTTGGTTTGGTAGATGGTCTAAAACCATTGTTGTGTGTCGCATCAGATTCACTGCTTCGCTTCAAATTTCGTTGTTAATCCAAGATGAGTAAAAAGACCTACAAAACCCTAAACAAACATCAATTCCTAAAAATAAAAATGCATATGAATAGGTCAGAATGACCTCAACTGCCATAATGGTGGACTTACTAATTGAGCGTTGCACTACATTCTATACCCAAATGTAGTTCTATGTGTGTGTGTGTGTGTGCATGCCCTAGGTTGCTCTTGTGTCAATCACACTTTGTGAAGTAACGAGCTAATTATGTGTAAAAAAATGTAATAAATGGTGCATGGAATAGAATAGAATCCTCCCTATGTTGTGTGTGATGCAGATGACCCAAGCTTTGTCCTTGTGATGGAGATATGTGGATGGAATGATCTCCAATGCAATAGATGGATGCAACTCTAGATGGAGTGATAGTAGTGATAGTGCTTGGTCCCTCATTATGGTCTCATAAATTTATATTTATAGGGTTCTATTGATCTAATTTCGTAATTAACCTCGAAATGGCTAACCAATGAAAAGATAAGAAGCTAAAATGGCTAGAAAATGCCTAAAAATGGTGGGAAAGTTCAAGAAGGATCGGGCGGTCCAGGTGGGACTAGTGCGCCCTTGGGTGCCCCAATCAAGACTAAAATGATGGAAGATGACCGAAACTGACTAGGCATGTGTACAGTGGAGGTTAGTAATGACATTGGAAATAAATAAAAATGGCCAAGGGACAGAGGTTAATTAGTAATTTCTTCTCTAAACAACCTTCTAAATAGTAGTATGAGACCAAGACTAAATAATGTCTAAAGTGCATGATTTCGTGTATACATTTTCCCTAAAAATGCAAAAAAGTGATGAGAGTGAACCCGGGGTGGAAACGCGTGTGTATCTACTTGCTATGTATACCTGTATGGTTAGTATGTAAGGTGTGTCACCACGAAGTGTTGTTGTTGATGTCATCATTATTATTGTTGTTGCCCCCAATTTGACTATTTGTTTCTCATACGGCTAGACCTACAAGGAGAAAATGATCAAGTAGTCAAATATATATCTATGTAAGTTTAAAAATGTTATGTAAAAGATGAATGTATATGTATGTAAACACATGTAAATGCAAAATACGTAAATGAAAAGTGTAAATGGAACATGTGCATCTCATCCATGCCGAGAAAGGGTGTAGAAATGATATCTGTACTACCAAGGTTTTTGGGCAATCCGATGCCATAGGCTAAAAAGGTATAGGGATGAAATGCTTTGTGTCCTCCAACCTTTAACTAATTCCCTGAATTGTGAAGAGATATCTATACTATCCTAGGTTTTGGATGTTTCGATCTTTGCGGTAGAATAAATATTGGGAGGAATTCTGCTATATCCTCCAATCGTTAACTACTCCTTTGAATGCTAAGGACACCATGTCCTATAAAATCATGTTGTGTATGGGGTTCATGAGACATTACAACCCACTCACCGTATGGAAACCAAAAATGTCAAGGGAGGAAAGTGCACTTTGAATCAACCGGTGTAAACGTGTCGTGTAGAGTGTAAAAACCCCAAATGATGCCCCCTCTTTAGGGAAGCATGTGACATCGTTGATAGGAGAATGTGTCCCCAAAAGAGGACCAACCGCATGTACTTTAAAATTGTAACCTGCAAGGGGAAGGGAATATGCTTGGTAGAAATCAAGGCACACACAAATAATGATAGCTTGCTAAAGACAAGTATTAGTACAAAAACACATGCATGTAGAAAACAAGTGTAAAGTACACATATAATGTGTAAGCTACCAAGCAAAGTAATTTAAACATGCAAGAAGACAAGTAAGATACACAAAGTGTGTTGCAAATATGGGACATCAATCAAAATGTCACGAGACATGCAAGGCCATCATGGCCGTAAACAACAAACAAGTGTGCACACCAAACATAGGGAAAGTCCCACAAACAAAAGAAAACAATAACAAACAAGTACAAACAAACAAAGAAGAAGTCATGGAAACATGTAATCCTACAAAACAAGTGCTACACATGAAACACCCATTAGAATGTTAGAGAAATAATCAATATGTGAAAGTGTGAATAACCAAGTAATGTTAAGTGATAAGTACAAGATGAAACAATAGCACCTAAAAATATGGAGTGTGCCCCGGCCCCGACTAGTGTAGGAAGGGTAGAAGGTGAACATTCATGTTGTGTGTAAAGTATCATGTATATACGATCAAAACTAAACAAATACATGAATGCGCATGTGTGGATAATATAGATTATGACATATAATAAATTAATCCAACATGTATAGTAAAGTGATCATGTAAAACATCATTAAGCAAGAGTAAATGCCCCAAGACAATGCAATATGCTGTGGATGGATGAAATGGAATGCAAGATGAAATGATAGGAGCCGTGCGCCCCTTGATTGGATGGAAGTGTATGCAGTGAGGTTCATTTAGTTTTCCCCCTCAGTAGTCAAGAATGAACCATAAACGAGAGTGCATCATCGGGAAATGGTCGAAGTGTATATTGTGTCTAATGCATTGTGATGAATGTGTATGTGTAGTGATGAAATGTGACCTATCGACGAAGTGTGCGTGAACCCTATAGTAGAAGCGTATATCACGACCTGATGAATAGATGAGTGATGATTTAGCCTAAGCGTGTATCACTATATAATGAATAAAGGGAGGTGGTGATTCAGCCTAAAGCGTATACCACTAAATGATGAATGAATGAGTGATGATTTATCCCTAAGCGTATATCACTATGAGAAGAAAAAAGGGAGTGGTGATGTAACCTAAGGTGTATACCACTTCAAAATGATAGAATGGGTGACCATTTAGCCTAAAGCGTATGTCACTAACCTAGGAATGTCACATGATGGAAGGTTGAATGCATGATTAATGTAAGGTCCATTTAATTTATAAAATATCGGTAGTCGAGTATGGATTGAGTAACTAAAGTGCGCCATAGGGTAATGAGTGCAGTGTGTAGAGATGATGTAGTGTATGCTATGATAAAAGATGACCATGTGAGGAATAGAATGTATAAATATACAATGTGTAGAATGCAATGCTAGATGTGTAGAATGTATGAAATGTAATGTATAGTGTGTAAGGTAATATGTATAGATAAACTAGTAATGTAGTAAATAGTATATGATTCTAGACGTGTAAATGATGCAAGTATGGTATGTGTAAGATGAATACTAACATGATGTGTGATGTATGAATGTGTAAATGCCAAAATTTTGTAAACTAAATTTTATAATATATGGTGTATGACGTGGATGTGTGAAGAGACGCGGTGTGTACGATAGAGTGTAGTGTGTGGGGTTGAATGTAATAGTAATCCCTCAACAAATCAAGTGTGAACCGAAGCACAAGAGAGTGTGTCATTGGGTAATGAAAATGCTAGAACGTGTGATGAGTATGCTTATGCGAGGATATGAATGTATGATAATGCAAAGATGAGAGATGAACCCATGTTAATATGATGGGGGGTTGTGTGAGTGTTATTCCCCCTAAGTGTACTATGATGATGGATATCTATGCAACGATGTGAGAGGTTCCATGCCATTGTGGGAGAGTGTTTTCTGTGTGTGATAAGAGTGAGGGCCAACATAATGGTAGGCTGAAGCAACAATAGGACCATGTGATAGTGGTGGAATTTTAAATGTGTCTTGACCATCAGTAGAAGGAGTAGTTGCTTTGAAAAAAAGTGATTGGATGTGAAAGTGGAGTAGGATGGGGAGGAATCTTGAATGGTGGTAGTTTTGGTGGTATTGGTGACACTGCAGAAGACTCAATAGGAGAAGAAGGTTGATCGATTGTGGGAGGTGGTAACGTGGTTTGACTTGGTGAGACTGTAGATGACTCAGTAAGAGGTGGTGTTGAATTAATTTTGAGGGATAATTGCTTAGGAGGTGCTTGACTTATTGTAGAAGGATCCTAAGTAATGTTGGCCTAATGCTCATTAGATATAGATGGATCAGATTTAGGAACCCAATGGGATTTATCATTTGTATTAGAATGTTGTGCAACAAATGAGAGAAAATCCTATCGCACAAGGTACTTGATACTTCGTTGTAAAGCATAAAAATCATTGTCATTATGTCCATTGATTTGGTGATAGTTACAATATGGAAGACCTTGATACTTGTAAGCTGTAAGGATGATAACCACAAGTAGGTGGAAATCTAATGATTCTATGAGTGAGGAGATATGGAATAATATCTTGTTTCTTTGCATTGAGATTAAACTTGAGAGACGTAGGGAGCGGTACAACTTTAGGTTCACTAATATGAGCACATGTAGAATACATAGGAAAGAAGATCGATCATGAGCTTGAGAAGTATCCTTAAGCTATTGAATTTCAGATTTAAGAGATGTGATTGTGGATTCCATAGCCTGAAATTTATCTTGAAATAAAGAATGAAGAGCTTGAATGGATTTACAAATAGATTGATTGTAATTGGAATCAAGGGAGTCCTAAAAAAGGTGACTAAAAATAGCATTGACTTGGGTAGGCAATATGTTGATAGGAAAACACATAGTCTCTAGGGTTTTTTGAAGAGCGTCTTTACAAGATGGGTGCATTTGAATCAATTGAAGCAAAGAGACTTGATAGACATTAGAAGCCATGATAGAAAAGATGAGAAAATCCCTAGAATGAAGGTGGATTCGAAGATCGGGTTCACCAAAATGATTAACTAAAAATAGAGATAATGTATGCTAGTTAATCTAATCTAGGATGAAATACAAACATAGTTAAGAAGCATGTAAAATGAATCACACAACCAATATAATAAAAGTAAAACCCTAATGTGCAAGAGAGAAGAGGAAAGAACTCCGGTAAATAATAGACGCTCGTGGGGTGTGTAACATAGATGAATGGAAAATCGGAAGAAGGAACATGACTGTGGAGGGACCCCGAAAAGGATGGATCTAGAGTATCTAGCTGGACTAGAGCACCTAGAGAGTGGTGGGGGTACTGCGGGTGCTCGTCTCTGCAAACTTGGTACCATGGTCTATGTAAAAGCTCTAAAATTGATCTTCACTAGTTCAGTAGATGGTCTCAAAACTATTATTGTGTGTCACATTAGATTCAATGCTCCGCTTCGATGTCGTTATTCCAAGATGAGTAAAAAGACTTGCAAAACCCTAAACAGACATCAATTCCTAAAAATAAAAATACATATGAATAGGTTAGACTGACATAGTTGCCACAATGGAAAACTTACTAATTGAGCATTGCACTACATTTCAAACCCAAATGTAGTTATGTGTGTGTGTGTGTGCATTCCCTAGGTTAATCTTGTGTCACTCGCACTTTGTGAAATAACGAGATAACTAGGTGTAGAAAAATGTAGTAAATGGTGCATGGTATAGAATAGAATCCTCCCCTATGTTGAGTGCGATGAAGATGACTCAAGCTTTGTCCTTGTGATGGAGCTATGTGGATGGAATGGTCTCGATAAAATAAATGGATGCAACTCTAAATGGAGTGATAGTAGTGTTTGTGATTGGGTCCCTCATTATGGTCTCATAACTTTATATTTATAGGGTTCTCTTGATCTAATTTTGTAATTAACCCTGAAATGGCCAATCACCAAAAAGATAAGAAGCTAAAATGGCTAGAAAGTTCCCAAAAAGTGGTGGGACAGTTCAAGAAGTATTAGGGCACCCCATGTGGGACCAGGGCACCCATGGGCGCCCCAGATCACCAAGGCTAAAATGGTAGAAAATGAGTGAAACCAATCTGGGCATGTGTACGACGGAGGTTGGGAATGATGCTAGAAATAAAAAAAATGGCTAAGGGATGGGGGTTAATTAGTAATTTATCCTCTCAAAATCATATAAATAGTAGTATGAGATTGGGACTAAATAATGTCTAAAGTGCATGATTTTGTGTTTATAGAAACTACTAATTAACCCATGTCATTTGGACTTTTAACTTTGCTTTCTATCTTCACTCCCGACCTTCTACATATACTTTCCCTGTCTATTTTTTCACTTTGCCTCATTCCTATCCTTGATTCGGGTGCTCAACCTAGTACTGGGGCGCCCCAAGTGCCTTGGTCCCATTCGGGGTGCCCTGATCCTCGTTACAGTTTGCACTCATCTTTTGGGTACTTTCTAGCCGTTTGAGCTTTTCATATTTTTAGTCGTTGACCTTTTCAGGGTTACTTATGAAATTAGAACAAGAGAACCATATAAATTTAAAGTTATGAGACCATAATGAGGGACCAAGCACTAAGCACTACTATCATCCACCTAAGGTTGCATCCATCTAAGGCATCTAGAGCTCTATTTGCATCCATCTAGCTCCATCACAAGGGACAAGGTGGTTCATCTGCATCACACTTGCATAGGAGGGAAATTTATTCTATTCCATCCACCATATATTTACATATCTATATCTATTTATTGCTCGCTACTACTTCAAAGTGCGACTGACACAAGAGCACCTAGGGCACAATTTTCACACACACACACACACACACACACACACACACACACACACACACACACACTGAACTACATTTGGGTCTAAAATGTAGTGCAATGCTCAGTTAGTAACTCCACCATTATGGCCGATAAGGACAATTCAACCCTTTCATATGCATCTTTATTTTTTTAGGGTTTTGATGTTTGGCTTGGGGTTTTTCATGTCTCTTCTTCATTTCTGATTACCAATGACATTCAACACAATCCAACAATATACACACGACATGTAGCAAAGGATTCACATCACTTAGTGACCCTACAAAGTTGGTTTCGGACCTCCTTCATAGTCCAGGGTGCCCGGATCTCAGACCAGGGTGCCCCGAACAACCCCATCCCTTTCTAGGTGCTCCGGTTTACCCGAAATCCCATATCTACAAATTATGGAGCTCATGTGTGGTTATATATGCATTCTATTCATCGAGTTTATTCTGCGACCACAGTCCCGAATAGTCAACAAATCAACTATGCCTCTCTAACCCTTCTTTGCACCTCTAAGGTTTCACATTTCATGTACTTAGTTGCTTGGGTCATTTCTTTCAATTATTTAGCTATTATTTACTTGCTTTGCATAAAATTATATTAAACAAAACTAAGCCCCATTTCCATCTTAGTTTAATCGAGTTATTAGATTAGATTAATTTTAGTTGTTGAATTTTTTTTCATGCATTTTAAATTTTAGAGTAAAGAACTGTAAAATCATTATTTTCTTTAGCCCCTTTTACGATAGCCTTGGACACCACCTAGTATTGAAATTATTTGTAATTAAATGGTGAGGACTACAATAACCCTCATCACTAATGTGATTAGTTTATAAGGAATGAGGAATGCGGGTGTTACATTGTTTCACTTCTAACTTTAGGCTATCGTCATTGCATCAAAAAAATCATCCACTAGATAGTTATTCTCGTTAAATTTTGTGTCACATTATCGAGTCTGTTTGATTTTTATAATTAATATATATTAAACCAAATATTTATTTCATTACGTTGCTTAGGAGTTTCCAAATGTTAGTCTCAATTGTTGCATTTGACACATGTCATGTAAATGAATAGTCAAGATATTTTTCCAATGGTCATTGAAAGATGGCATTGTCATGACCATTAATGGGGAAAAATTTGATAGCCACAATAATTACTACCATAATCTTAAAAAAATCACAAATGTGCATGGAATTGGCGCTAGAAGGAACCTTAAATGTAGAGTTTATGTATCTAACATGTGAGTTTGGGATTTAAACATATGCAAGTTTCCCTATTAGTTAGCAATGTTGAAATAGACTCTTTGTAGCAACTTGTTTACATGCCTCTCCACATAGGACACCAATGGGTGCCCACTTAAAGACTAATTAGTGTTATCATTTGTTTGCCAATTGGGTCAGCAAGGTTATCGCTATACCCATAATGAAATGGTCATATTATGTTATATTTTTCCTCCGATGAGGCTACATGTGAAGGAGTTAGGTGAGTCTTGTTATTAATTCTTGCTCAATGTGAGGCTATGCCATTTTCACAAAGTGGATCTTCTCACCTATGGAAAATTTCATAACATCCGATGTTACATAGGAAATATGGACAAACTAATAATGTCATGCATCATCTTTTCCTTATTATTCGTTCTGATATTTTTTGTTTCTTATGGATTAGGGATTCCTAGACCTAATATTTATACAAAAAAATAACTATTTGGACTTTATTTTTTCATTCCAATGTCACTTTGATTTCATTTTATTTATTTTTGTTATATACTTCATTGCAAAAATACTTTCATGATATGGCTAAATATTATTTATTTTTCTCTCTATTTTTCTACTATCATTATCCTTGGATGGGAATTCATTCGTGTTTCTCTTTATGGAATGAGGTCAAGGGTGTGGTGGAAAATAAAATAAGGGTGAGGGGTTCATACATCTACAAGCTTCATTTATTTATAAGCATTGGTGAAGGAGATGCAGTGAATGCATCCATATGGTCCCCTCCTCTCATGGGACCACTCATGAACCCAAGACTCATGTTTAAATATTGATTTTATTTCCTGAAGAAATATCATAGGTAGATTTGATGGAGAAGGGATTTGAGTTGGTGGGAGATTTCAATAGGGATAACCATCTCCCTTGAATTTGAATATAGGAATCCCCTTGGTTGACCATTGCTTCAAGGATATTCATATCCCGCCCCTTCTCTACTTTTAATAGTTTGTACAAATGAGGTGTGGTCTATATTTATGTTTTAAAATAAAAAAAGGTTCACCTTCTTTCTCTCCAACATTTTATTTTACCCTACATTTATCCTCCCTTTATCCACTTCTTCATCTCCTTCATTCATCCTATGATGTTTCTCCTTTCCTCCTCCCTATTTGCATATCCATTAAACCACTCTACTAAGATTTCACCAATGATTGGCCTAAAAATTTGAATCGTTAGCCACTTGAATAATTATCTTCTCTCAACTTTACCCACATAACCTCCACCAATTTATTTTCTAGTTTTCTATTGTCATAATCAACCATTTACTCAATAGTTTCCAATTGAAGAGACTAACATATTTTACATTGACATTGATTCTCATAATCGGGCTTGTTAATATTACACTAAAATTTTAGTACACTATTATATACATGGTTTATGAGCAAGAATATTAGACATTGGCAGCACAAGTCCTATTTTTGTATTACTTTTGATTTATCCATTTGTTACTCTTCATGGTTTCATGGACTTATTTCTCCGCATACCTATTAGATTATGATTTTCTAGAAGAAACATATACATCCCAGATTGATCCTATTCTACCATCTATCTAGTTGATTAAATATAAATTGAATTAAATCTAATTGTAGAGTAACTACTATAATGAATGATGTACAAATTCTAATATACAATGAAAACACAAACAAACAAGCATATAAATGTAAAACCCTAAGCAAGAGAGGGAGATAGAGAGACTTAGATGATTTTTGAGCAATCTGGAAGTGATTTGGGCAAGTGAACTACTAGAGCAGTGAGTAAAGCGTAGCATAGGCTCGGTGAGGTTCTAACTCTAAAACTTGTTATCCTACAAAATTGACAAGGGCAATTTTGCAGGTAACCATACCAAAATTTTGTTTTGGTTCCCCGCCAAGGTCCCTCAGCATTCGGAATGGCATAATATCCCCTTTCTAGAAAATCTAGTTTTTCGAACTTAGTCATTTGGTCCTTTTTTTGCTGGGCGCAGATCTTGTTCATGCAACATCAAATATATCTGTGCCCTCTTCTTTTCCTTTGGCACATCCTCCATCATGTCAACATCAAAAATGTTGCGCCTTCCCATGATGCACCTTTCAAACCTGTGCCACGGTGCATGCGCCCCACTGTTAACACTAAAAATGTTGCGCCCTTAAGCGGTGTGCCAAAGCGCTAAAAACCCCATGTTGACAGTCCTGAATTCGTGCCAAAGGTGAAAATAATTTCATGCTGACAGACGCATAACCGTGCCAAAGGTGCAAATAATCTCATGTTGGCATTCATTTTTGTGTGCCCTTTGAAAAAGTTGGTGGCGCATTTATTACGCCTTTTGCTATAAATAGGCGCATCTCGACTGTCATTTTCACAATTGAAAAACACGTGAAAAGCTCTTTTCTCTATACCTGTCAGTGCTCCCGCCATCCTCGTGTCACTTTACGTTGCATTCGTGGACCCCACATCATTTCTTCCAATCTATATATTCCCGGTAAGTGGTCCTTGCGTTCCTTGTGGTTTTTGTTTTGGTTTGGTTGTCTGTAGGGTTGTTTTGTTAAAAAACAAGGAAATGAATCTAAAGGAAACATATGCACCCTCCAGCCCATTTTGCATCTTCTCTCCCCCAAAACCAGTTTCACCCTCCTCCCAGATCTACTGGCCTAGAGGGCTTTGTCTCAAAAGTGATCCAAGATCCTCTTTGCTCTGTCCCCCTTCACTGTCAAATCCATGTTGAAAGAGCCCTGAAAACTGCATAAACCAATTGAAAAAGAAGAAATCCGAAGATATCACAATCCACAGCCACAGTTTTCCCTTTGTGCAAATGTCATCATTGTTGCATAAAACACAATCGCGCCAAAGGGTGCCACGACCACTTGTAGCATGATAATCTTCCCTTGTCCCTATAAAACTCTAAAAATCATACACAGGCGCAAGCGCAACTCCAGCTACACCAACATGTATGTCATGTAAACTTTTCCTACGCTGCGCCAAAGCCCCTTGGCGCACCTTAACTCGACGATGCATCCTTTAATGCTGTGCCCTTTGGCGCACCAAAATGTTCTACAACATGTTCCAGATCATGCCATTGGCGCATCCTGCTTCCATGCAACACCAAAATTACTTGCGCCCAGTTTAAACCTTACGCAATGGTGCAGGCACATATCTTTTAACATCAACACTACATGTTATGTGTAATATTCTTGCGCCCTGCGCCCTTTGGCACTATTTTCTTCCTTGCAACACTCTGCATCAGTGTGCCTTGCTTTTTCTGACCCTGTAGCCTGCAGTATACTTGCGCCCTGCACCTAGAGGCTTCTAAAATTGCTAACTCTTCTTTCTACAAAGCTTCGATGGATAATCTAACAACTAACATGGCTCTTTTGCGTTGGACTTCACTCCTTCTTCTTGCAGATCAGCAACTAAATTCAGATTCACACATGTCTTCATCAAGCAAGAGACCGACCAAGTCAAAGGGTAAGGCCAAACTCATAGAGGAAGAAATGAAGTATAAGTATCAAAGGGTCAGGATGCCCGAGTCCCATGTAGAATGTGACTTAGACATCAGGGATGCCAAACTTGGCCACATTGACATGGAAGATTTTTGGGCCAGAACCAGGAGGGTCACAGGCAGTCCTTGGATGGACAAATTGGTTGGTAGTGGTCTACACTTCGCTGGGGGAATTCCCGTAAGTGTAGTGAATAATGAATTCATGATGGTGGTGGCCCGCTACTATAATAAGGACACGAGGTGTGTCGAGAATGAAAAGGGCGAGGTTATAATCAATCTCACTTCTCGATATTTTGAAATCATGCTTTGGTATTCCCATCACCAGCACTTTGTGGTCATGAGTTAGGAGGATCGCATAAAGGCATGGGATGAAAATGAAGACAAATGTATGTAACTCATGAATGAAGTTTACCTAAAAATAAGAAGGTAATAACCAGGTGGCCCCAGGTTATTCATCACAGTGAATTTTCGAGGAGCTGAGCGACACCATTACCTTCTTGAGCAGGGTGTTTGGGCTTCCTGATGCCCATTACTTCCACAAATGGATGCTCAGGTATCTGGAGACAATGAACAAAAACGTGCCTGATCAGCATTTTGAGTGGGGAGATCATCAACAGCACCATCTCCGAACAACTCCAACAACTCTCAACAACGGGGAGGTTCTACATGAACTCCTACGTGGTCTACGCTGCTGCCTCTGAGAGAGATTACCCGGCACTGAGATGATGCGGGGTATGGCCCCAAGTGAAAATATATGAATATTACCCAAAATTGAAATTGGAAAACAACATTCAGAGTTCACCAAGATCAACGATGCCTTCTTCTACAACATCATCTACCTTTTGAGGCCCAATATGACTCACGGTCGAACAACCAAGAGCATTGTGACCACAACAGAGAAGTGGGGGCGTTATTTACGTAATTCCCCACTTTTACTTATCTAAGAGCCGCCAACTTCTTGGGGGAGCCCACCAAGTTGCCAAGATATTGGGGCCGAAGTTGATCCTATTGGAGTTGTCCAGACAGCTCATCACATATCATGAGAAGTGCCTAAAGAGAAAGAAGGGTGGAACTCCTTTCCCCCTCACAGTGGGCAGGTACACATGCACTTCTCACACCAAAGCCCTAGGAAATGTTTACAGAACTGGAGCTGCTTAACTTAAAGCATAATTTCTGGAAAGGCTGACCTTTGATCCACGAAATTACCTCCCAAAGGCAAAGCTCAATCCAATCCACGTCCCACAGATCGAGGATGTCTATATCAATCTCTATCACGAGGTCGAGCTTAGAAGAAAGGATCACTCCCACCTGACCTTAGCAGAGATCATCCAGTATGGTGTGGCCATTATTCCGAAAGGTTTCCAAATGACTGATCAAGAAGTTGATCAAGTATATCTAGATACGGATGGGGAAAACTGGCCATTTGCTGAAATAGATAGAACAAGGGCACCTCAGACTATTGAGGAGAGGGTAAAAGGCACCTTGCAGTGCACAAAACATTGGTGTAGATTTAATGGTCTCATTTACCTTGGGGTAGACTTCACTACGTCTCCCTTAGGTAATGCACCTGCCAGGCCAAAACATTTTCCAAAGGGCAAAGGAAAAGATAAGGAAGGAGAGTCAAGTGCCACCCAAGAGCAAGCTCCCGAGAGTCCTCCTTCCACCGCCCAGGAGCAGGTCGTGCGCCCTGCCTCCCCAGAAAAGGAAGCGGTAGTAAGTGTTCCAATGGGCACATCCACTCAAGATGTTGCCACTGCTATAACCACCGAGGTTCCCATCGTCCCTTCTCCCACTCCTCCTTCCCCTCCTCATGTCACTCAAGCAACCATTCCTTTGGTTGTGTCTTCTCCCCATCTTCTATTGTTCCCCTTTCCTCTTCCTCCATCTTCTCTTCCCTCGCGAGCTGTCCCCCAGTATTTCTTCCCTCATCTCTCAGCTCCCTTCCGCCCCCACAGTTTCCTCTCCTACAGTAACTCCTACCCCTATGAGCATTGGAGGTTCAACTTCTTTATCGATCTTTGCCAAGCCGCGTCTCAACCCATTTCCCCGAGTACACTGTAGTTGCTCCTTCTTCTTCCGTTGTTCCCTCTTCTCCCACTAGTCCCACTCCCTTAAGTCCAGCATGGATCTCCCAACACCTGAGCCAACACAAGAGGAAAGTCCCCATTACACCTATGGACTTCTCCGTCATTCCAACAAAAGGAGCTAAGAAGCAAAATCCAATAACCCGCTTCTCTCAGAGCGCCAGGTGAAAGAGTAATGGAGATCGCGTACCCTGATCCCACAAAGGACAAAAAGGATCTATGTCCTATAGATTATATAGTGAAATAAGTCATAATGGGAACCGTACGTACCCAAAATTGTAAGGTACTGCACCACCGGAATAACATAATATGTGCCCCAATGATGATACAGGTCTCCTCGCAAGGTGTTCGGGATTTGAAAAAGCTCCCCAAGTATGCGTTAACATCCCGCATGCCCTGCTTAGCCCCTGCGTGCTTTGTTGTTCTCTTTTCCCCTCTTTTCTTTGCATTTTGTTCTTCAGTTATGAAACCGCCGCCCTACCTAGGCGGCGGTCTCGTGACCGCCGCCCACTTAGGGCGGTGGTCCTTCACGCATTTTCCAAAATGATCTTTTAACGTGACTCACGTAAATTTCAACGTTTACCAGCTTTTTTCACCGCCTTTGGCTTGCATTAATGATTCTGGTTCCCTGGAATAGTGTTTTGACATTGTTTATGGTTTAAGAGATCAATTTGGTTTTTACCTTTGGGTAATTAGAAATGCTATAAATAGATGGCTTGTGCTCAAGCAAAAGGCCCCTCAAAATTTGCCTCTGAATTTCTCATTTCCATAGCTTAGCCTTTCAGTTTTGTTTAGGATTCATAGCTTCATTTCTTAGATGCATAGTTAGCATTGTTTAGCTGTCAGAAAGCCACATATTCTCCTTGTGTAAAGTGTTGTTGTCTTTTCATCCAAATCAATTGGAGTAGGATAGTTTCATCTCAATAGGAAGCCATTAAAGTTGTAGGTTTTGTTCATCAAACATGATATTTTTAGGTGTTGGACATTTTATGTTGTATGACTTGCAATAAATCTGCTAGGAATTACACAAGCCAAGCTCTGTACTCTTGCGCTATCCCTCTCCTGCTCGCATTGTATTCAGTTTGTATCCTAAGCTGCCTTTGTGCCAATATCTACTCTTGTTGATGCTAGCATTACACACTTTTCTGGATCCACGTGAGCACGAAAGAACGAGGAGATCACACTGAGGGGACAAGGTCACACACCATCGGATTCGCCACTGTTCTGTAGAATCCAGGTTCTAGCTTTCAAAGTTCTAGTTAAAAGCATATCAAATAGAGTAGCTAATCACTTCATTTCAGTTAAATTTTACTTTCGATATTACCAGGGAAGCTGTGGGGATTGATAGTTTCTGAGAAAACTATGATTCACTCCTCACTTCTGAGGTAGGATCGAGAGTCTTTCAAATAGAGTAGATCAATTATCAAATTATTTAGAATAGATCTAAAAGCCACATGATAAAGTAGCTATACTTGGTTTGCTTTGTTTGTTTTAAATGCGTTATTAGTTTAGTTGTCAATTTTAGATATATTAGATGATTTCTCTTTAAATTTTGTTCAGTAGCTTATCAATAACTACCAGACTTAGAAATATACGTAAATATATGAATAAGCGAGTCCATAGCAGAGTCCACAAAGAACCACGAATCTACGATTGTGACCCACAAATCCCACAATCCAACGAGTCTACAGCCAATCTAACGTTGACGCCGGCTTACACACATCAATATTTATATCCACTCCAGCCCACCTATCATCATCACATATTTATCCTTGTTAGACATAGTAGCTAACAAAGCTAAAGACTTCTCTCGACTAGACCGAGAGAATTGACAATAGAATCTACCGTATATCCATCCATCATCCATCATATGACCCTATCTGAGACATACATGAAACCATCCCAGTCATTTCCACGTTTCCCACAACCTATAGATTAGATCACG
Organism: Taxus wallichiana var. yunnanensis; assembly: GCA_018340775.1. NCBI lineage: Eukaryota > Viridiplantae > Streptophyta > Pinopsida > Cupressales > Taxaceae > Taxus > Taxus wallichiana. The sequence goes on from CM031238.1 coordinate 44,562,673, forward strand.
CCAGAACTCGATATTGATTAGAGCCTTCGAGTATTCATCCTTTCCGACCGATCTATCACACTAGTTCAGGTTAGGAGGGCCTTCTTTGCCTTAGATTCACAGATTCCATTAGTGCGTGTTGAAGATATAAGATTGCCTAACTATTTTACCCATACCCTACGCATAATCCATCCCCACCGGTTGTCTCGGCACGACCTCGAGAGGTCGGGTGCGAGGAAGAGTTACTTGTAGATTCCCACACTCGCTTGTCACTTTTCCATCGTACAAAATTGGTGAACCCGACGTGAACGAAACAATTCTTCCTCTTTTATTTTCACTTCTTCCTTCCACCTTCGCTCTTACCCATTATTCTGCGGGTATCCATATACCCCCTGAATATGTCGGGATTCGATGCATATGGTAGACCTCTCCTAGGTCTTGAAGCATACTACGCTCAGCTGAATAGACAGTCATCACCTTCGCTCTCAGTATGGGGTGACAACTATTCAAATAACCAATTATCAACACAAAATCCACCTCCAAGGACTAGATATGGCTCATCTTTCCAAATAGAGGAGTTGGATCAGCTTGCTCAAACGTAACACATAGAGCCTTCAGGCTCAAACAATATGACGTTCACAGGAGAATCTAGTTCGTCTCCTCAGGTGCTGCTTAGACCACAAATTAGTAGACAATCAGATCCATACCTGGTTTTAGATGATGAACATTCGATCGTCGTGCCGAAATGAACAACGATCTCGGGGTATGTAGCCACTCATAGGAAGTTTACAAGCACAACCCGAGGTCTCTTTTCAAGAAAATACCTCCATACCACTACATGCAGGAAATGCCCTTGAGGAAACTTGGTAGTTTAACGATCAGTTCATAGCAGGATATCACATGCCTATACAACACCAGGATATACAACAAATGCCACTAAGGCAAAATACCATGACTTTACCAAATGAAGTCATTTCGACTTTAGTAGAAAAAGTTAGGGGTTAGAAATTGCTCAGCAAATCACCATTCTCAATTCATACAGCAGGAAATTCTAATCCTCCACACCATCCTAGCCAAGTAGACCTCCTCATAGGAATGGGCACATTAGGCATGACTCCTCAGTATTCACAACAAATGCCAACAAGAACCACCATTTCTAACACCATTCCGATACCTCCCGGTCTAGTACAAAATAATCCATTCCTAGACAATCCCCCTTCATACTTAAACATGTACTCCAAATCACCACAAGGGGATATGTTCTCCTCTCCTAGCATGTTTACTCAACCACACAGGGTTTCCTTATGCCCCCCAAGTGCATACACTACGCCATATCAACAACTCATTCCACCGCCACCCCCTCAGCAGGCACCATCAATGGTCGAAACCTATGCGATAGGGACTTATTCAGAATATTTGAAAGAACCCTTAGAATTCACCATACGAAGCGTTATGCTTCCAAGACCTCTTCCCGATTTTCCCAAATACAAAGGTGAGGGAGATCCGAATGCACATATCAAGGCTTACGCCACAGCCATTCGAGAATTACTCCTCTTGGGATTGGGTTGTTGCAAAATATTCCCAAAACCTTGGAAGGCATCGCCTCGATTGGTATTATAGAATACCTGAGGCTTCCATACATTCATTTAAATAGCTCATTTCTGAATTCATTAAGGCATTTGATATGAACAAGCTGTTGAGAATAGGAATTAGGGAATTCTTGCACATTAAGCAAGAACACAATGAATATGTTGCTCACTTCATCCAAAGGTGGCGTACGCTTCTTTATTCTTCAGCCAGTGCTCCAAACATGGACCAAATGGAACTATGCAATTTATTCCTTCATTCTCTCAGCAGAGAAGTAAAGGAAGAAGTCCAGAAGTTCCCACTAAGGACTTACGATGAAGTGCTTGAGAGTGCTCTCCAAATAGATCAAGTGGAAATAGATTTCAGTCATAAGACATATGGAATAAACGGGAGGTTAATCACCTCCAACCAAAATACTACGGCTTATCCTACTACTACAAATGTCAATCAAGGACCTAAAGTCCTTAATAAAAATCATGGAGTGACAATAGATGGAGTAACTGATCAGGCCAAAAAGGTAAACGTTGTGAATACTCCACCACTAATGAACAACCAACGAAACAACAACTTTACCCCAACAATCAATGCAGTGGATTTTAATCATCCACAACAACAACAACAACAACAACAAAAACCTTACAAAGGGTCCGAGCCAAAACTCAACTGGATATCAAAACCAAAACCAAAACCAAAAACAACAAATGCAAAACTTTAATCCTAATAGGCAATGATTTGATCAGAGTTTTGGGCCACAATATGCACCGAACCAACAGACTAGGAATTACAATCCTAACTCGTATTGTGGTTTTCACAAAATCTGAGGCCATGACACTAGAACATGCTGTGACTATGATAAATTCATGCAACATTTGCTAGAAGAACAAAGACAACTTTTCATAGATATGTTCTTGGCCGACCTTGCGTCACCGACACCAAATACTTTCACAGGGAAAGTTTCCCCTCAAAATGCACCCCTCAAAATCTTTAATGATCCGCTCCCAAATCACAATAACAATAGGTTAAATCCAAATGGGACAAATAAGGGTATAATAACAGGAAACAATGATCATGAAGCCTCGACTTCACTAAATCCATTAGTTGCACCACAATTAGGAAGTCAACCGCGACCCAAGATAGTCGGTTTAGTGGAATTAGATGCCGAACTACCCATGGAAGTTGTAACAAGGACACGAGAGTATTCCTCTCAGCCAAGTCCAAGTTACCTACCGAGACAGATAACATCCAACAAATGTTAGTAAGACCCGTAGGTGCCTATGATTTAATTAATGATCTAACAAAAACCTTCTCGCACATTTCTTTTTTAGACTTACTGAAGAATTCTCCTACCCACAGGGCTGCTCTTTTGGAGGCATTAGGTTTAGGTCATTTAATTAACATCACTCCACCTCCCGAAACACAGGTGAACCATATAGACTTTGATATTCACCCTCTGGGACAGTCGGATAGGGATATCGAGTTTATATTCGAAATAAACAAAATGCCAACAGACGTTGAGATTGCACGCAGAGGTGATCCAACCTTATATTTGTAAGTCTGGGTTTATAACAATTACATTAAATGTGCAATGGTTGACGATGGGGCAACAGTTAACATAGTCCCCTTCTCTTTCCTTCAAAAGCTAGGGTATGGAGAAACAAATTGTTCCTCGACTCGAAATACATTAAGAGGCTATGATAGCCTTAAATCCACATCGATTGGAACTATAATATGACCAATCACCTTAGGACCCAAAACAATCTTGATTGAGTTTTACATTATAGATCGGGAAACCAACTATAATATGATCCTTGGCTGACCATGGATACACCGTATGAAGGCAATCCCCTCTACATTATTTCAAGAAGTAAGATTCTTGCATTTAGGAAAAGTGTTCATAGCCAAGAGGGATCCAAAGCCATTCGATATACCCTAGCTGACTTAAAGAAAAGACCAGTGTTCACTCGGAGTTTGAACTCTCGACAAACCAACTTAAACACCGATGCAAAACTAGAGGAGAAGTTGGTACCTACAACATATCTTGAGACTATGAGCCTAATCAAGACTATCCCAGCCCTCAAAGATGAGGCTAACATCGTAGAAATAGTATCGTTAGGAACTACTACAAAGATTGTCGAGTTGTTAGAACAGGATCTACCGATGTTCCTACCATTTGATTCTGTAGGCATGGGATATACCCTAGGTGTTGGTTCTCTTCCAGCAGAGGATCTCTGCATGGTAGAAGTAGAAGATGTTAACACAACAAATATCCCAATGTCTATATTCCCAGCTAAATACTAGACTCTCCATTTCGATGGAGCTAGATGTCGTTATGGAGTGAGGCAGGTGTAATCTTTACTTCTCCCGAGGGAAAAATCCTACCATTCGCCTTTAAACTAAATTTCGAATGTACAAACAACGGCACGCTGAGTACGAAGCCCTCCTCCTTGGTCTCATCTTAGCTAAGAGGATCGGTGTTAATAACATTAGAGTATTAGGAGACTCACAATTGGTAGCAAACCAAGTCTCTGAGGTATATGAAACTAGAGCTGAGCACTTACAGCTCTACAAAACAATTGTATTGGATTTAAGCAAAGAGTTTGACTTCATATCAATTGAAGCAATCCCGCGAGAACAAAATCTTCTCACCAATTCTATAGCAACCTCGGCATCACGCTTCACCCCAAACAGTGAGTTGGAAGATGCTCATTTCATAGTATCCCTTTGTACTGAACCATTGGTAAAAAAATGTCAAACCCTCTTTTAACAAACAGGATGAGAACAAATCTACTATCCTAGACCACATTGATAGTGATAGAGCCACTCTGAATTACTTAAACACCTATGCAACGTTACATCTCACCCATCACGTGATAGATTTGTCCTTAATCCCGCATTCGTCTTCTTACTTTGGAAATCCCATGATAGAGCTTCCCCCACAAAAGGAGCTCAACATATACATGGTAGAGAATGGAGACGATCTGGAATTACCTCTAGCCCCACCTGAGTTTGAAGAAGGTAACGCTTCTTTAATCGAAGAAACAATTGATATTAACATTAGAATAGAGGATGAACCAAGGATATTGAAATTAGGATCCTCATTAACTCCATCAGAAGTAGAAATACACACTCGAATCCTCAAGGAACATCAGAAGGCTTTTGCATTTAATTATAAAGAAATGATAGGGGTTGCACCACACATTGCAAAGATATAACCTCATCACTAAATCAGACGCAAAGCCGATTAAACAAAAATCGAGACCAATGAAACCCAAGGTAGCTCTCATGGTGAAAGAAGAAGTAATGAAACTCCTCCAAGTAGGATTCATCAAACCAGTCGATTACTCTCAATGGGTATCTAATATCGTTCCCATTCTCAAAAAGAATGGGAAGATACACATTTGCATAGACTTCCGGGACATTAACAAAGCGTGCCTTAAGGATGACTTCCCGTTACCATCCATAGACGTCAGTGTTGACATAACAGCTAGATTTGAGCTTTTGTCTCTCATGGATGGATTCTCAGGATACAATCAGATCAGAATATCCAAACAAGACCAAGCTAAAACCACGTTTATAACTCCTTGGGGAACCTATTGCTACGTTATTATGCCATTCGGTCTCAAGAACGCTGGCGCTACATACCTGCGGGCTATGACATATATATTTCATGATCTTATTCATAAAATTGTAGAAACCTACGTAGATGACTTATTGGCCAAAGCCAGGAGACGTGATCATCCGAAGTACTCCGCGTCATTCTTTCATGTCTAATAGAATACAAAGTCATGCTAAATCTAGAAAAATGCATCTTCGGTGTGACAGAGGGAAGCTCCTGGTTACATTATATCATCACGAGGATCGATGTAGACTCACCAAAATCCGGGCTGTTCTCGAAATGATCCCGCCTTCGGATAAATCTGGAATCAGGTCATTTCTTGGAAAACTCGGTGCAATCCGGAGATTCATCCCAGACTTAAGTTTTGCCATTCATCCAATCAACAATCTACTCAAGAAATATTATAGTATTGATTAGACCAAAGATTGCAACAAAGCTTTTGACGCAGTTAAGCGTTTCCTATTGTCACCACCCATGCTAATGCCACCTAAACCAGACCGCCCTTTAATCTTATACTCACGAGCTACCAATGTCTCGCTAGCCTGCATGCTAGCCCAAGAAGATGATGACAAATGAGAACGTGTGATCTATTTTATTAGCCAAATGTTGCTTGACTATGAAACACGTTATACGCAAGTAGAACGAGAATGCCTTGCCATAATCTTCGCAACCAAACACTTAAGGCATTACATGCTAAATCAAGAAACAAGGGTCATTGTAAAAACAGACCATTTACGGACTTTCCTCACACAAGGGTCCTTGTCTAAAAGGGCTGGACACTTTATAACCTTAATGGGGGAATTCGAATTAACATTTATAAATCAAAAGTCCATTAAAGGACAAATCATTGCGGATTGGTTAGCTGATAACCCACTAGATGGAGGCGATCTGGTAGATCTAGATTTTCCCGATGAATGCATATACTACATCGAAACCGGACCTCCTATCTTTGTGTGTCCGTGGTATACTTGATATTATTAATTATATCATGGACCATACGTATCCAAAAGGTGCTACACCACAACGAAGAAGGCGGTTACACATTATCGTAGATAAATACATCATTATAGAGCAGGTGCTCTATCGTAAAGTATTCGATGGAATGCTTCTAAGATGTTTTGACACAGAAGAATCCAAGAAGATTCTCCATGAATCTCACAGTGGGATATGTGGAGGCCACTTCGGTGGTCATGCCACTACTCGCAAAATACACCTGGATGGGATATTTTTGGTCCACTCTAGAACACGACGCAATAGAGTTTGTACGAAGGTGTCGTAAGTGCCAAGAATTCTCCCACGAGATTCACATGCCAGAAAAGCTCTACAACCAATCGCTACTCCATGGCCCTTTTCTACGTGGGGCCTAGATTTGATAGGGAAGTTCTCTCCCTCGTCTACAGATGACCATAACTTTATAATCACGGCCACCGAGTATTTTACCAAATGGGTAGAGGCTATGCCTCTTACTACTGTACTGGGTTCTATAGTCGCCAAGTTCATTTTGAACCAAATCATTTGCAGGTACGGTGTCCCGCAAATCATTATCTCAGATAATGGGACTTCTTTTAAGAATGACAAAGTTCACGAATTGTGCAATAAATTTAAAATAAGCCATCATACAGCCTCCCTGTATTACCCTCAAGCCAACGGGTAGGCTGAAGCGACAAACAAAACACTAAAATCCATTCTTCTTAAAACTGTGAAAGAAAACAAGCGAGATTGGCATTTGAAGTTATATCCGGCCTTGTGGGCCCACCGAACCTCAATAAGAACACCAACAGGAGCAACTCCTTTTTCATTGGTATTCGGGGCAGAGGTAGTTCTCCCACTTGAGGTTGAAATACCCAGTCTCCGTGTCTCATTACAAGGGATTCTAGATGAAGACACTTACAGAGAAGCACGTCTTTCCCAGCTAGAAAGCCTAGATGAGGCTAGGTTAGATGTCTTGAACAAGAGCATAGAGTCTATGTTGACTAGATGTGTTAGCGGTATAATAATAAGGTCTATGAACGAGACATATATGAAGGTGATATAGTTCTAAGGCTAGACAACCGGATCGATAAAAAGACCAGCGAAGGAAGGAAGTTCCGACCCAAATGGTTGGGCCCATACCAAGTCACGAAAGACTATGGAAATGGTGCATATCTCTTATGTACACTAGAGGGTGAGGAATTTGGCAAACAGTCAATTCCCTACACCTTAAACGATTCTACGCATAAGTGGCCAGCACTATTTATATAAATATATCTACATTGCATCTTCATATAGTTAGGTTCATTTTGTCTCGCTTGTTTCATACAATTTTGTGATCAAGGAACTCATTCTCAAAGCAATTCATTACAAAATTCTGATGGTATTGGCATAAAACACTCTAATCATACTTCTTCATTTTATAACATCGTCACCTGTTTCGGAATCATTTCATCGAATAAAGCTAGATATGACAAAGCCTTAACGGTAACCATACCAAAATTTGCATGCTTGTTCTCATCTTCAGTTTCTTCCTAGGATAGGTGCCTTGCCTATGGTCTATTCTAGAAGCTTCATCATGTCACATCTATCCCCTATGTATATCTCTTTGGAAATAGGATACACTGACATTTTGCTCAAATAAACAAGTCAAATATAGATCAAACAGAAAATTTTAATTTTACACATTTCCTTGCCCCACCAACCTTTGGTGATGAGCTTGCATCTCTTACTGGTGACGTAGGGTTGGGAAAGGATGGGAATGCCCTTACTCACCTACACCTTGTCCATGGTGATAAGCCCACGCTTCTTACTAGTAGCATGGGGCAAGGTGTAGGGAGTCCTCTTGACAAATAAACATTGAAGGCAGTCAGCAATCAAATTCAAATAAACCTTTGAAATTTTGAGTCAAAGACAAATGAATCAGATGTCCAAAATTCCAAGAGAATTCAAAACCCTGAAACCCAGATTTTGTCTACCATGAGGCCATCTATGGATCTAAGTCTAGATAAACCACAAAGCAAGTTGCATCCCAAACTATGGAGTCACCCGAGTAGAGTAGGCTTGTAGCATCTTAATTTGGTTCCACCAAAGCTTTGTCTATCTCTCATCACTATCATTTCAACACATTTCATAACTTGTGCCCTTTCTAGCTCTCGGTGATGAGCCCTCGTGCATCTTACTAGTTGAGTGGAGTTAGGAGTGGGGCAAGTTTATCTGCTCATCATACCGGTTTATCATCACGTTTTGCCAAAACAAATATGAAGTACCAAAAAATTGCTTATAAGAAGCTAGAGTTCGAAGTCACATTGTGCCTACATTATCATATATCAGCATCACGAAATACAAAAAGAAAGTAAACATTTGTATCATTTGTTCTCCATTGCATACATTCTGAGAAGCATATAAAAACAACATTATAATTTACATGCGTAATCAATCATAAGAACATTAGTACCAAGCGTTTGATCTAAGAAAAGAATATATATATATATAAACAAACAAGTTTCCTATACAATGCCATCATGCGCCAAGCATGGTCAAAATGCTCAAAGAGCCCGGGAGATACAAAATACATCATGAAAATAGTCCAAGAGAGCCAAGTGGCTTCTCAACCCCTATGAGATCCCTCTGAGGGTGCACACCCACGTCTAGGACTCCGACTACACCGATGCTCTGAATGCATGGAGGGCTCACGATCCCGAGGAGTAGCTATGGTCTCGCCATGAGAATGACTCCTCATCGCACTCTCATTGCTTGTACCCTGCTAGCTCGGTATGGAGGGTAGACACCATCCTGGCCACATGCCAGACAAGGGAAAAGATGTCGGTGTGCCTACCAGCTGCTGAAGGCTCCCCTGTATCCACGGATAGCTCTGCATGGGTCTTCTCCATAGGAATCATTAGGGTGTCGGTGCATACCCGAGCGAATCAGGTCTCGCCACTCATCGGCAGTCTCTGCAAGCAAAGGTGAAAATCCAATTAGAAATGATCAAAAATAAATAAAAAAAATGTAAACAAATGTAAACAAAGGGAGAGAGAGAGAAATTAAGGCAATCCTAACTAGAAACAAACATTAAAAAGAAAGGATGATAACTCACTCGGATCGCTGGGCCTCCAAGATGGATCTCTAGGATCGGCACCTACCACAGATGCCATCGCTGACTGGTGCGCTCCTCCTGTGGCCGGGCAACATAGCGTCCCGCTACGGACTCATCCTCTCTGCCAAGGCCCTGAGAGAGTGGCTCCTCTAAAACTAGAGTCACCCTCTCCGCACTCTGCTCTGCCCTCTCTGCCTGTAAAATATCCCGAGTGTCATGCCACTCAGGATCACTATCCTCCTCTCCACCTGACTCACTAGCCTCAGCCTTGGTCTCCTCCGTCTCTCCTCCTGTGAACTCCTCAGACTCGGAGTCTATGTCAATAGGGTCATTGCTGCTGTGAGCGGGACCAGCGGAAATCTGAAGTAAGGGTGCCTGAGGAGCACCGACTCTCCCTCGAGCTCGTACTACTCGCCTAGCTACAATGGGGACTCCAGGAGTAACAACTATCCAACCCCGGCCTCTAGGACCTCCCCTGGCCTCTCAAACTGATCTATATACTGGAACCACCGGGGAAGCATACCCACGTAAGGCAGGCCAAACTGCTGAGGCACTCGACCGAAGGGATGTATCTCCACCCTCCCTACCCTATCAACAAGCTACCCTATGGTGGAGCAGGAAATCAAGGTAAGAGCCTCCTCACCCCATAACCCTACCATGGCCTGATACGGTGTGGCCTCCATGTCATCAGTGGTCAGGGAAGCAACTGGTTGGTGAGGTGCTCTGAGCACCGACATGTCTGTCCATCTGCTACCCTCACAGCTCCGAGATCTGCCACCTCTACACCTCTACCATAGGGGATGAAACGCTCATAGACCTAGCTCATAACTAGGGTCGGATGGCTCAATGACTGCCCCTATAAACGGACCACCCTATACAGATCATGATAGGTAGTCCCAAGTATGTCAGCTCCCCAGGTGTAAATCTAGCCATGTCCCTCAATCTGTGCAATGATGGGGGACCAACAATAGAGTAGAGTGTCTCCTCCCTTGTCCCCGATCAATCTCGAGGCAAGGATCCCCATAATGGCCTGACGAATCAAGGGGATAGGCAGGCTAGGAATAGATCAGACCGTCACCCCCTTCTTCGAACCAAAGGGAGATAACGCATCTCTCCATGTATGAGGCCCACTATGCTATCTGGGCCTGTGAACCTGTTGTCTCAAGAGTAAGTCATCTCCTAATGATCGGGACCCCCAAGATATAGTAAACGTCCTCCAAAGTAATGGTCCACTCACCTCGGACCCCTGATAATTAGAAAGTGTTCCGATCAGCATCCCAATATGAAAATAAGTCACAAAGTATGTGACTGGATGGTGTAACATGTGGAACCCGTGATATACGTAGTATGCTAGCCCTTTGAAGAGTGTCCTACTTGTCCTGAGAAAGAGCATCTAATACTACTGGGAGCCAGTCACACTCTCTCTCTCGGCTCCATCGAATATACTCCTCCCTCGCCTACATACACCCAAAAACACACAAAATAGAACAAGTTAGCATCCAAATAACATTAGAAAAATCATAAAAACACATAAGAATGCTAAAAATGCCAAATTAACTTCAAAAAGGTGTTGTTTGTGCATTCTGTGAAGGACCGCCACCCTGAGCAGGGCGGCGGTTCCGTAATCGCCGCCTTAAAGGTAGTGGTCTCAGTGTCGCCACCCCGATCGGGGTGGCGGTTGTGTAACCGCCGTCTTGTTCAGGGCGGCGGTCGTGTCCCAAAAACCCACGCGGGTCATATGCCCTAAAAAGGCCTAAAAACACTAAATAAAGACTATTTTGACTAAAACGAAGCCTACCCAATAGGTGCCCCCCCTAGATGAACCTATTAAAACTAACATTTTCAAAAATTATCCCCCCATGACAAAGTTTTCAACATTTTAATATTTTGGGGATAAAAACAAAAAATTGAGAAAAACTCACCTGTGATCTCGCAGGTCGGTGTTCCGCTCGTGGAGGCATGATCACGATCTCGTCCCGGATGTTTTGACTATACTCTCGTGAGAAACTGTCACCATGGGTCCCAAAGCTCAAAATCAACCAAATCAACACGTGCAAATGAATAGGAAAATGGGCCCACTTTTACATATATAGCAACCTGACTTGTTTTGAATGCCCCTTTCTGTGGGTTTGGAGTGCCGATGGAGGTAAGTTCTTATCCCCGCACAAATGGTACATCCTCATTTCATGATATTTTAGTATTTATTTTTCAATCTTTTGTCTATCTGCACTTGAGTTCTCTTTTCATTTTGCAGGTAGCGGGAATTTCGGATGGCATCATTCCGACACACGACGTATCAGGTTTGACTTCTAACTTCCCATTTCGGGACCACCATATTTAGACCCACCGTTTTACGCCTCTTCATGGCTAAAACGCTTCTCCGAGGGGGCAATATGTACATACCCAAAATTATGTAAGGTACTGCACCACCGGAATAACATAACGCATGCCCCAATGATGATACAGGTCTCCTCGCAAGGTGTTCAGGATCCGGAAAAGCTCCCCAAGTATGCATTAACATCCCGCATGCCCCGCTTAGCCCCTGCATGCTTTTTGTTCTCTTTTCCCTCTTTTCTTTGAGTTTTGTTCTTCGATTCTGAAATCCACCACCTTGCTCGAGCGGCGGTCTCGTGACCGCCACCCGCTTGGGCGGTGGTCCTATAACCACCACCCTACTCGGGCTTGCAACATCCTTCATGCATTTTCCAATTATCTTTTAACGCGACTCACACGTAAATTTCAACATTTACCAGCTTTTTCACCGCCTTTGGCTTGCATTAATGATTCTGGTTCCCTGGAATAGTGTTTTGGCATTGTTTATGGTTTAAGAGATCAATTTGGTTTTTACCTTTGGGTAATTGGAAATTCTATAAATAGGGTCACACACCATCGGATTCACCACATGCTTTATATAGAATCAAGGTTCTAGCTTTCAAAGTTCTAGTTAAAAGCATATCGATAGAGTAGCTAATCACTTCATTTCACTTAAATTTTACTTTCAATATTACCAGGGAAGCTGTGGGGATTGATAGTTTCTGAGAAAACTATGATTCACTCCTCACTTCTGAGGTAGGATTGAGAGTCTTTCAAATAGAGTAGATCATTTATCAAATTATTTAGAATAGATCTAAAAACTACACAGACAAGTAGCTATACTCGGTTGCTTTGTTTGTTTTAAATGCGTTATTAGTTTAGTTGTCAATTTTAGATATATTAGATGATTGCTCTTTAAATTCTGTTCAGTAGCTTATCAATAACTATCAGACTTAGAAATATACATAAATATATTTTGCATGTTTAGTTTATTCTGTCATTAATTAGCTTTATATCATTTGCTTTTGTATGACAATCACGGGACCTAGAGAGCCCAGAGAATACGTATTTGAGCCAATCGTGCCTCAACCCAATCTTATTATGGAAATAACTGATATAGATTAGAACCTTAGAATCCAAGTCTTCCGAACAACAACAGACTTACAACAGATCAGCTCACAGTTAAGCGGGTTAAATATAGAAGACGACCAAGTGCACACGTTTTGGTCAAATCAGCCAAACTACAGATTACCCTAGGTAAATATCTACATGACTGTAGAAGGGCTTGAAAGAGAGAAAACGTTTGGTTGTGATCCTTTGGTCCCATAGCCAGATGCAGGAGACACTCTCATAGACATAGATACTAGCTTAAGAATTCAGGTTGCAAGAATGCCTATAAGATACTCAGAAAAGATTGCACAACTGTTAATTCTGAACGTAGAGGCCGAAAAGGCATACAACTATTGGATACTAGGGATTAGGGACTGATTCCACACATGACCATAGCAGGTCCATAGCAACCACGAATCTACGGTTGTGACCCAAAATCCCACAACCCAACGAGCCTATAGGCCAATCTAACATTGACGCTGGCTTACACACATCAATATTTATATCCACTCCACTTCCACCTATCATCATCACACAGTTATCCTTGTTAGACATAGCAACTAACAACGTTAAAGACTTCCTCGGACTAGACCATAGAATCCATTGTATATCCATCATCCACCATATGACCCTGTTTGGAGACATACACGAAACCATCCCAGGTCATTTTCCATGTTTCCCACAACCTATAGATCGGATCATGCCAGAGCTCGATATTGATTGGAGCCTTCGAGCAGTCATCCTTGCCGACCGATCTATCACGAAATTCAGGTTAGGAGGGCCTTCTTTTCCTTAGATTCACAGATTCCATTAGTGCGTGTCGAAGATATAAGATTGCCTAACTAGTTTACCCATACCCTACGCATAATCCATCCCCACCAGCTGTCTCGGCATGACCTCGAGAGGTCGGGTGCGAGGAAGAGTTACTTCTAGATTCCCACACTCACTTGTCACTTTTCCATCGTGCAGAACGTCCTCCAAAATCCTTCAAGGAGAGGCCCTATCTGCAGTGGATGCCCTTTGCAAGAAGCTTCAGGAAGCAAAGGAAGAGAAGAGGATACTGAAAGAACAAAACAAACACCTTCTCCAAGCCCTGCAGAAAATGGGCAGTGCACCTCCTACAACTGCCACTGAAACTCCTGAGGCCCTTAGTCAGGATAAGATAAACGAATACGCCAAGATTGGTGAACAAGGCATGGCAGTATCCGCCTGGAGAGACCAAATCCTCAAAGATAGTGAGGAAGTGATCGTGAAGTTCACTGAGCTATATCAGAACATTGGTCAGGCGAACAAGGAACTCCAGGTGATAGCAGGACCTATCTCCCAGGAGTTAGACCATGCTAGGTTACAACATGAGATGTTCCAGAAGATGCTTGATTGCTCAGTCGATGATTTAGTTAAATTCGGCGTCTTCGATCACCCCAGAGCACCCAACAAAGTTCTTGCTGCTTTGGACTACCGGGTCGATCAGATGGAATTTGTCTTGGAGAAGATAGACAAAGTCAAGGAGGAAGCCTTGGATGCGATGCATCAAATGGAGCAAATTATCCTGAGAATGTCTCTAGGCTTGCTCACTCCTTCATATGCCTTAAGGAAGGTAGATGAAACCATCCAAATCTTCAAAGAGATCATCTTGCAAGGGTTAGGCTCAGAAGCTACTTTTGACGTGGAATCCATCAACAACCTTCTGGCTTTCCACGACTTCATGGGTTACCTGATGGAGGCAGGAAATGAGTACTTCAAACTCCTAGAAAAGATCAGAGATGAACGAGAGACTTGTGAAGTCATCGGTGATCACACCAAGGGTCCTACCTAGGATCAACTTCAACCGATGATTAGCAAATTCATGGAGTACCGGGCTCAATTCCACATTTCCTCTCCTGAGTAGAAGTAGGATACCCCTTTCCACCGCTAGATGATGACGAATAGCCTTCCTCTTCTTGGCTTTCTTCTCATTTTTGTAAAATATTTAAAAGTATGTTGACACAAATGATGACATCATCCATGTTGCACCATGGGATGTTGTTATCCACCAAGTTGCCCCAAAGTCAACATTTGACTTTTAGATATTTTGTAGATATTTTGTAATTAAGTTGTTGGTTTCTTTTTTCCTTCTCTCTCCTTCTCCTTCTATATATACTTGAATGTTTTTGTATTCAAGGTGTGGAAACTTTTAGATGAAAAATAAAAGTGAGAAGAAAAGGCTTTGTACTTTTGTAACAGAAGAAAACATTAATACAAATATTAAGACTTTGTGCTGAATACATGTGTTATGTGCATCCGATCTTTCTTATGTCAGATCTATGTGTTTATTCTGTTAGATCTATCTCTACTTTTTTGTCATTTGTTCATCAATATTTCTTTGTTTGTTTATGCAAGTGGGTTCGGCTCTGTTTACTACCAGCCCAAAACATAAACCCTCCGACCTTTCTGCTTTGGAATTCATTTCTTTTCTCCCTTCAAATCTATCCTATCTCCTCTCCTCACTTCATTCCCTTCTTTTCACAGTCGGAAATACCCCAACTAGGACAAGATCCCGCACTCAAGGCGTAATATCATGGGAATTGCGTAGATTCCTACTAGTAGAATAGCAATAAACCAGGGCCCACTTTGCTATCTCAAAGAGGGGCCATGCCTTGCACAATGCTGGCTTGTCTATCCATAGATCTACCCTAGCGATAGATTTTCGGACCAACAAAGCTACACAGACAAAAAAGTTCTTTGAGAAGACAAGAGTGTTGGAACTTGTTATCCAATTCCCCACCTAGAAAATTGGATAACTTCAAAAAATTATCCTTGGGGGCACTTCTCTACTCTTTTCCTAACTCCCCAAATCCGAAAAATCCCAAACAGTTAGTAAATTTGGAGAAATTTGGAAAACGACATTTCCCGTGTATTATGATCGGGAGGGATCGGGTGGAACTAGTAGCCACGGAACCAAGGTTCCCCATGGTGGTCTTTAACCTGCAGAAAAGGATTCGATTAAGTGTATATATGCGGTCGTGAAGGAAATCAGAACTAGTTCCCGTAGGTCACTTGTTCTCTAGATTTTCAAATTATCGCAGATCAAAGGGAGCGTGGAGACAGAGTGTTGTGTGGAGCTTTGGGGTGCAAAAAGAACATGTTTCAGTGCGAGAATAGGTTTCTGTGGAGGCTTGGAACCCATGAAATAAAAGGGTGGGGGTGTAATGTAGAAGATGAAGAGTGTGGGAGAACGAGGTGCATGTGGAACAATTATGTGGGATTAAAGGTTCCCCACACCAAACGATGACCCACAACACAAAGGAGGTAGAGTATAGTGCATATTAAGTGGAGATTTAGGGAAACAAATGACCCTAGTTCCTCATTTCCCTAGGTAGTTCAAAAGCCAAAATATTCGTAGGCTAAAGGAATAAGGACATAAAATATATAAAAGGATATTAATTGAGGATTGTAGAAGCACTGAGGACCCCGTCAAACTCTTCGACCCCTAAGTTAAAATGGGCATAAATTTCACCAAGATGCTTTGATTTTCATGAAATTGGAATTTTTAGAAATTTCTCGACATCCTCTATGCCACAAAACTATATTTCTTAATTTATATGGGGTTAGGTTGGTGAAAAATAGGAAAATGTCTCTAGCATTAAAAATCACGCTTCGGTAGTCTAACTACCAATTAATGAAGTATGGTGTCCTTTTCTTCTCCAACAAGTAAAATATCATAGAGGGATGGATTTAGAAGGGTGCCCATCATTGTTTTTCAGAGATTTAATGCACCTTGGTGGTTAGAAAGGGAATTTGAATTTCCCTCTATTCTCCCCTCTATTTCTCTCTCTCATTTTCTATATATAATGTAAAAAGAGGCTCATTTGTAATGTTGGAAATTTTTGTAATGCTTGTGCATTCTCTTTCAAGTGTTGCACATGTGTGTATGAGTTGCAAGCCTCATATTTGAGTTTCTCCATGGTGAACCTTTCCTCTCACCTTCATTGTAATGTATTGTGCATCTTTTTAAAGCAATAAAATACTTGTTTTGTGGCTATTTTCTTCCCTAGCTATGTTCTATTGCATTTTCTTTCCTTTCATTGCATATTACAGGTTTTTGTGCATCTGATATTTTCCTTGCAAGTTTATATTTGTTGTGTTTCATGGATATGGTGGTTCCAAGGTTTTGTTAGATTGTGGCACTTATGGCTTCCCTCTCTTTCATCATTTTTCTCTCATTTTCCCTCATTTAAGAGTGTCTCTCCACCCCTTTTCTTGGTGTTATCACCTTTGTTAGTGTAGGATTTCCCATTTTATGCATTCTCTCTCTCTCGGTCCCTTGGATTGTTAGAATAGGAGTAGATAACTACATTTTATTCATTAGGAGTAGCTTAGCATTAGGATTAGGTAGAGGAACCAACCTTCTTTGGAGGTTGATCTCATTTATGCAAGTCCCACACTTGTGAGATCATCCCATGTTAGCCAAAAAGTAGGGATCTATATCAGACAAATCCTAGGGTGCTACTTTTTTGACATAACAATGATAACATATAGATCCCTACTTACAAGTAAGGTGATTTTTGCTTTCCTTTCTTGTTTGTCGCTATGGATTCATTGTCTCGATCTAAGAATGTACCTATAACATGCAAGAAATAAGTTCACTTATACATACCCACAAACCACATCAAACATAAAAATGAAAATGCAAAATGGGGAGTCGACCGACCTTGATACACATGAAGAGTGAACTTACGACCAAGTGCAAGACTACATCTCGAGACTCCATATAGTTTTATGTGAAATCATGTTTAATGATGCCCTACGATGCCCTTATGCAAGTTACACTAATGATAGTAGGCTAGGGGATATAGAATGTAGTAGATGTATAGAATGTGTGTGATGAAATAGAATAAACTTCCCCTCCTATGTTGTGTATGCAGAAGAATGCATCCCTTATCCCTTGAATGAGTGTGCTAGATGGATGCCTTGAAGTGCTTTTGTGCCTTTAGATGCAAGCTTAGGTGATAATATGTAATGCTTAGTGTTTGGTCCTTTATTTTGAAAACATAATTATGTATTTATATGATTCCCTTGTTTGAATTTTGTAATTGACAATTGAAAGGATGACCCAAAGTAGTAAAAAGTAATTAAGAAGCAAAAGGGGTCCAAAAAGGATAAAAAATGTTAAAGAAGGGTAGGATCACCTAAGAGGAAAGGAAATCCTGACATTAGTGTACCAACTAAGCGCTAGTGTATGAGGCCATAGAAAGATAAAACAATAAAATGTCGGCAAGAGTGAAAGATATATAAAGAAATAAAAGTGTAGAAGACAAAGTAAAAGGCTAAATGGAGTTTTCAATTACTAGTTTTCTTACTTAAGAATCATGTAAATTCTAGCATGCTTTTAGGACCTAGAAATGTACCCAAGTGCATATATTTTGTGTCTAAATTTTCCCCAATTTATGTTGTTGAGTGAATAATTGATAGCATAAAGTAGATAGAAGATGCATACCTTGTAACCTTGTAGAAAAGTGTGTAGCTGATAGCGTCTTTGAGTGGACAAGTGAAGCGTGGAGTGATCGCAATGTGAAGCGTGGAGACTAGGAAAGGGAAGTGGATGCTAGGGGATAAGCATATACATAGTAGATTGTTTTGTTTTTGGTGTGAGTTGCTCCTTGTTGCATATTAAGGACGGACATGCAAAAGAAGATTAGAAATTTAGTCAAAGTTCGTGTATGATAAATCAAAGTAACATGTGTATAAGTAAGTAAAAGTGTGAAAGTATGTAAAAGGAAAGTGTGCACCTGATATGTAAGAGAGTATGAGATAGAAATTTGTCCTGATTTATTTGGAGATGTTGCTGAATTTTTTTGTCGGTGGTGAGGTTTGAAATTGATTATTTCTACTCCCGTGACATTAACACTGGGAGGACACAAACATCAAGTGCTACTGTCTGCTCACTCGGGCGCCAAAGTCTCGCTGTGTGTGTGAGGTATAAGTCTGATTCCGATTGTTCTGTGACTATATTTCTATATTGATTATGTACTATGCTTATCTATATTATAGTTTTGAGTTGCTATAGGGGTGGTTTATTCACCCAATATATGCCCCCTCATTTGGGGTACAAGCAAATCTGTAGGAGAATGTGGTCAAAAGGAGAGGACCCGATCGATATGCATATTTGAAATGGAATACATGTAGGGGGTAGGGGATGTGTATGGTAGAAACCAAGGCACATGTAAAAAGAGAGGCTAGTAATAAGTGTTAGTAGTAAAAATAGCTAGCATGCAAGATAAGACAATGTAACAAGCAACTAGGAAGACAAGATGGATCAGAAAAGTAGGTTTCATACATGGGACATCACTCACAATGTCACAAGACAATCAGGGCCAAAGCATTTAAAAGCATACAATGATCATAAAAGACAAAGGGCATAACCTAAAAACAATAGCATACAATAGAAAATAGTAGTAAGAAAAGTGTATCATATAACCATGGTGGTATGTAATCCTGCAAGGAAAATGATACACATGAAGCACTCGATAACATGTTATAAAGATAAATAGTATTCAAAGTGTGCATATAGTATTGAAAAGTAATGAGAAGTAGTAAATAATATGACCATAAAACCTATAAAATGTGGAGTGTGAGAGTAGTAAAGGTAGATTCCCTAGGATCCTCGACGAGATTGACAAGGGATTTAATTTCAAGCATCATACATCATGTAAGGAGTTGTAAGATATGTGCATTCAATTCCAAATACCAAGTAAATACACATGTTTATATGATAAAGATAATGACATACTAAGAATATATCTAGCATAGTAAGCAAAGTGCAAGATGTAAGTAGAATAATCTAGAAAGAATAAATGCAACCAAGATATGCAAATGTTTTATGAGTGTGATGGTGTGATATGCAGGTATGTGGATAATAGGAGAAATGTTTCCCCTAGTAGATGTGCATGAGATGAGGTTCATTGATAAATGCTCCCTCGACAGTCAATAATGAACCATAGAACAAGAGTGTGTCATCGAGAAATGTGTATAATGTGTGAGAATAGATGCTAGAAAGATATATCATGAATCACTTAGCGTGAAGTGTGTAGATGCTAGGAAAGATGTATTGTGAAGTGTAGAGCATGAATTGTAGATGATTTGAGGTTCATAGATGAAGTGTTCCCTCAATAATCAAGTGTGCATTATAGCACTAGAGTGTGTCATTAGGTAATGATTTATATAATGTGTGTACCACACATGTAGGAGTTTTAAGAAATATTGATCGTAAAGCACACAATATGAAGTGTGGTAGTAGAGACTATAGACAACTTGATAATGTTGGAAGGAGGGGATAAAGCACGATACCCACAAGTGTGTAAAATATAGAAGAATATTTGACAATAATGAAGGGAAAGGGTCTTCCATCCGATATATGAGGAGATAGTGGCATATGACCACGATATATAGGCAAAGGGTGTGGGAGAGTAACTATGTTCATGTGTAGGGGACCGATGTGGTGAAGGAGGTGGAGAACACCTATAGGAAAGGGTTTCCCGAGTGGGTGATGAGACCCTTTAATTACTATTTTAATTGTCTCATATGTTGTATATTTTGTATAACCTTACACTGTTTATCTTGGTTATCCTATCGACATTTCCACTTGAACTTAAACTTATGGAACTTATATTAATTAATATAACTATTACTAAGTTACTCTATTTTATGGATTTTGAATGTGCATGTTAATATCTTTGATACAATGAAATGATTAATAGTGCTTTGTCTAATTACATACTTGTTTGCAAGAAGTTGTTATATGTTGCCACTAACATGCAACTGAAGAAACTCTATCACAATGTAAAGGACTCATCCACAATAACTGACATGCAGCAATTGGGACTCGTCCATAGAAAAACACCAGTAGACAAAGGAGAATACGCACATACAAGACCTTGATTGTGGAAGCTTGATCAAAGTGGATACTTCACCGATTTTGTGCATATCAATGAAGAAGCAGTTATGACAATAAGAAGTAGATCTCATGCCAATACCTAATTATTCTCTACAAATACAACAATGGAACTAGTTGATTTAACTTGATAACTAATTGTTAGAATGAACAATTAGTTATGTTGTTGTATTAGAACACATTTTCTTAGTTTTGATTGCATGCATAAGAATCTACGGATTTCTTGGTAGTGATCTTTTACTTAATCAAAATGTAATCTGTTAGTTTGAATGAGTCTCTTCACGTCTTTGCTTTGAATATAAAGAGAATGGTGAGACTGTAGTAGATATCAATCCATAGTTAAGGAATTGTTGTAAGTTTCATTCTGAATCTTCATGTTGATGAATAAAATATGAGTTCTATCATTTTGCTGTAGACAAAATCCTTAGGAAGGGTTAGCACCCAAGGTAGGGCCCACTTGTGGTTTGTTAAACCCCCTTTCTTTTTTGTTTGTTGTTTTAATTCCTTGCATGAATAGATTAGAATTGCAACAATCTATTCCTTTAGTTGTGTTATGTTGTTATCTATTTTATTACTTAACTGTAACATCTACTTTCATTTGCAACGTAGTTTATTTCCAACACTATATTTACAATTGTTGTGATAGAAATATTTTAGTTTATACCTCTTAAGCACATGTAACTGTGTATACAACACTGACAGAGTTGAAATTTTACGTCCCTAGGTCTAATGAATAAATGACTGTGGATTAGTGAACAACATATTAATTGTTGCGAGTTAATTTACACCACCATTTTTGGTGCCATTGTCGGGGACACTACCAAGTTATTAGGTTTTAATGAGGTTTTTCATTTCTTATAAGCAGTCTAGGTTTTAGGAATTCATCTCAAACTAGACCCCCCACTAATTACCATTGAATGAGTTGAGTAGTTGATGCATGCACTATCCAAGGGATGCCCATGGTAGATTTTTACCTAATCCACAAGTAACACAAATCTCTTCATTTACCTCTGAAGATTCTGAAGAAGAAACCTCTATACTAGGTTTGCTTTTCAAAACAATCCCCAAGTGAAAGTTCTGTAGATGCTCATGAGCAACTACAGATGGTAGAAGAAGTAGACCATAATTGTAAGATCCCTAAATGGGACTCTTTGACCCCAAGTAGGATTTCAGGAAAATCCCCACCAAAACAACAAGGAAAAGATGGAAAAGTAAATTATTACTTTCAGATCTGACAATTAATATAGAAAATGTGATTGGGTTTTGGTATGAAACTCCTGGCACATTCATCATTTGTCACCCTTCATCTTTCTTAAATAATATGCAAATTTTGATAAGCCAATCCAGGTCTAAAAGGATGAAATGGAGCATGCACAACCAGGTTGAAATAATTTGCAGGAAATGGTGACTAGGGTATGAAGGGAAATCTCATGCAACATATACCCAAATAATCCTGAACCTTTTCTAAATTGATGGCAATATTTTTAGCAGCTAGAATAGGAAGAAAACCAAAATTTTAAGAAGCAAAAATGACAGAGAAACAAATTTGAAATCTGCAGATAGAAAGAGGTTAAAAGCATACATTAATTCCTTCGAAATGATCTAGCAATGACGTACTTGAATCCCAAAAATCAGATCTGAAATTTGAATATTAAACTGGCTGAAATACCTCTGAAAAACCCTCTTAAAAATTATGAAACTTCCTTGCTTCACTTCACAAAAATATGTAGATGATTTGACAATAGAAATCAGATCTAAATACCTCAAAAAACATGTCAAAATAGTCCCTAACTGGGTCGATCCAATAGAATTATTGCTGCAATTTGTTATCCAAAATACCCTCAAAATACACTACTAGAAATGATTGAAAATTAGATTACAATAAATTAGAAATTCTGAGGAAGTATCTCACAATACTCTTGGGGTTTTTTGTCTACAAAAGATATAATCCTAAGGGGTTTGTTCCTTGGATTATTTGCACAAGTTCATAGCTCACATGCAAGAGAAAATATCATATCAAAAATCTAGAATGCCTCTACATAGGTCGACCTCTTCTTTATATAGGAAATGGGACCCAAAGTGACCTTTGGACATCCAATGAAAGTGACCTTTAGACTTCCAAATCAAAGTGACCTTTATACTTCCAATGAAAGTGACCTTTGGACTTCTAAATGGAAGTGACCTTTGGACTTCCCATGAAAGTGACCTTTGGGCTTCTAAATGGAAGTGACCTTTGGACTTTCGATGAAAGTGACCTTTGGAATTCCAAATGGAAGTGACCTTTGGACTTGCCATGAAAGTGATCTTTGGACTTCCAAATGACATTTTCTATAGGAGGAATACAAGACATAATATTTTATCCTTCTTAACTTCATAATTCCTCTTTGGCCCAAGAATAAACTATAATAACCCCTTCACAATGATATTTTCCCTTGTATTGACCATAGGGATTATTATTTATTTTTATTAAGCCAAATAAATGAATATAAGTGCTTTAATAAAAATATTATAGCACTTTATAATAATTTATTATGACTTAAGTCACCCTTATATTTTTCCTTTGGCCGTCGGGTTGAAAAAATAGGCCAAAGGTCTTCGATTGGGAAAAGGGGACATTATAGTTACCTCCCTTCCCAAAAATTTCTTTCCTCAAGAAATTATCATCTTTTTTTTGTCCAAGTGTCGTGCACAAGAGACAAAACATGCTGAAATGTTCCACAATCCTGGCTCCTATACATTGTCAAATGAAGCAAATATTGCAACAAAATATAGATCTTCTGATGCTCATAAAGATGAGTATAGACCAAAGGTTCAACATACTCCATAATGTAAACTCCACTCTCTAATTTGTCATGTTTCTCATGAGGGAAAGAGATCAACAAATTAGATATATCATCATTCACTACATACCTTGAAGTATCATCATTCTCTAACTCCATGATGACTTGGCTTCGCTGCATCAAATTCTGAGTATTTTGGTACCACGGTAAGATACCTAAATGGGGCTCTTTCACCCCAAGTAGGATTTTAGGAAAATACCCACAAAAACAACAAGGAAAATATGGAAAAGTAAATTGTTACTTTGGATATGAAAATTAATATAGAAAATGTGATTAGGTTTTGGTATGAAACTACTAGCACATTCATCATTTGTCACCCTTCATCTTTCTTAAATAATATGCAAATTTTGATAAGCCAATCCAGTCTAAAAGGATGAAATGAAGCATGCACAACCAACTGAGTCTGCTGAAATAATTTGTAGGAAATGGTAACTAGGGTATGAAGGGAAATCTCATGCAACATATACCCAAATAATCCTAAACCTTTCTAAATTGATGGCAATATTTTTAGTAGCTAGAATAGGAAGAAAACCAGAATTTTAAGAAGCAAAAATGACAGAGAAACATATTTGAAATCTGCAGATGGAAAGAGGTTAAAAGCATACATTAATTCCTTTAGAAATGATTTGGCAATGATGTACTTGAATCCCAAAAATCAGATCTGAAATCTAAATATTAAACTAGCTGAAATACCTTTGAAAAAATGAAACTCCCTTGCTTCACTTCACAAAATTTGAAGATGATTTGACAATAGAAATCAGATCTAAATACATCATAAAACATGCAAAAATAGTCCCTAATTGGGTTGATCTCATAGAAGAATTTCTGCAATTTGTTATCCAAAATACCCTCAAAATACACTGCTAGAAATGACTAGAAATCAAATTACGCTTAATTATAAATCCCGAGTGGAAATCTCTCACAACAATCTTGGCATTTTCATCCGCAAGAGATATAATCCTAAGGGTTTTCATCCTTGAATTATTTGCACAAACTCGAGATCACATGCAAGAGAAAATATCATATAAAAATATAGAATGCCTCTACATAGGTTGACCTCTTCTTTATATAGGAAATGGGACCTATTAATTCACAATCACATCACCCCCGATGATTTCTACAGGTCTTCTTTTCTAAGGAAAAATCATCTGGTGTGATTGCATAACATGGGACCATATCTCAAGCTGTGGGACTTGTGCACTTAACATGGCCCTCCTGGAGAAAGACGACTTCTTCTTCTTGATCCTAATGCTAAACTACTCCTAATACAGAAATGACGTCTAACTACACCTATCCTAACAATGCCAAGGAGACAGGGAGAGAGAAAGTGCATAAAGAGAGAAATCCTACACTAATGAGGTGATAGCACCAAGAAAAGGGAAGTGCTGGTCACAATCTCAAATTACTGAGGTGTGTTGGTGCCCAATGTTGCACGTGCCATGCTTTGCTAAGGAGAAATGTGTTTTCACCCTGTTTCTAAGAAAAAATGGCTTTGCTCTTCCCATCCTTCAAATTTGATGAAAAACAACTTGTATCTATGTTTAAATGCTTTGATTTGTTTGTTTTTTCTCCATTCTTGCACCATTTTGAGGAATCTCTAAGTTTGCCCTAATTTTTCCTGTTCAAACGCCTTTGCCATTTTTTTCCATTTTCCCAACCTTTGGAGCTCAAAATTATTTGATTTATACTTATTTTCCCTCAAAAATCCCTTGCCATGGTCGTAAATTGCTTTGAATCACTTTCCATTTGTCCTTTGATCAAAAATTTCTTCACCCACGAAGGAAAAATTGATTTTGGGCATCGCTGGCAATTTCTACGTTTTTGACGGTCATACGGGCATCCTTTTCCCGTCAAATTTTAGCTCAAAAATATTCTCCTACGTGGCCATTTGTGATTGGACAAGGTTCAACGGGTCTGCTCGAGAAACTTAGCATTTTTGTGTTTTTGGCAAAAGGTCTAAATTGTCCCCGCAAGTCCGTAGGCCCTCAACCAATCAGAGGGTGACATGTGGTAGTTAGAAAAGTCAAAACAGTGGAGGGGCGGAGCTGCGGAGGCATGGTGGAAAAATTTCCTTTGGTGAAAAGGAGTTAAAGTATGAAATGAGAGCACAAGCCCTC
The DNA here is from genome assembly GCA_018340775.1 of Taxus wallichiana var. yunnanensis. Lineage (NCBI taxonomy): Eukaryota > Viridiplantae > Streptophyta > Pinopsida > Cupressales > Taxaceae > Taxus > Taxus wallichiana. Next base: position 44,588,234 of record CM031238.1, read on the forward strand.
TCGGCCAATCAGAAGGTGACACGTGGTAGGGAAAGGCGGAGGTGCGGGAGTGTGGAGGAAATGGTGAAAATTTTCCTTTGTGGAAAATATTGTTAAAGTATGAAATAAGAGCGCAAGCCCTCGACCAATTAGAAGGTGACACATGGTAGGGAAAGGTAGAGGTGCGGAAGTGCGGAGGCATGGTGGAAAAATTTTCCTTTGTGGAAAATGTTGTTAAAGTATGAAATAAGAGCGTAGGCCCTCGACCAATCATAAGGTGACATGTGGCAGGGAAAGGCGGAGGTGCAGGATTGAGGAGGAAATGGTGAAAATTTTCCTTTGTGGAAAATGTTGTTAAAATATAAATAAGAGCGCTGCCCTACAACCAATCAAGTGAGGACACATGTCCTGTGGGAGGGTGGAGCTGCGGAGGAAAAATGAAAATTTTCCTTTTTCCAAAAAGAGGAAAAATGTTTAAAATTGAGTCGTGACTCCGTATCCAGTCATATTGCACCACGTGTTAGGCCCAAATCTCAATGGCGGAGTGGCGGAGGAAATCGAGAAATTTTGCAAATTTTCAAAAAGGTTGGAAAAAGGTAGAAAGGCACCCCCGGCCCGTTTTGGCTTATTTGTGCCACGTGGAGGGCTCAGATTAAAGGGAGAAAGGAAAATCGACGACAACTATACATTTTGTCATTTTTACCACCATTTTGGCTCCAGGAAGTGTGGAAATGCATTTTTGACAATTCGTGTCATTTTGGCTTGCAGGTCTGAATTGATCATTTTGGAGGGTCAATTTGCAGATCCAAGGCACATTTCAAAATGCTTTTTTGCTCTAGTTCATGCAAAAAGTGAAATATCAGATCTAAAAGTTGCAGAGTCAAATTTTGGAGGGATAAGGATGAAATAATGAAAGGAAGGGGGTTTGCATGCTTTGAAGATGAAAAACATGCCTCCACAATGGATAATGATGCAAATTTTGCAATGATTCATCTCTTTTTGAGACAACTGGCAACTTTTTGGACGTGTTCTGTTAAATGTCCTTCTGTCTGAATCATGAGAAATTTTTGTAACAAATTTGATCCTTTGGCATATTATTTTCTTGGGAAAGAAGGCTTGAAGGAGATTAAAAGCTATATATTACATGAATTTGTCATGCAAATGGTTGGAAGAATTTTAAAGAAGCCTGGAAAACTAAAAATTTCATGGGAAAATCTGGGAAGAAGCCCATTCTCTAAGTGACCACTTGAGAAAATCATGTAACTCTCTCTATATCAGATTTCAAATCATGTTAAGTTGGTTGCACATGTATAGCCATTAACAAGCTTTGAGATTGTTTTTCAAAACATTCCCTTGCTGATAAATCTGATCATTTTTGAGTTATTTTGTGTTGTCTTTGGGAAAAATCTATGAATGCTTACATTTCAAATTTGTGTTTCTTGTTTCTTGTTTCGTTTGCAAGTATTGTTTTTTAAAATCTCTCTTGATCATACATGGTCTCATTTCTTGTGATAGTTTAGTGGCATTGCAATATCACATTTAGAAGAGCTTTCATCTGATAAAGAGATAAAAAAATTTAAAATCACTTTACCTTCCTTGACTTCAGAGATTGTTTGTAAACCTTTGAGTGCACCTTAGGTCATGATTAAATAGTGATTGCTAAATTCTTCATTGTGTCATTATAACTCAAGATTTTGTTATAGATGATCAAAGATTGTGTGGAAAAGTGCAGATCTGGGCCTCCATTTGATGCACATATCCTGGTTGAAGGGATGATTAACCATTTTGATACTTTCTACTGTTAAGTTTCTCCATATTTTGTTGAAATCCTCAAAGAGTCCTGGGGACACTCTGGTTTGTCTTATCTAAACTCACATCCAAAAATCATTGAAAAACAACTAATCCTACCCTATGTTACCTCTGTTTTGACCTGTATACCCACGAAGATCAAAATCCAATTCTAAAGTACTTAGAATAGGTCAAGATTTCAAAATGTCTTTAGTAAACCTTGTCTTGCATTCATTGAAAGTATCTCCATAATATGGAAGTGACAACTTGTGAAAGTCATATTTGGAGTGTTGATCATATTTTCCCAAGGCCCTTTTCATACTATTTGTACAAATTGAGGGATATCTTCATCTCCTTCACCATTTGAGGGTTAAAAAATAGGTCCTCTTACCTTGGTTGAAAGGCACAACCTAAAACAGTTAGGACAAGATCAAGTCCTATTTGAGTGCTATCCATCTCTCCACAAATCTGAGTGTCAGTTAGATCCCTGGCTACAAAATGACACACACCATGATCCATCTGTCTTCAAGCTTCATGACATATCTTTGATGCTGCTCAGACTGAAAAGGAGAACAAATTTGGGTACCAACACCAGTGGCGCCATTGCTGGGGATGAAGAATGCAACATCCAGACTAATTTGTTAATCTGATTCCAGTTCATATTCTTTTTTGAGCTTGTTAACACCAATGGCACCCTTTGCTAGGACATTCTTAATTCAATCTAATCCATGTGCATACATATTTGAAATTTTGAATGCATATCAAACCCAGTAATGTCTCTTGCAAGTTTTGTCTACAAATATATTGTTAAAGCATCATTCTATACTCAGATTTGCAAGGTGTATGCAAAGGTTTCAAACTTTGTTTGCAATTTTATCAATTTCTAGCAGTAGTTGCACTTCATTTGCATTTGTGGTTGATAGATTCAAGAAAAGGAAGGTCTGATCTATAAAGTTTGGCAAGATTTTTAGTGCTGATAGGTATTTGACAGAGTATTTTAGTGCATTTGCACAACTAGGGTGAAATTCCTTAGTGGTGACTCCATGTTGTTTTGATCTTGATAAATACCAGTGTCTTAGCTTTCTATCATTTGTTTTTTGTGTTGCTAATCTCTACAAAACTGGAAGGAAGAAGATATCTCTTCATTAGAGACTCTGCTAAGAAGTTGTTTTCAGATTCAAGGAACTCAGAGTTAGAAGGGAGAAGAGTTTGGAAGGTGGTTGGAGAGCAGAGCTCAAGGAAGGAAGTTCCCTTCGTTGAACTTGAGATTGATCAGCCTATCATTGAGGACTATAGTTCTTCTTCGGTAAATCTGAATCAGATAGTCCTCTTGAAAATTTACATTCTCCATCTGGAGAGGGACCTTCATTTGTCTTTAAAAATATTTCTCCTCATTCTACCCCTATTTTTTCCAAATCTTCTAGAGTTTATCAAGAAGCTAATCCTATAGGGGATATCCATTTTGAAGATTACATTTCTATTCCCCAAAGTCCTCTTATTCCTCATTGTTCTATTTCTCCTCTAAGATCACCACCTCAAAATAATATGGCTCAGCCTCCACCTATACCTCCATTTTTTGTAAACACCTTTGGTACTATAAACTTTAGAGGAATGAATGGTTATCCAAATGCTTGTCCCTCAAGATGTCAGAAATAGATTGCCAAAATTCCAAGGTAACAATGCAATAACTGGTGATCAGCACCTAAAACTTTTTGTTAACATGATGGAGGACTTTGAGATTGAGCATGAAGATGTGTATGTTAAATTGTTCATTCATACATTAGAAGAGGATGCAAGGGATTGGTACAAGGCTTTTCCTGATAATTCTATTGATTCTTGGAATGAGATGAACAATGCATTTAGGTTACAATATGGTGACAAGACTGATCCTAGATTCCTTTTATCAGAGTTTGAAAATATCAAGAAGAACCCAAATGAATCGGTTCATGACTTCAACACAAGATTCAATAAGACCTTAAGGAGATTGCTGGTGAATTTAAGACCATGTGATGAATCTTGTTTGATAAAATATTCTGATGCATTTGACAAGAAGGCTGTATATTACTTGAGGGACAAGAACCCTGGAAATCTAAGGCAGGATTTCACCATGGCACTTCAAATTGAAAACAATATCAAGGCTATTGGGAAACCTCCTAAGAGAGATGGAGTTAAATTGGTAAACCCTGACAAGCCTCAAGAAAGAAAGAGTGTTGACTAAGAGGAAGTGGTGAAAACTTTGGCAAGGGCTGTCAAGGAGATTTCCTACAAGTTGGCAAGAGCTGAGAAAGGAATTGGGTAGTCCTCACAAGGACAACCTAGGTAGCAAGCACAAGATAGATTCGACAATCACCATAGGAATGAGCAGAGATTTGATGAAAAGGTAAAGGGCCTATTGGATTTGGAAATAGGCAATCTTAGGCCAAGGAAAATAAGGTAGTTCCTGATCCGTTAAATGCTTGAGTGGCTATTGTTGATGATGTAAATCAGATTGACTAGTGTGATAGATGTTTTTTACCCCATCCTCCATGTGGAACAAATTAGCAAATTGAAGAGGAAGTTGATGATGAAATTGATGATGATGCCTACATGATGGAGATCCCTGCAAGTTCACCAAGGGGAGAAACTTCAACGGATGTCATAAGTACTAGGACTGCTACTATTTTTTGGGATTATATCTAATGGGTACATCTTCTTCCTCCTCATGTTTTAGAAATTGATAATGCACAAGACTTTGAACTGCCCAATAATTATTTTGAATAATTGAGGGTGTTGATGATTGAGAAGTATGATGGAGGGATTCCTTCAGAGGAGGATAGGTAGCTGCTTATGAATGTTGTAGTTTCCCAAGAGAAGGATCACAATACCAGAAGTAAATCTGCCAAGGGGCAACAAGCCAAGTCAAATTTCCATTGCTTACTAAAGAAACTCCAAAGAAAAATACATCCGGTAAAGTCCATATTCCCCAAACAAAACTTGTGATCCTCCCCATGCCCAAACTGAAAATATTTCCATACTATATGATGAATTTTCCAATCTTTCCCCTAGTTCTACTTTACCCAAGAATGCTTCATATGATATTGCCCAAGTCTTGAGTCAGATCAAGATTCCTATCCCAATTGCTGAGTTGCTTAGGATTCCTGAGCACAAGAAGAGGGCTTTTGAATATTTAGGATTCAGAGAGGAAGAGAGTACCCAAGGAAGAGTTGGAAACAAGGTTGGGGTTCCTATTGCTTTTGCAGAATTAGAACAACCATAAGTGTTGGAAGAGTCGGGGGAACCACCTGAGGTTTACTTAGGAACTTCTTTGGTTAAATCTCAGCTGAACATGGATCCATTTTTCACTACATTGGTTATCAAAGACAAGCTGTTACATAACTGTATGTTTGACTCTGGGCATCATGCAATGTCATGCCTTTGGAGGTCATGAATGAATTGGGAATCAAAGTGACAACAGTGTATGGTAAGTGTACTGCTATGGATTCCAGGGAAGTGCCAGTTGTTGGGTGTGTCAAAGATCTAGTGGTGTAACTTGCATCTTATCCTGGGAGGAATTTAAAATTGGATGTTGTGATTGTTGATTGCCTTGCCAAATGGGGTATGTTATTATCAAGGAAATGGGCTGCAAGTGTTGGTGGGAGTGTCCAAATGGACATGTCTTATGCCACTATCCCCATTGAAGGAAACTTAGTAAATTTATATGGAGAGAAAAATATGTTGTACCTTATTAAAGACCCAAACAATGCATCTTATAAAGTTTTGTAGGCATATGCTACTACTCGATGACTTTGTGAGTTTTGTGGATTTCGGGAGTATGAATTTGTTGAAAACATATCTCCTAAGTATGATTTTTTTTTGAAATTTGGTCCTTGATTCAGCCTTGAAAAATGTTAAAAGGTTTGACCTGAACACAATGGAGGAGCTTCAAAGAAACTGGATGGTTTACAAATTAAACAAAGAAGAAAAAGAGGTATATTTCTAGTTGCTAAAAACATATCATAACCTCTTGGCATGGTCATATCCAGCATGGAGGACATTTGGGGTTTCCCTTGATTTTTTTCTTTGAATCAAGGTTTGCTTACCAACTTGTATAGTGTATAGTGTTTAGCTTTTGCTCTATTTTTGGTGTTTTGTCGGTTCGTGGTTTGCCTTGGTGTGTGGCAACCATTTTTGTCGGTTTCTCAATAGTTTTTGGTGGCTTTGGCTCATGACTCCGTTTTCCCAATGGATTATTTTGGCACTTGGTCTACTTTTGTTCTTGTGGCACTCACTGGGAGTGCCCATCCCGAGATGGAGCCAATGTTGGTGCCCAATGTTGCACATGTCATGCTTTGCTAAGGAGAAATGCATTTTTGCCCTATTTCCGAGAAAAAATGGCTTTGGATCTTCCCATCCTTCGAATTTGATGAAAAACAACTCGTATCTGTGTTTAAATTCTTTGAGTTGTTCGTTTTTTCTCCATTCTTGCACCATTTTGAGGAATCTCTAAGTTTGCCCTGTGTTTTTCCCTAATTTTTCCCGTTCAAATGCCTTTACCATTTTTTTCCATTTTTCCCGGCCTTTGGAGCTCGAAATTGTTCGATTTATACTTATTTTCCCTCAAAAATCCCTTGCCATGGTCATAAATTGCTTTGAATCACTTTCCATTTGTCCTTTGATCGAAAATTTCTTCACCCATGAAGGAAAAATTGATTTTAGGTGTCATGGAAATTTCTGCATTTTTTACGGCCATACATGCCCCTTTGCCCATCAAATTTTAGCTCAAAAATCTTCTCCTACGTGGCCATTTGTGATTGGACAAGGTTTGATGGGTCTGCTCGAGTAACTTAGCATTTTTGTGTTTTTGGCAAAAGGTCTAAATTGTCCCCGCAAGTCCGTAGGCCCTCAGCCAATCAGAGGGTGACACGTGGTAGTTAGAAAAGTCAAAATAGTGGAGGGGCAGAGCTGTGGAGGCACGGTGGAAAATTTTCCTTTGGTGAAAAGGAGTTAAAGTATGAAATAAGAGTGCAAGCCCTCGGCCAATTAGAAGGTGACATGTGGCAGGGAAAGGTGGAGGTGCGGGAGTGCGGAGGAAATGGTGAAAAATTTCCTTTGTGGAAAATGTTGTTAAAAGTATGAAATAAGAGTGTAGGCCCTTAGCCAATCGAAGGTGACATGTGGTAGGAAAGGCGAGGTGCAGAGGCACGGTGGAAAAATTTTTCCTTTGTGGAAAATGTTGTTAAAGTATGAAATGAGAGCGTAGGCCCTCGGCCAATCAGAAGGTGACACGTGGTAGGGAAAGGCGGAGGTGCGGGAGTGCGGAGGAAATGGTGAAAATTTTCCTTTGTGGAAAATGTTGTTAAAATATAAATAAGAGCGTTGCCCCGCAGCCAATTAGGTGAGGACACGTGTCTTGTGGGAGGGTGGAGCCATGGAGGAAAAATGAAAATTTTTCTTTTTCCAAAAAGAGGCAAAATGTTTAAAATTGAGCCGCGACTCCATATCCAATCATATTGTGCCACGTGTCAGGCCCAAATCTCAACAAATGGAGTAGCGAGGAAATTGAGAAATTTTACAAATTTTCAAAAAGGTTGGAAAAAGGTAGAAAGGCACCCCAGCCCATTTTGGCTTATTTGTGCCACGTGGAGGGCTCAGATTAAAGGGAGAAAGGCAAATCGACAATAACTGTACATTTTGTCATTTTTACCACCATTTTGGCTCCGGGAAGTGTGGAAATGCATTTTTTGCATCGATTTTGATCAATTTTTTGCCAATTTGTGTCATTTTGGCTTAAAGGGTCCGAATCGATCATTTTGAGGGTCAATTTACAGATTCAAGGCACATTTCAAAATTCTTTTTGCTCTAGTTAGTGTAAAACGTGAAATATCAAATCAAAAGTTGCAGAGATTCAAATTTTCGAGGGATAAGGATGAAATAATGAAAGGAAGGGGGTTTGCATGCTTTGAAGATGAAAAACGTGCCTCCATAATGGATAATGATGTGAATTTTGCAATGATTCATCTCTTTTTGAGACAACTGGCAACTTTTTGGACGTGTTCTGTTAAACGTCCCTTGTCTGCGAATCATGAGAAATTTTTGTAACAAATTTGATCCTTTGGCATATTATTTTCTTGGAAAGAAGGCTCGAAGGAGATTGAAAGCTATATATTGCATGAATTTGTCATGCAAAGGGTTGGAAGAGTTTAAAAAAGCCTGGAAAACTAAAAATTTCATGGGAAAATCTGGGAAGAAGCCCATTCTCTGAGTGACCACTTGAGAAACTCATGTAACTCTCTCTGTATCAGATTTCAAATCATGTTAAGTTGGTTACACATGTATAGCCATTAACAAGCTCTAAGATTGTTTTTCAAAACATTCCCTCTTGATAAATCTGATCATTTTTGAGTTATTTTGTGTTGTCTTTGGGAAAAATCTGAATGCTTACATTTCAAATTTGTGTTTCTTGTTTCCTGTTGCAGTCTTGTGTTTAAAATCTCTCTTGATCATACATGGTCTCATTTCTTGTGATAGTTTAGTGGCATTTGCAATCTCACATTTAGAAGAGCTTTCATATGATAAAGAGATAAACAAATTTAAAATCACTTTACCTTCCTTGACTTCAGAGATTGTTTGTAAACCTTTGGGTGCACCTTAGGTCATGATTAAATAGTGATTGATAAATGCTTCATTGGTTCATTATAACTCAAGATTTTGTGATAGATGATCAAAGATTGTGTGGAAAAGTGTAGATATTGGCCTCCATTTGATGCACATATCCTAGTTGAAGGGATGATTAACCATTTTGATACTTTTTGATGTTAAGTTTCTCCATATTTTGCTGAAATCCTCAAAGAGTCTAGCGGACCTTGGTTTGTCTTATCTAAACTCCCACCCAAAAAATCATTCAAAATAACTAATCCTACCTTGTTTTACCCCTTTTTTGACTTGTATACCCACAGAAGATCAAAATCTAGTTGCTAAAGTATGCAGAATGCATCGGATTTCAAAATTTCTTCAGTAACCCTTGTCTTGCATTAAAAACATCTCCACAATCTGGAAGTGACAACTTGTGAATGTCGATTTGGAGTGTTGATCATATTTTCCCAAGGCCCCTTCATACTATTTGTATAAATTGAGGGATATCTTCATCTCCTTCACCATTTGAGGGTTACAAAATAGGTTCTCTTACCTTGGTTTAAAGGCACATCCTAAAACAATTAGGACAAGATAAAGTCCTATTTGAGTGCTATCCATCTCTCCACAAATATGAGTGTCGGGCTTAGATCATATCCTTGGCTACAAAATGATACACACCATTATCTATCCGTCTTCAAGCTTCATGCGATATTTTTGATGCTACTTAAACCGAAAAGGAGAAAAAATTTGGGTACCAATAAAGTGGAGGGAGGTGAGCAGAGGAGAGGGTAGACAAGGTGCACCATAGACTAGAGATAGATTTCATACATAACACCACTTCAAAACCCATTAAACACAACTCCCAGGACTTGTAACAAACATCAGAATATGCACAATATACCCTGCAACGATGAGAGGTGAGGAGAGACAATAAAATAAGCAAAGGATGGACAGATGCATCACAAAACATAATTTATTTCTCAAAAAGTTCACATAGTACATCGTTAGTGGGCAAGAGGCAAGAGAATGCCATTATAGAGCCGTGAAAGGAGGTTCAACTCCATTTTTGACCCTGGGGAAGAAAAGAAGAGGGGAGGTAGAGAAGAAGAATGAACAACAAACCTTTACAATGAATCCTACCCCCGTATTTATAGATTTGATCAGAGAGAAGAAAGAGAGAGGGAAACGGGAAAAGAGGGTAGAATCTCAACCATTGTTGTTAATGCTTATGATAAAATCTGCCCCTAAATCCGTCTTTACTACATGAATCCTTGATTTGGAACCTTGAAAGAAGAGGAAACAAAGGAGTAGATTGAGGCCGAGATCTTTCCAATGGTGTCATATTTGTAATATTTTGAGCCCTGAGTAAAAAGATATGCCCCTTCAAAGTTTGTATCAGATGCGTACAGGAGGGCGGGAAAACAACTTAACAAATGGGTACCCTATTGATATGGGACATGTGGTAGCCTTTGGTTGGCTGGGGAGATGCATTTCAATTCTTTCCTTTGTGCCTTATGTCAAAAGGAAATTTTTCACCTTTTCCTCCTGCTTGGCTTAACTCGGGCTCAAATGCTAACTTTTTCCCTTGGGTGGAGTTGAGGCCCATTTTGTAACTTTTACCCCTTTTGGAATAACAAGGGGCAAAAAACCAACTTTCCCCTCAACGACCTACTTTGACCTGGGACACGTGGAGATGCGGGGCTTGTTTGAGCCTCCCTTTATGAATTCATCTTTGGAGAAGCGTCGCTAGGACACGTGGTTCCTTCTCTTGGTTCTTCCATACTTAGTCGATTTTGGATTCTTTCCTGAATGGTTTTGAGCCCGAGGGCCTTGAAACTTCACCACTTCTTTTCCTTCTTGGTCTTGGCTTCTCTACGACATTGATCCTTCATTTCTCGACCTCTATAACCTATTTGTCATCTTAGAATGTGAGCTCGCGGGTGTGAGTCATTTCCTTCATAATTTCCTTATGTGTAGGAGTTGTCTTGACCAAATTTTCTAGGGGGCAAATTTGGGATAACAATTTGACGACTCTCAGGGACATTTGCCTGCTAGATGAAGAGACCAAAGTGGCCTTGGGACATCCATTGGGCATGGAGTCTCAATTAACACAAAACTGATCTGAACTCTGAAACTCCAACCTCTCGAGCCTCTTGGAAACCCGCTGAAACTTAAAGTTGGACTTCACCAAAAGCTAACTCAATGCACTATGTGCAAGAGAAAAACAACAACACCAAAAACTATGTACAAACTAAAAATCATACATGCTCCAAATGGAACATGCAGAGTGTGCAAAATCACTTCTTCTACTAAAAACAAACCTACCTACACTACTCTAACCAAGAGCAAAAGGGAGCTCAAACAAATCCTGCAACTGGTAGGGAGAAATAGCTTCCCTTCCTCAAAAATGGCAGCCATGCAACTGATTTGGCACTAAACATGGTTGGTTGGATGAGTGAAAAATTGACAATAAGTTGGTCCTCCACCCAAATCATCAAGGTATCAACATTAATGGAAAATACCTCCTCAAGCTGACTTGCATTCAAATCCTGGAGGTATTGATGATGACCCTTGGTGCTTTGGTATTCATCCTCATGCCCTGAAGTAGGCATGACTAGTTTTGGTTTCTCCTTTGGCTCTAATGAAGCCAAGTACCGATTGGGCATGGTCTGATCCTTTGGATGTGCCCATTTCTCTTGAAATTCAACTCCAAAAATGGAGTCTTCTTGTGGACCTTATTGGGTGGATGGTGTGAGAGAGATGATGATATCCTCATGCCTTTTCTCTTCCTCCTCCTTTGAAGAACATGGAAGATCAAGATCTTCCAACCTTGGTTCCATAGGGTTGTTATGAAGTGAAAGCTGCTATTCCTGAATGTCCTCCTCCATGGAAGTAGGATCATGTGCATGGGATGTTGAAGATGGAGGAAAATATGATGTTATCTCTTCAGGATCCTCTTCATTAAAGCAATCTTCCAAGTCTGACAGGTAGTCTGCCTCCTTGTTGTCTTGTCACATGTGCTCTACCTCCTTCATAGTGCTTTCCTGATCTATAACTTTATCACCATGGCTCCCTTCATCCTCAAACATGAAGTTTGAAAGCTAAAAATCTTCCTCAACATCATATCTTGAAGGGGATGAAGTGGGAGGAAGAACTAAAGGTTCTTCTATGGCCTGTTCTACACTTGGAGCCTCTGAAACTGTATGGTCCTCCTCCACAGATGGAATTTACTCCTCTTCTTTTGGATTAGGAGTAGCTCCTTATTCCCCTACTTGTGCTGTAGCTATAGCTTCCACCCATTTTGGCTTGACCTCAGCCTCCTTCATAGGCTTAACCAACAAGGGAACATTTAAAAACTCAATTTTAGCAGCCCAACTCTTTATATTTTCTATCTTTTCTTCTCTGTTGGGTTCCTCTATTTGATGTTCTCCTTGGCTGGTTTTTGGAGTCTCTTCCCAACATAGACTTGGAAAGGCAAGAGGAGTGGTGGGTGGGGTCTCCACTAGTTGTTTCCTTGTTTGTGGCAGAGGGGAAGACATTTCTTTTGGCTCTTGTAGGGGGGAATTGGATTTGGAAGAGAAAAGGAAGAGAAACTAAGGTGGGATGGAAGACTAGTAGATGGAGAAGAGGAATTAACATTTGGGGCAGCAGATGGGAAGCTTGGAACTTGATACTACTGAAATGATATTGGTTGAGAATGAGGAAAATAAAAACTATGAGGTGGTGTACGTACCCATTGACAAGGTTGCCTCACACTTTTCTCATAAGCCCGAGATCCTCAAATTTCACCGTGTAAGTGAGGCAACACTTCAACCATGAAGTCAAGCTTCTCTTGAGGGCTGTAATGTCTTGGAAAAGGGCCTTCCCATGGACAGGGTGCCCTGAAACCAATTTGAAATGCCTTCATTTGTGCTATGCCCCTTGACTGAACCATGCCAACCTCCATTTTTGAATCTTCTCTAGTAGACCAACATCCTCTGCATAACTATCACCATCATATACGTCCCCTTGTCCTTGATAAGCTTCATAGTCAAAATGGTTTTGAAACTACTCATATGGGTAAGCATAATGGTCTTGGATCTGATTATAATGCTGATCTGGAGGAGTTGGGAAATACATTGGAGGTGGACTGTATTGTTGTAAGTGTGAGTTCCATGAAGGGAATGAATTCATGATTGTACAACCTCATGGAATGGGAGAAAATGGAAGAGATGGAAGAGGAAAATGGATGAAAATGGATGGAAAAGGTCTGCAACTTAGAGAATGGGTTTTGACTAGATGGAGTTTCTAGATGTGCTTGAAAGTGCCTCCAAAGGCTGAAATCTTTACCAAGAGAACATCGGACCTGATGAATAAAAGTGGTAGGGTGCTTCATACCTGTCCCACTGGCATGCCAAAAATGTTAGTGAAAAATCACAACACCCCCAGATTTCTACAGGTCTTCTTTTCTAAGGTAGAATCATCTGGTGTGATTGCATAACATGGGACCATCTCTCAAGTTGTGGGACTTGCGGACTTGAGATGGCCCTCTGGAGAAATTCAACTTCTTCTTCCTGATCCTAATGCTAAATTACTCCTAATTTAGAAATGACGTCTAACTACACCTATCCTAACAATGCCAAGGAGACATGGAGAGAGAAAGTGCATAAAGAGGGAAATGCTACACTAATGAGGTGATAACACCAAGAAAAGGGAAGTATTGGTCACAATCTCAGTGCACCCAAGTGGAGGGAGGTGAGCAGAGGAGAGGGTGGACAAGGTGTACCAGAGACCGAGAGATAGATTTCACATAGAAACACCACTTCAAAACCCATTAAACACAACTCCCGGGCCTACAACAAACATCGAATATGCACAATATACCTACTGCGCAACGATGCGAGGTGAGGAGAGACAATAAAATAAGCAAAGGATGGATAGATGCATCACAAAACAAAATTTATTGCTCCAAAAGTTCACACAGTACATCGTTAGTGGGAAAGAGGCAAGAGAATGCCATTATAGATCCGTGAAAGGAGGTTTAGACTCCATTTTTGACCATGGGGAAGAAAAGTAGATGGGGAGGTAGAGAAGAAGAATGAATAACAACCCTTTATAATGAATCCTACCCCTATATTTATAGATTTGATAGGAGAGAAGAAAGAGAGAGGGAAATGGGAAAAGTGGGTAGAAGCTCAACCACTACTATTAATGATTTTGATAAAATTTTCCCCCAAATCCACCTTTACTACATGAATCCTTGATTCGGCGCCTTAAAAGAAGAGGAAACAATGGAGTAGATTGAGGCCAAGATCTTTCCAATGGTGTCAGATTTGTAATATTTCGAGCCCTGAGTCAAAAGATATGCCCCTTCAAAGTTTGTATCGGGTTCGTACATGAGGGCGGGAAAACATCTTGAAAAATGGGTCCCCTTTTGATATGGGACACATGGCAGCCTTTGGTTGGTTGGGGAGATGTGTTTCAATTCTTTCCTTTGTGCCTTTTGTCAAAAGGAAAATTTTCACCTTTTCCTCCGACTCCCGCTTTGGCTTGACTCGGGCTCAAACGCTGACTTTTTCCCTTGAGCGGAGTTGCGGCCCATTTTGTAACTTTTACCCCTTTTGGAATAACAAGGGGAAAAAACCAACTTCCCCCGACGGCCCACTTTGACCTGGGACACATGGAGATGCGGGGCTTGTTTGAGCCTCCCTTTATGGATTCATCTTTGGAGAAGTGCCGCTAGGACACGTGGTTCCCTCTCGCTAGCTCTTCCATACTTAGTCGATTTTGGATTCTTTCTGAATAGTTTGAGCTCGAGGGCCTTGAAAATTCACCGCTACTTTTCCTTCTTTCTCATGGCTTTTCTACGACACTGCTCCTTCATTTCCAACCCCGCTGTAAACTTGTTTGTCGTCCCGGAATGTGAGCTCATGCGTGTGAGTCGTTTCCTTCATATTTTCATTATGTGCAGGGAGTTGTCTTGACCAAATTTTCTAGGGGGCGAATTTGGGATAACAGGACCCAAAGTGACCTTTGGACTTCCTATGAAATTGACGTTTGGAATTCCAAATGAAAGTGGCCTTAAGACTTCTAATGAAAGTGACCTTTGGACTTCTAAATGGAAGTGACCTTTGGACTTCCCATAAAAGTGACCTTTGGACTTCCCATGAAAGTGACCTTTAGACTTCCAAATGGAAGTGACCTTTGGACTTCCCATGAAAGTGACCTTTGGACTTCCAAATGACATTTTCCATAGGAAGAATACAAGACATAAATAATATTTTATCCTTCCTAACTTCATTATTCCTCTTTAGCCCAAGTATAAAATATAATAACCCCTTCACAATGATATTTTCCCATCATATTGGCCATAGGGAATATTAGTTATTTTTATTAATCCAAATAAATTAATATAAGTGATTTAATAATTTTATTTTATTTTTATATCACTTTATAATAATTTATTGTGACTTAAGTCACCCTTATATTTTTCCTTTGGCCATCAAGTTGACAAAATAGGCCAAAGGTCTTCGATTGGGAAAAAGGACATTACAAGAATGCTCGTAATGGGGAAACCACCTTCGAGTTCCCCATCACTGACAACAATGTAGCTGTTGGAATGAAGGATATTTCTTCATCAACTTTTCCAAATTTTTGTGGAGCTATGTTAGAAGATCCGACACCTTTCTCTTTGAGTTTGATGTTTTGTATAGGAGCTATGATTATACCACTAATGCACATAAGTTGAAATTGTTTCCTCAACACTCAAAGATGCAAATTAAGGTGGTTCATGGGATTGGGAAGGAATATTGTTACCACATGGGCACAAATGAAGGAGAAGTTCCTTTATAAGTACTATGACTATTACAGACCAAGCAACATAGGAGGTGATGAAATATACATAATGCAACAAAAAGAGGATGAACCATTAGAGGACTATTTGGAATGGTTCATGTTCTACATTTAGAAGTCAAAGCACACCACTAACATACCACCTGAATCCCTCAAATTACTCTTTTGAAGGGAATCAGTGATGAATACATGGATGCTTTGGATCTGATAGGAGCATGAGATATTTCAAAAGCTAGTTTTGAAGACATCTGTGATGCCTGTAAAAACTACTCAAGAGCTACTATGAAGAGGGTAAGGAATGTAAGATCAAGAGGTGGATTATCTACCAAAACAATGGGGGAAATATCTAAGTTAGAGATTGTTAGCATGTTTAAAAACATGAAGCAAGAAGATTTTCAATGATATGGCCAATCAACTAGATTCTCTACATGCCAAAAGAAGAAAGAAGATGCAAAAAAAACACTCACAGAGTACTTCCATGCATGTAGAAGAAGGAAATCAGATTATAGATGTAGATAATTGGTTAGCATTTCTCAAGAGAGGAGGCTTCACTTGATTTCAAGATGTTGGAGATAGAAGATGGGAAAGTTTTCTATGTTTCTCAAAGGAAACCATGGCCACCGAGGCAAGGAGGTATGACACAAGACCCTATGCATTCATTTAAAAATTGGTCTAATAATTCATATATGCAGCCCCCACCTTGGGCTAACCCTCAAGGATGGGCCCCATATCCTAACCAATACCAACAATAGTGGAAACCTCAATACCAAGGCCAACCACAACAACAATGGCAATAGCCTCCCCAATCATGGCAACAACCCTGGAGGGGAAAACAATGGAATAACCCACCTCCTAATTACCAACAAGATTATCAATAGCCTCCTTATTAGCAACAATAGTAAGCTATGATGCCTAATCCCCAATTAGGATCCCAACCAAAAGCTACACAACTACCCAGCTCAACCAATGCCTAACCTTAGAAATAAAGTTGTTCAAAGAAACCTATTATACTTTGAACCGGCTCAATAACCTACCTATTCTATTGATATCAACAATATCCATCTTCACTCAGGAAGAACACTTCCTCCACCAGCTAGAAATACCATCGGTGAAATTGCGAAGAACCATAGTTGATACACGATGACCGAAGCAAGGACAAAAGACGTTGTAGGCTGATCCATAACAACCTATGTAAAATTCCAGCAAGTGAAAAACACGGGATAATGAGCCACCATTCCCTGAAAGGTTACAAGAAAAGAATATTGACCTTAGATCAGAATCTGATTTTGAATTTTTCAATCAACTCAAAGACATTTGTGTCAAAATACCATTGATATAAGCTATTAAGGATGTGCCCATCTACAATAAACTAGTTAAGGACCTATGCATTAAGAAGTCAGGCAGAAAGAGGAAAGACCCATCTACTATACAGTTCATTGGACAAATAGCTAATATTATGCTTGGGAACTCAGTTCTACCCAAGTATATAGATCCAAGATAGCCCTCTAATAAATTTCACAATCAATGGCGCAAATGATAAAACACACTCGATTGACACAGGGGCAGCAATAAATGTAATGACAAAAAAATCATGGATGATTTGAAATTGGAAGGATTAAGACCAATAACCACAAGTCTTGCAGCTTGCAGATAGATCAATAGTTAAGCCTAAAGGAGTTTTGGAGGATGTGGTAGTAGTGGTAGACTCTTGGGAGTACCCTGTTGACTTCATTATTCTCCAACCAAAAGCAAGCTTAGGAGGATATCCTATCATCCTAGGAAGACTATGGTTAACAATTGCTGATGCATTCATTGGATGCATATATGGTAATATGATCATCTCTAATGGAAGTGGCACCAAAATCTTATTCTCTACCCCCCTAGCACAACCATTCAATGAAGAATACCAAACCATTTGGGTGGAAGAACCAAGAAGACCAAATCTTAGTTCAGCAGCTCATGATGCTAGAGAAGTCATGCATAATAGAAGGACAGGAGGAGGATGTTGTTCTTTCAAATGTTCTATAGAATAATTATGGTAAGAATGAAGAAGAAGATGGAAAATTGCAATGCATAAGTTATCCTGAAAATCAAATCTTGCCATAGTAGAGTACTATGAATGTTCTAGGTAAGAACTGCATCCTACACTAGCTTCTTCCACATGATTTTATCTTGAATTCTGTAAGTAAAAAAATATGCTCCATGAATGATCTTTCTAAGAAAGTTGAAATTGCACCGGAAAGCCACTCAATGTGAACAAAACATTGAGCATGCAATAAGAACAACTGTTAATTTCCTTCTCAAAAGCACATGAAAAAATTTGCATGGGACTATGGAGACATGCATGTAATCCATCCTAAACTCTATACTCATAAGATATACATCAAGGATAGATGCAAGCCAATAAGATAGCCACAGAGGAGAATGAACCCAACAGTGAGGGATATAGTGAAAGAAGAATTAAAGAAATTATTAGATGTTGGATTCATATATCCAATTTCGACATATCAATGGGTGTCACCACTTATTATTGTACCTAAAAAGAATGGAAAATGGAGAATCTGCGTAGACTATAGGGAGATGAATGTAGAAACAAAGAAGGATCATTTTCCACTCCCTTTTATTGATCAAGTACTCGACACTCTTAATGGAAAAAAGTATTTTTCTTTTCTAGACGGTTACAATGGCTACAAACAAAATCTAGATTACACCAGAGGATCAAGACAAGACCACATTCACATGCCCATGGGGAATTTTGCATACTTTGTTCTTCCCTTTGGTCTGTGTAATGCACCTACCACATTTCAAAGAGTGGTTCTTAACATCTTCTCGATCTAACCAATGATTGCATGGAGGTATATATGGATGATTTTATAGTCCATGGAAGTAATTTTGATGAAGAAATGAAGAACTTAGACAAAGTTCTCAAGAGATGAAAGGAGCATAACTTATCCTTAAGCAATGAAAAATGTTACATGATGATGTCTGAGGGGATAGTGTTAGGTCATTATTTGTCATCTGTTGGAATCTAGGTAGATCCAAAAAAAATATTAGTGATTATAAACCTACCAACACCTAAAAATTAGAAGGATGTAAGGATCTTCTTGGGCCATGTTGGGTATTATAGGATATTTATTCAAGATTTCAGTAGAATTGCAGCACCATTATTTGTTTTGTTGGGAAAGGATGTTGCATTTGTATGGACAAAGAAATGTGAAGCTGCATTCCAAACTTTGAAGCAAATGCTAACTTCTACACTTGTTTTAAGAGGACCAAATTGGATTTTGCCATTTCATATACACACTGATGCCTCGATCATGCCATTGGAGTTGTTTTAGGATAGAAAGATGGGATACTCAATTATGCAATCTATTATGTCGTAAGAACTTGCATCATGTTGAACTTAACTATATGGTCACTGAGAAGGATTTTTTGGCAGTTATATATGCCATCAACAAGTTCAAGCACTATATCATGGGATATCTAGTATTTATCCACATAGACCATGCTGCCATTAAATATCTTATCAAAAAACCAGTTGTAAGTAACAGAATAATCAGATGGTTGTTGCTCTTACAAGAGTTTGATGTAACAATTATGGATAAGCCTGGGAAAGACAATGTTGTAGCATATTTTCTCTCAAGAATGGAAAATAATAATGAATAAGCACTAGGTGGATGATTCTTTTCTAGATGAACACTTGTTTTACATTTCTACCAAGACACCCCAAAGATGTGGATATATCCAAACTATTTGGTTTCATGTATGACACCTCCACACTATCTATATTCGAAAAAAAATATATTGTTGAGAAAAGTGTGATTTTTCTTGGATAGCTGGTTTCCTATTCCACACAGGGAAGGATAATGTTATGAGAAGATGAGGAAATTTATGATTTCCTCAAATCCTTCCATAGTGAGCCACGCGGCGTAAAAATTTTCTGCAAAAAGGACATTGTAGAAAGTATTAACAACTTGGTATTATTGGCCTACACTACACAAGGATGCAACATTGTATGTAATAATATGTGATAAGTGCAAAAAATTGGTAAAGCCTACCAAATTAGATGAAATGCCATTGCAGCCTCAGCTAGTATTACAACCATTTGACAAATGGGGATTGGACTTTATTTGTCCCATAGATCCTAAGTCTCAACAAAAAGAGTACATTCTAGTGTGCAGACTACCTCACCAAATGGATAGAAGTGAAAGCATTACCAAATCAGAAGAGTGAAAAAGTTATAAAATTCCTATATGACCACATCTTTAAAATATATGGAGTGCCAAGAGAGATTGCCACAGATCAGGGTACCCACTTCACTACTGAATTTATTGTTGATTTAGCTAAAAATATGAAATTAGGTATAAGAAGTCTACACCTTATCATTCACAATCCAATGGCTAAGATGAAGTACAAACAGAGAAATTGAGGCCATCTTGACAAATACTATTATCGCCGCATAGAAGAGATTTTTCAAAGAATTCTAGACGTAGTTTGGGCATTTAACAAAGACATGGAAGACAACAACTAGATTCACACCTTTTGAGCTACTATACGGTAAGACTGTTGTTCTCCCTATTGATTTTGAGCACAAGACATTAAGAACTGCATTGGAATTGGGCATATATTTTTCTGAAGCTCAGAGGAAAAGGATTCTTCAACTCAATGAGTTGGATGAAATGAGGAGGCAATTTGTTCATAATATAGAGGTGGTACAAAAACAAAGGATCAAGTGGCATGATAGGTTCATCAAAACAAGGAAATTTCAAGAAGGTGATTAGAACTTCTCTTTGACTCTAAATACAAGGACCACATGGGAAAACTCAGGACAAGGTGGCTAGGTCCATATGAGGTTGAGAAGATCTTTCCCAATGGAGTTGTGAAGCTCACCACCATTGATCTTATAAGATTCAAACTACTAGTAAATGGTCATAGATTGAGGTTGTACAAAAATCCAACTAATAAGAACACCTTCATCCAACAATTCAGAGGAGGCCAAATCAAGATGGAAATGAGAACATCAGAATTGAGGATAGAATTTGAACCTGTTGGTTCATCTTCTGAAGTTTTAGAGGAATGAGATCTTTAGTGGCCTTGGTATATCCAGCTTGTTGGATACCCCAGGGAGGAATAAAAGTGATGTGATCAGCCTTCATGGTGATCATCACCACTCACTAACATGTTTTATTTTATTAGCATTTCTATTTTGTAGGATTTGGTGTATTTGTGGCAAGGAGTGCATAATCTTTGATGAAAAGAGGTGGTGCAAAGACTAGAATGTCCACTTGTAGTAACATGCAACCAAAGCCTTGTTTTTCTTTCCTTTTTGATAGAACCTGATTGTATGAAGAATCAAGAGCCCAACTAAACGAGCACAAAGAGATGAAGATAGTTAACTCTAAACTTAGAACCAAACTTGCACAGGTAAAACACACAGAATAATTATATTATTTCACTATATCTTCAATCGAACACCATTACACATATATAGGAGAGGATTCCCTATTATTATGGAACCACTCAATCCTATAATATCTCCTATTTAGTTGTGATTGTTACTCCCGTAACAATACACAACTCAAATCATATGAGTTGTTAAAACAACTCCAACCAATATATTATTGTTAATATAACAATAATATAATTACTAACATTTGTATTTAATGAATACACAAATAATGTAAACATTAATATTAGTTTCCTAACATTCCCCCCCTTAATGTTTACATGGTAACATTAGAACTTTCACACTTCCTTTGTAGCTTGCCACCTCTGCGCGCTCATGATCTTGGCACACACTTGAACTGAAGGTAGAAGAAGGAACACATCAACTTCTTATCGACCAAGCACTGTCGGGAACACATCTGACCGACGAGGATGGGAACACACTCAGGAATCATTTGCTTATCAACCAGTCACTCTAGGGAACACATCTAACCTAGCAGTGTGGGAACTCAAGCAGGAACACATCTGAACAGCCTTCAATGGTTTTCAAGAGGCTAACCACAAACCTAGGTACGAACAGGAACACATCTGACTATTCTACCTCATCAAGCCTCATGATGTTGCATTTCACTTTGTGTTATTTGTTCTTACTATGTTTTTGCATTTGGGGAAATAGGAATAGCCACATACTCAACTGAAAAATTGAAAATGGAACATTGGATCATGTTGATCATGTTCCCCCCTCAATGTGAACATTTCACTTATTTAACACAAAACAGGAACTCTGAAAAAGAATCACACCAAGCTGAAATTCACACCACACAACTGAGTCTGGAACACTGCAAAACTCAAAAACAAGTACTCACACTGCACACTTGTGCCACCAAATCATTCTCATGCGGCCCCATCGTTGGTGGTGATCGATGAGAGGTCATTGTCTGACCTCCAGCCTCCGATGCCTCCATCCTCCATTTGCAATTATCTAATAGAGAAAATATTCATCACTTTGATTTTCTGTATAAGCAGTATTTCCTTCCTCTTCATTTTCTCCTTCGTCATCAGCAGCCATGGCATTATCTTGCAGTTTCCCATCAAGTAAGTCTTGTGCTCTTTTCTTGCAATTTGAGGACAAGTGGCCAGATTGTCTGCAATAATAACAGTGAGCCGCTTCTTTGAATCTTTAGAAGATGATCTAGGTCTGAAAGAATATTTAGATCTTCTTTTATCTTGTTTCTTACCATACAGGGCTTTTTCCTCTGGTTCCACAAACATGATTCTCTTTTCTTCATCTAACAAAGAAGAAATAAGTTCTTCTAAACTTGGATTTATTTTACTCAATGTAAAGACCATGTTAGAATAGCATGGAGGCATGCTATTGAGTAACACTGCTTTAGCGTCATCATCAGGGACATCTACACTTATTCCTGCTAGTTGATTGCAAATAGAATGAAACTTACTAATATGTTCCACCATGTTATCGCCTTCTTCCATCTTGAGGCCGAACAATCTCTGCTTTAAAGATATTGCTGCACTTCCAGCTTGTGATCCAAACAATTTGTTCAATGTCTCCCAAATTGTGTGAGAGGACTTTTTAAGTCTATATGATGCAAATAGGAATTTGATAGACCCAATCCAATAATCACTGTAGCCTTTCGATCTCTGCTTGCCCATTTTGCTGCTTCATCTGCATTTGTCGGTTTCTTCTCTTTTCCATCAACAATATCCCACAAGTCTTTGTTAATTAGGAACAACTGAGTTTGTACTTTCTAGGTATGAAAATCTTTACCTTCAAATTTTTCAATGTGACTCAACTTATCCATTTGATGCTTCACAAAATAGGTGTCGGATACAACCGAAAATGCACCCTTTTTTTAAAATTTTAATATAGCTAAAAGCTATTAACATATACAAATATAAGACACATATCAAACTGGTTTTTAAACTAGAAAATTTGACTAATAAAAAAAAAAACAGACCGACCTTTACAAATATTCCCCACCGATTGCATGTAGCCTATCATTTCATGGGCGTAGATCTCGCAAAAATATTAGGAGTGTGGCGAGTCTGATACCAAATCTCGAGCCAGATACAATAATAATAATTTTCCTATTGCCACGTGAATTCCTATACATACGGATCTGCAGAACTCAGAGTGAAATCTAGAGACCTCTTCAAACAAGGAAGACGAGTTAGAAGCTTGTGGATCGACGATACAACATGCAGCTGATGAGATATCTTCTACAGGCGCTCCATTACAGGATGAGATGTCACCAGGAGCTTGTCGCACGATCTAATTTGTGCATGCAATAAATGGATAACTTCACTTTGCATGTAGATCATTGAATAGGAGATGCATGCATTTCCTCCTATCAACATGTAGATTGCAGGTGTATGGGCTCCACTTGCAAAACATATGATGTATAACAATTTTCTTATGGCGCCAAGTACTGCATTCATCTTCCTTTCAACAAACTAAAAAGTGACATCAGTTTTTACATCAGACCCTGAACCACACCCAACAATGATCCTGATGCATGCGCCGACTTTATATAGAAATCACGTGAGAAAAAAATCTAGTAAAATACGGCTGCCACTGCAAATGCGTGAGCTCTGAATTCACCAACCGTGTGAATTTCAATGCAAACTCAGGTCTCTCTATACGGGAAATGATCTCGATGGATGTTTCACCAATCTGCAGGTGTCAAATCTTTGAATCAAGAAAGACAGTGAACTAATAATGCCAAAGAATCAGAAGCTTTATCTCACCGTCTCACAAAAGATTATGTGGAGTTTTTCATGGTTTCAACAAGCTTTGAATGAAGTAAAACAGAATTAATCCAGTGGACGTAGAAATAGATAAGCGCAGATTTGATTATCAAAGCCATCACTTCATCTTTCCTAAACTGTGCACAACAAATCTTTCAAACAGAACGTAGGCTCCAAGAACATGAGAAATGAAAAGCGCTATCAGATCTCCCACTGTCTTGATCTACACAAAACGTGAAACTCACCCATATGTAAAAAATGAATTTTCACAGCGATCTTCTTAAGACTCTCATTGTTCACAGGGACATGACCATTGACGCTCTGATACCAAATCTAAACTCAGAACCAAACTTGCACAGGTAAAACACATAGAATAATTATATTATTTCACTATATCTTCAATCAAACACCATTACACATATATAGGAGAGGATTCCCTATTATTATGGAACCACTCAATCCTATAATATCTCCTATTTAGTTGTGATTGTTACTCCCGTAACAATACACAACTCAAATCATATGAGTTGTTAAAACAACTCCAACCAATATATTATTGTTAATATAACAATAATATAATTACTAACATTTGTATTTAATGAATACATAAATAATGTAAACATTAATATTAGTTTCCTAACATTAACACCGAAAAAATTCAATCTTCCCTCTCCGGAATTAATTGAATTCATTATGGAGCTTATTTTATACAACAACACCTACAACAATAGAGCCTGTAGTAACACTACTTGCAGCCACACATTACCTCAACATGCAGCCTCATGCATGCATCCAAGGGTGTGAAATCCAATAAGGCACATGTCACAATCATTCGACGTATATCTCGAGTTAAGTGCACTCGATTTCCTTTAATAAAGTAGTGCTAGAATAATTATATTTAATTAATATATGTGCCAAGTTGTCAATAAATTTTACTAACCATAATGTTCTTTTGCCTCCTATAATGTGACCTGTCTCCCACGTCACCCCATGATATCACAAAACCTCACTTCACACGTGGATATCTTTCAATTCAAATTAATGCCCACTTTTCAAGATGCGTGTAAAATTGGTCACAAATTTCAAAAAGGAAACACTTTAGTTCTTTCATTCATTTGAACTTTAAATAACCAATTCCAAGTGAAACACCTATTGCTTCATAGAGCTTTCAAAAGTTGTAGAACTTAACAATGAGGGGAGACTTGATAAGAAACAAACCTACAGACCATTCATAGCTTCAAAATTAGCCAAAAATTCTACAATACTTTCATGATAGTGGTTTAATGGATTACATCAATAAATTCAAAGGTTTCAATGAGTCTATGGTCATAGAAATTTCCACCACTTTCCTGGGACGGGCATACAACAATCGAAGGGTTTGAAATTTAAATTTTATGATGAAATATTGGTTGCATTAATTATACTACCAGCGGAAGGTGAGATGTTTCCTGTAAAATCCAATCTAGAGGAAGCTCATGCAGAGTTTGCAGATGAGGATGACAACTTTTTGACAGACAGAAAAGGTACTCTATGAAATTCTTTAAAACCCTTTTGGGCAGATGTGTCAAACTATATCATAAAATATTTTACCTGTGAGGGTCGATATTCATAGTTAAATACTGTCCATTTTAAATTGCTAAATCATTTGAAGAATGGCAAAAATGTGAATGTTCCAAATTTCTTGCATGAGAGTTTGAAGAAGATGAGTAGGGAATCACAAAGGGGAAGGTTTGCCTTGTCTCATCATTTCCTTGTCACTTTAATTGTGAAACATGCATTGGCAACTAAACATCCTACAATAAACTAGGGAGACTTTTCTAGAGAAAAACATATTAATGATTTGTTGGGGAAGGGTAAGAAAAAGAGAATAAGCTCAGCTAGTTCTTCTATGCCTCCACTTAAACCCTTAGCTTCACCCTCCATTCAGTCAAAACCCATACTCCTGCATAAACCCCCATTCCTTCATAAGCTTCCATACCTGAAGAAACACCCATCCATGACAAACCTCCATCTCCAAAACAAGGTCCTATGCCCATCTCTCTTGACAGGGTTCGATTGTTGAAGCATTGCTAAATATATCAACACCAGAGTCCTCTTCCTCCAAAGGTAAATGGAAATCCTCAAGAAAAGTCTTTGAGCCATCTAGGAGGTCAAACATGCTTAATCCTAAAAAGACCAAAACCTCAAGGCCTAGTAGAAACATTCAAATTTTTCTGGACAATGATGAAGAAGGACTAGAAAATAAGGAGGAAGTTATTCTAATGGAAGTTGAGTAGGAAGTTCATATAGACACAAATGAAGACATAGTCATGGAGGAACAAACCAAGGAAGTGGAAAATAAAAAGGAGGAAGAGTTAGGTGAACAACCTACTCATGAGAGCCCTATTGAACCAATTGAGGTTCAAACAGAGGTCGTTCATGCTGGGGAAACCCACATGCAACATGAAGAAGAAGTTTTGGTGGAAGAAATTGAAGATGTAACCAATGTTTATAAGAGCCTTGATGAAACAGAGGTTGTTCATGCTCAACATGAAGAAGATGCAGTGACCAAGGAAGGTGAGGAAGTAACAACTATGGCTGTAGATAATGAAGAATAGCCAGGGAAGTGTTAGTAAAACTAGTACATGAAGCACCGACCAATGCCATGGATATCTTTTGAAGAAAGTTTGCCACCTGATATGGAAGAAACAATTGAACAAATTTTCCAAACCTTTGAATTATAACCCGTTGACGAATCTATTGAGCTAATGCACATAGAAAATCCTCTAGCTGCCTCAGATATAGATCATGTAATCTCAGAACATGTGTCTCCACCAATGCCACCACCCAACTTGCAGCCATAGTTTGTCATACAAGAAGTTTTTAGAGAGCCTCTTAGGCCAGTATGTAGAAATATGGCAACCCAAACCACTTCAGAATACTAGGTGCGAAGTTTGAGAATTATTTTAACAAGCTAGAAAGAAGGTGGGAAATGGAGAAGGAAGAGTTACTCTTCCAACATCAGCAGGATCTGGAGGAAAAAGATAAACAACTCAAAGCTAAGGAAAATTAAATTGCAAGACTAAAGAAGAAACAAAAAGCTACAGTAGAGGTGACAAATGAAATATTCAAGTATAGACCACTAATTAAAATACACTTGTATCAATAATGAAATCCCATTTGATATCAGTGGAGCCAGGCCTTTCTTCAAAATATATCTGAAAATGCCCCATGAAATCCAGTTACTTCTTTGTGAATTGTATATGTATAATTATGCTTTAGAGTATGACAGAGACTGGATCCCTATTCTCTACATTGGGGATGTACAAATTTGAGCATTATGTTCTTACTTCAACAATGAGTTATACGGGGAAAAAAATGGTGGAGTATAGACAATTGTGCAAAAAGAGCCACCGATGATCGAGAAGAGGAAAACAATACCAAGGCAATGATTGAGGAGTATGGTAAGTTTATGAAAGAGAAGAAAATAAAACAGAGGGTATACAGGATGAGAGAATAAGTCCATGATGAGGCAAGATATTACATTAGGTTCAACGGTGTAGAAATAGTACAGGCATGTAGAAGAAGATGGGAAGAAATATCACCAGAGATGAGGAGAAAAGAAATGCATTCCTATCCAAACATTATCCCAACTTTCCAGAGAATCAATGCATATATTGAGGTAGCTAGGGGATGTGGAAAAACTTGGTTCCCTATTGGATATTATCCACCAATTTTCCACTACCCAATACCTCATTGGTCAGGAACAAAGAATTGAATGAGGAACTGTAGGAAAGGGTAATGGAAAATTTTAGAAGGAATGTAGGATATTTATTTACAGAACTAGAAGGCATCTCACTCCCAGTGGATTTCAGGCGACTATGCAGTATAATACAGGCTGATTCCAAGAAGATAGAGGATAGACCAATGAATGCTTGAATGGGGACATTCAAGAAATTAGGCTCGGGGTGTGACGAGATCCTTTAATTACTTGTTTTAATTGTCTCAACTTTGTTGTATATTTTATATACCCTTGCACTTTTTATCCTGGTTATCTTGTCAGACATTTCCACTTGAACTTAAACTTATGGCACTTATATTAATTAATATAACTATTACTAAGTTACTCTATTTTATGGATTTTGAATGTGCATGTTAATCTCTTTGATACAATGAAATGATTAATAGTGCTTTGTCTGAATTCCATACTTGTTTGCAAGAAGTTGTTATATGTTGCCACTAACATGCAACCGAAGAAACTCTGTCACAATGTAAAGGGACTCGCTTTCATGAAGAATCGAAATATAGTAACTAGGACTCATCCACAACAAATCACCTACAACCAAAGGAGAACACACACATATACAAGACCATGATTTTGGGAAGCTTGATCAATGTGGATACTTCACCTGAGTTTTCGCATGTCAATAAAGAATTAGTTATGACAACAAGAAGCATATATCACGCCAATACCTAATTATGCTTTGCAACTACAACTGTGGAACTAGTTGATTTAACTTGATAAATAATTGTTAGAATGAACAATTAGTTATGTTGTTGTATTAGAACACCTTTTCTCAGTTTGATTGCATGCATAAGAATATACATATTTCTTGGTAGTGATATTTTACTTAATCAAAATGTAATGTTATTTTAAATGAATCTCTTCATGTCTTTGCTAAATATAAAGAGAATGGCAAGACTATAGTAGATATCGATCCATAGTTAAGGAATTGTTGTAAGTTTCATTTTGTAATCTTCATGCTGATGAATAAAATCTGAGTTCTATCATTTTGTTGTAGACACAAGCCTTAGGAAGGGTTAGCACCCAAGGTAGGGCCCACTTGTGGTTTTCTAAACCCCCTTTCCTTTTTGTTTGTTGTTTTAGTTCCTTACATGCATAGATTAGAATTGCAGCAATTTATTCCTTTACTTGTGTTATGCTTTTATTTGTTTTATTACTTAGTTGTAGCATCTACTTTCATCTGCAATGTAGTTTATTTCTAGCATGTATTTCCAATTTTTGTGACAAAAATCTTTTAGTTTATACCTCTTAAAAACTTGTAACTATGTATACAACACTGGAAGAGTTGAAATTTTATGTCCCTAGGTCTGATGAATAAATGAATGTGGATTAGTGAACATCATATTAATTTCTGCGAGTTAATTTGCACCACTAGTGGGGAAATTAGGCCAATGAGGTGGACTAATGAACCAATTATGGTGACAAGGCGATGAGATAAGTCATGTGTGAATAGGGGAGCTAGGTTCAAAATTAAATTTAGACTTGAGAGGCATAGGAGGCCTAGATGCCATGTCTGGTGCATAAATATTAGCAAGAGTGGGTCGAGGTAATGGTGTGCATGGTAGAATACCTTTGATAGTGATAATTTTTTTGTTATGGATGAAATTAAGACATAAGTGATGCATGAATGGTATGTCTTGAGAAGAACAGAGCTAAGGGATATCTAATAGCATGTTACAACTAATGATTTGAGAGGTAAACAAGAAGGGTGTGAATACGGTAAGAAGAGACCCAACTATGATAGGAAGAATGCAACAACCATATGAATTAAGAACCAAAAATTTTATTAGAGATGTTGGACATTTGATAGCTAAAATAAGTGCCACAGAGCATGCATTAGTAACAACCGATGGATAGACCATAGTATTGTTGACAGTATAAGAACCAATAGAGGAATTGATATGTAATGAATCAAAAGTAAATGTAGCATGATAATTATGATCTGATAATGTGATAACATGTGGTGGAACATCATCGGAAGAAAAAAGGAAGTTAAGAGGGCCCAATGAGGGAGGAGGAAAAACACGATAGTATGATTTATAGAATAATTAGTAACTTGCTTGATATGATTTGGTAGAGGGTCATTAAATATTTTTAGCTTTTGATTATCGGTGATTGATTTGGTAGTAGATGGCTCGGGGATCTTGAGGGCATTATTATCAATAAGATCATGAATAATATGTTTAAGTTTAAAGCGATTATCGTAGTAGAATGCCCAATGCATTGGTGGTAGTCACAATGTGCATTTTCATCATAATTACGGCCCGGGGTGAGAAAGATCAATATTAATCAGTGGGGGGAGGGTAATAAGATTTCTTTCAATAAGTTGTGGTTGTAGACACAAAATTAAGCACATATTACTATTTTACTATGTCATCACGTATGTTGTTATATAAGGGGATCTTAAGTAAGAAAAGTATTCACCGATGACACAATCATTTATCCATCCACTTGTTTTGATTGTTTCTATTGTACTTCTCTCTCAAAATTGTCATTTATGTAACCATTTACGGTCAGTCATAGGGATTGCTATCTGTCGGTCTTTTTACATCTATCATCATTTATCCTTGGAAACTAGCACAAATTCTGGACACGAATGCCCAAGCACCCCTATCCATTCTGGGTGCTCCTGTCCTCTTTGTTCTTTTTACACTTTTTGACATTTATGGTCAGCCTTTTTATTTTTCTTATCCTTATCCCAAGCTCATACTTAGTCTTTTGGGTCATTAGTGTCAAAATTCAAATGAGAGATCAATATATATACATAACATACACTCTATTATTCTAGCTAACAATTCTAAGGGGAAATCTCATCTACATATTATCACTACCATTACAAGGGACTACATTTTTGGGCTACATACATTGCATATGAAGGGAAGTGCTCAATTCCATATCACACATTTGCATCTTATCTAGCCATATCCCGCTATCTTGGCATCATTGGTGCGAGGGAAACCTAAGGACACTATTATATACACAAGCACAAAGAACTACATGGATTTTGGAATGTAGTGCAACGCTTGGTCATAAGTTCACTCATCGGGTGACCATCGGGGTTAGTATGACTTCACATATTGCATTTTCATTCCAATTTTATGTGTTTGTGAGATTGTACAGGTAGTTAGGGTTTGTGTTACAGGTTATAGGTACCTTCGGTGATCAAAAAGTGAATACCATGTAATAAAAAAGAAGTGATAGAGAAACCCTAACAACACATAAAAAGTAAATTCGACCTTCTCCACATTACCAACGCCAGGAAAATTCGCCATGCCCGAGCACCCCTATCTAGCACTAGATGCTCATGTCCAAAATTATTCTAAAAATCCACATTTTTTAGAGGGCAACATGCGACATAGTTCGGCCTTGTTCAACACTTTACATCACTCGAGTTGGTTCTAGATTGCATAGGATTCATCTTAATCATCTCTCTATCTCTCATTTTTATAGTGTTGCATTGTTTGAGTGTTTAGAATTTGTATATTTATTGTATTTTATCATATATGTTACTCTACAATTAGATTTAATTCATATTTTATTAAATCATTTGGTGAACCCACTTTTCTTTGAACTTCTTGCCCTAGGATCCCCAAAACCCTCATGGCTCCAAGGAGGTCCTCATCTCCTAAGCACCATATGACTGATACATGATTGAACCCTATCCTTGATGATGTTATTATGCAAGCTAAATTTTATGACCTTTATCGAAACCCTCAATGCGATTCTTCTATCATCCAACAATTTCTTGCTTTACAACAAACCCATCCTAATAACTTTCACAACTCTAGCATTTGCATAGCGTCTCTTGACCAAAACGTTACTTCATGTATTCCTTGTTCTCCCATAGTCGGACATGTTGTTGTACCTTCTTCCACTCCTTTTATAGTACATGATAGTATTACTAGAAATTCTTTGATTGATTATGTTCTTGGTTGTGATATTATGGATTCAAATACTTATTTTTCTAATGTTCAAAATTTACATATGTATGATCTTGTTTCTACTAGTAGTCAAGATGAATGCAAATTCGTATCTCCTACTCTTCCTACTTCTTAAATTACTTCTAATGAATGAAATGATAAATTTGATGTTAGTAATCCTACTTATTTCTATGTTTATGATAGTCTTGATGAAATAATTTCTTGTGAAGATATATCTGCTAGTGATGGAGATTATGCTTCCGATCATGAACATGTTAGTGATGATATTACTTCACTTAACACTTTGTTGAATGTGAATTTACTTGATCCTTTTCTGAAGTTGTTACTCATGATAATTCTACTCCTCCCACTTGTAAACCTCTTATCATATCTTTTGAGTCTACTTTTAGCATTCCCATAGATCATTCATGTTCCTTTCCTCTTCTTTCACCTCTTTCTTCTACTTCTGAAATTATTTCTCATGATCATTCTACTCCTACTACTAGTACACCTCTTATTATTTCTTTTGAATCTACATCTATCATTCTCGTCAAGCCTTTATGTTCCTCTCTTTCCCTTCCACCTCTTTCTTCTTCTTCCAAACTTTTTCTCATGATGTTTCTATTTCTAATACTAGTACACCTCTTATTATATCTTATGAGTCTACTTATAACATTCTGTTGTCACTTGGATCATGCACCCATCTTGAATCATCAGTTTCTCCAAAGGTCTGACATGGGAACATCCCCAAGGTGTGGGACCTCAATTTCTTGGGATGAACCTCCAGAGAAGGTTGGATTCCTTCTAAACTATGTGCATTTAATATGATTTAGACTACGAAATTTACAATACTAGAAAAAAAAACTATATTATTAAATTCTTTGGAGAAAAAGGAGAGGAATAACTGAAAATACTTGGAAAAGGTGATGCACCAATAGTTTAATGAACAAGAAGATCAGCTTTGCAAGCACATAATACTTTTACAAAATAATATATGACATGCACAACTTTCTATTTCTTTTCTCCAACAAAGAATTCTTATGAAAGTAATATTTATTAATAACATAAGGGATTTTTCCTATTCCACGACTAAAACAATAAGCCTCATTAATCACAATTTGCAATCTTGCTAAAGAAAGATAATTAGTGTGAAGGTAGGATAGATCATCACATACTAGGAAATAAGAACATTCACAAGTATAAAATGAGCTATTTAAATACACAACACATTAAATAAATGAAGGAAAATATTGGTTCTATATATAGTATTGAGGCTAAATCCTATATATGAGGACTCAAAAAGGCAGAGCCTCCTTACACAAATGATCAAAAATTCCCTTCACATAATGCATCCTTCTATTTATAGATTAAGAAGGTTGATAAATTATAGCTACTCTTCTTAATCATTACATACTAAAAATAGGATGCATTTACATTTGAGAAAAATATCCCACAAAAATATCCAAGTGGTTGTGTAATTTTGATTGGGTCAAACTTGCAACTCGAATGGTGATTGTGGCTCGAGATTGTGTGAAAAATGGCAGCCAAGCTCAACTAGGGCTAGTGCCCCCATTTTCCGATCTACATCGGTTTCTTCTTTTTCTTCACTAGCTAACTTGTGCCTATAATCAAGAAATCATTTAATGATTTCTTATACATATTTATCATAAGTCACATGCATAGCGGTTTAGGACCTTAGCTATTTAATTGTTCTATTCAATTTTCTAGGTAACTTCTTGGTCCGATTTATGACTTTCCTAAGTTGGCTCAAGAAATTCTGGTATGATACCAGCCTATGAATGGAATCAAGACCAAATGACCTTGTTACCTCAATATCTTCATTAACTAGACTCTTGAATTTGAAAATAATTTTATATGTTGGAAACACATCAATATTTTCATTAAGGAACTAGCAATGAATGATGTCAAACTCATCTTGTGATGTCATTAAGGCCATCAATTGCATCGATTCTTCCCTCCTTCAACTTAGACATAACCTCTTACAAAATTCATACACAAAACTCCATGGATTCATTATATTAAAACAAATTTGAGGAGTCATTAATGATCCCTTCTCCTAAGAGTATATCAAATTCAACACTCTGAACCTCCTTCCAAGCTTCCAGTGTGAGCTCCAAATTTTATATTCTTTCACGAGAATACTATACATTTTAGTGACTATGTCTTTTTCCAATTCAAGTTTGCATTATAAAAAAAAAAAAAATTCTTTATCATTTGTTCTCTTTCTGAATTTTTATTTCAATCTAAGCCCCCAGCTGCTCGAATTTCTCAACTCAAGAAAGAATCTATGTCATCAAAACTTGTAGGCACATCAAGAGAAGTTGTATGAACATGTTATGTGATATTATGTAGGATGGCGGTCAACTATTCTACTTTTCCTTTTAGCTCATCTTTCGTGACCTTGTCCTTATCAAATTTATCTAGAAGGTTACTAAGGGCAACTTGGACATCCTATTTCACACGTTCATGTGTAGCCTTACCAAGACAAAACTTTGAAATTTGATACTCTGTTGTAGTTATTTTCTTTTGATTTTTGGTAGTTGGAGTTTTTTCTCACGAATCTTTCCCCTTGTTTGATCGACCAAAAGGTGAGAGATAACCCTTGGCCTTTTTTTTTTCCGGGGAGTTCAGTCTAAGATGCTAAGATCAACAACATCTCCAATTGGAATTTTCTTCTTCTATTAGGATTTTGTTTGTTCAACCATGCAGAGTGGAAGAAGAAGACATTTGCTTAGCGGATGACATGGGTATTGTTATCGCAGTAGAAAACTAGATAGGTGATACAAGGGAACTTATTGCAGTAACCATGGGTGGAAATGAAGAGGTGACAAGTGGGGATGGAGTGGAAAGGATAGTCGTGGGGGTGGATGAAATGGGAGAATGATGGGAGAGGAAGTGGGGAGAAATTATTGAGGAAGGGGAGTTCTGGGGGGAACTTAGAGCCAAACATCCTCGAATGAGAGAGAGGGAAGGGAAGAAAAGAACATAGACCATGGTAGGGGATGAGGTGATGGGATTGGGAGAAATGAGAGGAGAAAATGGAAGATGTGGGTAAGAGAGAGTGAGAGGTGGAGGAGATGGAGGAGCTGAAAATGGGGAGGAAGGGAGAGGTGGTGAAGAAGGTGACTACAACACTTGAGTTATGTGTGGTGGTGAAGCACTAATATCAATAACTTCTATAGAAGGAACTTTGGAAGGAGCAACTTTTATGGAGGGAACCTTAGAGGAAGAACCTGAACCTTTTAGATAATGGTGATCTTACGAGGCTTTGGAGTGGGTTTGGTAGTGGACTTCCTTCCTTTTGAAGAGGTGGGGTGGCCCACCGGTGGTTGTACCTATGTTGCTACAACAGGAAGCTGTTTGACACTTTTGGCATAATTCCAATGATATCAACCATTGGTGGGTCCAATTGAGGATATGAGTTTCACGTTCCTTTGAGTTACTTGCACTCTTGGAGTGACCAATCGATCCATGAAAATGGTTGATATTTCACATTAGTTTGATCATAAATGGGGTCCAAGACTTTCCATCATCTTGAAGGCCCTTAGGAACATCTACAATTCCATACTTAGCCACTTCTTTAGAGTTAACCTTTCAAATTCCCTCTCCCACATTGTGATTTCATCTCTGCAATTAATCCAGATGTCCTCCAACTATGGTATGTGAATACCAGTTGCCCGAGTCCATTGACCTTGCCCCAATAATCAAAACTAACTCATTGGTGATAGGTTTTTAATGTCATTTGTTGCATTTATCCTTCAACGTTCTTTTCTTTATATGTGGATGCACAAGTATATCACCCCAAAAACTACTGGAATTGAACCCCTACCTTATGCCTGTCATGGTGGATTTTTGAGAGTGTAGAAATTGTTAAACTAATTCCATTAAAACCCACTTATCTGTGGGACACCTTGGTAGCTTATAAGGAGCACCTAAGAATCCTCCCACCCTGAGATATGTGAACATTGGAAATTGTAAGAAAATTCCTCCCCAAGTCCTAACCACATTCCAAGCACTATCGATATCCTTCGGTTGTAGAGTTCTTTGTCAAAGACACATAGGATAGTGGTGAAGAAAGCATCACTAACTCTCTTGAAATGTTTTTATCCTTCCTTCATTGTGAGTTGAGGATAAAATTCATAAATCTGTGATGAATTTCTTGATCCCTACGGTAGTGAAAACCTAAATGGATAATTCCTCATCCTGTAGTCACATACACAAGATAGGAAGTCATGTATAAATTTCCTGAAGTTAGGACATCCACATTTGAATATGTATGGCATTGCTGATATGCTCTACCCATCGAATAAGATCAAATTTTTATGGATAGTGGAAATATATATGTACATCCATTCTTGGAAATATTTGAAGATGGGATCCTGTAACTCTTCTCAATAGTGTGATAATATCATTTACTTCTTGAATGAATTTGAGTGGGGAATAGTCTTTGGAACTCTAGACATTGAAGGCTTAGGTTTTTCTAGGTAGCTCTTATTAAGGACCTAATACAAGTGTCAAATTTGTTTCCCAATGTTCAAGGGTAGAGTTAGGAGAAATTGAGGCATATCCCTCGACATCAAGAAGCTTTAACAAATCCTCAAAATAATCAACATCCAATATCATTACAATTGTTTTTCATCATCATCTCTAACCATGAGAGTTTTTATCATAATGTGTAGATTCATGAGCACAAATTCTAACATTACATCAATGGTGGAAATGTGGTAGCTAGAGAAAGTCCACTATCATATATACTCTTCATCTAGGAATTTTTCATGGAGAGCTCTAACTCTCTATTGAAAAATTCTTGGCAAATCAATATGTCCGAGGTCAATATCCCTAATATTATCAACATCTGATGTGATACCCCTGGAAGGGGGACTTATTTCACCCCTTGATGATATTCAAACATTTTCCCTTTAAGAAAAATTTTCTCTAAATTTCCTCTAAAAACCTCTAAAACTGAAAAAAGTGGAAGTTTATCCCTTTCGCTCCCATGCAACATGCACTTTTGAACCGATGTTCTACTTCACTTTGACTTTCACTTTCAACCTCACTTCACATGTTTTAACCTCGAAGTGTGAGGTGCATGTCAACCCCCTCGACTTTCGATGGTGGAAGTTGAAGCTTGTTTTGCAGTCTTGGAGTTTTGACTTGATCTATGCAAGAATGAGAGACTGTTTTCAACTCAAACCTCCAAAATTATCTTTCAATGATAATTTCCTTCATTTTTCAATAAAATGATACCTTTGAAGCTAAGATTCAAAAATAAAAAAACCAATCAAGGAGGGAGAGAGACATGGAAAATTTAATCCCAAAACACAAGAAGGAAACCCCAAAAATGACACAAAAATGAAGACACCAAGGGCACCCATAATGCCAGGAAAAGAAAGGAAAGAAAAACCTAGAAAGAAATCCTAAAACCTTACAAAAATGATTAAAACATAAAAAATTACCTAAATACCAAGTGGGTTGAAGATAAAAATGTGAAAATTTCCCAAAATCCATGCAAGGAGTATGGTCGGAGGTAGGTGAGGTGTCAGTAGGTCAGTGTACAAAGTGTCAGGTGAAAAAGACAAGTAAAAATTTTCCCTTAAATAGAAAAGGGAAAATTAATTACCACGTAGGTGACACATGTGGGTAGGTGGCATTAAATGCACTTGACCTAGCATCAAGTTTAAAATTTTGAAGTCATCATGCACTTTGCATTTAAATTATATTTTGGTTCTAAAAACCCAAAGTGGTCTAAACCCTTAGCATTTCAGAAGTCGAAGTAAGACTTGAAGTTTGCATGTAAATTTCACTTTGGGTTCCAAAACCCAAAATGGTCTTGAGTGGTCGGGTTTCAAAGTTTGAAGTCATTGAATTTGCATGCAAACTACACTTTGGGTTCTGAAACCCGAAATGCACCTGGGGATTAGATTTGGGAACTTAACTTGCGGTTTTCATGCAAAACTACACTTCAGTTCGACTTCTAATTTACACTAACTTCCTATGTATTTTGGGTTTCGGGTTTTGGGTTTTACATGTAAACTGCAACTTGAACTTCCGAAATAAAATCTGAAATACATAAGAAAACTTCAATACTTAGGAAATTTCCTCAAATAATTTTACAAAAATAACACTTGATACAAGGTAAAATTTGCAAGAAAATTTTCAAAAGCACTCTAAAGGGAACTTGGAAAGTTAACATTTTTGGTGACCTTTAGGAATGCTTTCCTACTAAGCATTAATCCAGTAGCCTTATACAATCCATTGGGAACATGATTCATTCAACCTCAAGAATATACAAAACTAGAAAATGACCAAAAATAAAAAAATGAAAACAAAGCAAGACAAAAGGAAAAAAAAAAAGATAATGTGCAGAGCACTTGGAGGAAGGGAAACTAGACTAATATTGTACAAGGTGAAAATACCTCAATAGCAAGATTTGAGGTGTATCCCATTAACTGGGATAGGCAGTGCTTCTCCATCGAGCTTAGATAGGAAAAATGAATTTTCCTCTTTGCAACTTGTGATTAAGTATGGCCCACTCTAGAGCATCAAAATTTGCATGCATTCCTAGGCTTGGCCCTGTCATCATCCCATTTAAGGACCAATCCTTCTCAAAAAGACCTGTGAGCTTTTTCTTTTCAAAAGTATTCTTGTCTGAACTTGGTGTAGATCCGAGTCTTCATAGCCTTGTTTCATGTTTCTTCAATTCCATAAGTTCAATGAACCATACTATCATAGGATCACTTTCCATTACTTCTAACTAATGATGAGCATTTCCAAAGATGGAAACTCCAAAGACAGAGGAAGTTTTTCTTCCCTACCATACACTAGCATAAAGGGAGAATTCCCAATGGCCCTTTTTGAGTGATTCTATCTTGCCCACAAGCGGTCTTAAGTTGTGTGTGCGAAGTTTTTGGTTCTTTCACATTGTCCTCTTTGATGATCTATATCAGATTCTTATTACTAGACTCATCCAAACCATTACCTTGGATAATAGTTTGATGAGGTTTTTAAAAACACCATTTTTCATAGCCCATTCACTAAGCTTTGTGCCTACGAATGCCTTGGCATTTCTAAAATAACTGTGAAGGGCACACCAAACCTTGTCATAATACCTTGAGAAATCCAAAATGGATTTCTCATTGCCTTCCTTTAATGCTACTTTCCTCCATCCATCGGGTGAAATAATCAATTGCAGTTAGCACCCACCTATGACCATCACTAGATGGAGGATTTATCATTCCAATAAAGTCTAGGCCCCATTGTATGAAAGGTTGGTATTTGGATTGGATGGAGAGGAAGAGCAGCCAACCTTTGCTTCCCTATGAAAAAGGCACATTCCTTACATTTTCTTACCCATATATGGGCATCTTTGAACAAATAGGCCAATAGTAACCAACCCTCATGATTTTTGTAGTAGTTGTCCTTGTTGAGTAATGACCTCCTAACCCATTATGAAATTATTCCAGTATCTTATCAACCTAGTCTAGGTTTATACACCTAAGAATAACTCCATTTAAATCCCTTCAAAAGAGTACATTATCTATGAGAACGTAGGGAATGGATTGAAGCCGGAAGCTTTACCTCTGAGTTTTGTCTAGGCCGAGAGGATATTCTCCTGATAAAAAAAATTATTCATGTTGACATCTAATCAGCAAGAGTTTGAATTTCTTCTTGATGATGATTGTGTAACACATGCTATCACATCCTTCTTTTTTCTTCCAAGTCAAAGTGAGATGTTGACACAGACCTTTCCCTCTAACTAGTTTGGTTACTTTTATATGGACATCATATTCCATGACCTTTGTAATCCATCCAACCCTTTTTTCATTCATGTCTTTATTCAACAAGAAATCCTTAACCCCGATGTGATACCATCAACTAGATCTTATGTTATTAGACAACATATGCTTGAATTTATTTAATGCTTGAATGATAGGAAACTTATTTTCTCAACAAAAGAATACTTGAGTTCATAATCTTTAAGGGATTGGCTAAAAAGTAATTGGTTATTCCATCAAATCATCATTCTATTGAGTGAGGATCCTCGAGATACTTTCCATCCTGCAAAAGTATAGAGGATGAAATCCTTTTCATAATTAGGATTTACCAATGTGGGAGCCTGAGAAATGGCCATTTTGATGGCCTCAAAACTACTCTTACCTCTTTAGTCCAGCTAAAAGGTATGTTCTTTTTTAGCATAGTTGTGAGTGGCTTAGCCAAGGTGGAAAATTGAGGTATAAACCTCCTCACAAAGTTAATAGTCCCCAAGAAGCTCTAGAGACCCTTTTTATGACTTGGAAGAGAAAGGGACAAGATGACATGGATTCTCTTTGGGTCAATTGAAATTCCATCTGCCGAAACAATATGTCCTAACAATTTCCCTTCATGGATTGCAAAAATACATTTCTTCGTTCAAGGAAACCCCAATTCCCTAAATCTTTCAAAGACTTTCCTCAAATGGTCCATATGGTCTTGTGCATGCTTGGAATACATAGTTATATCATCTAGATAGACGAGGATCATGTCATTTATAATCCTTTAAAGGCCATGTCCATAGCTCATTGGAAGGTGGCACTAGCATTTGGACAATCCAAATGACATCTTATTATAGGCATATGTGCCCACTTGGTAGTAAAATTTATTTTGAACTGATCCAACTCCTTGAACAATATTTGATTGTAACCTAATACCCGTTGAGTAGTGAAAAAACCTTTCTACACCTTTCCACTATTTGGAGAATTTTCTCCATAGATGGGAGAGGGTAATGATATTTCAAGGAATCCCATTAAGATCCCTGAAATCCACGCATAGTTTGATTTCCCTATTCTTTTTCCTAACTGGAACCAAATTGGCCACCCAGAGGAGTGCTTGATTGGGAAAATGATACTAGCTTCAATGAGTTTTGAAATATCTTTCTTCATTAGTGGTTCGATCTTAGGATTGACCAGTCTCTACTTTTTCCTAATTGGCTTGGCATTTGGGATCAAGTTTGATGGTGTGTTGTGCCAAACCTGATCAAAACCCCTAAGATCCTCGTAACTCCAAAAAAATATCATTATACTCTTGTAAAATACCGATAAAATCCTATCTTTCATCTATGTACATATCTTTCCAATTTTCAAAGACCTATCCTCTGTAACCTGAACTTGTTCAAAATCATCTTCCTTTATAACCATGTTAGTTTTTTTGTCTTTTAAGTTGATCATCTAAATTGAAAATGGATTCAAGGTGACCAGACCTTTTGGAAATTTTTTACCCT
The DNA here is from genome assembly GCA_018340775.1 of Taxus wallichiana var. yunnanensis. Lineage (NCBI taxonomy): Eukaryota > Viridiplantae > Streptophyta > Pinopsida > Cupressales > Taxaceae > Taxus > Taxus wallichiana. The sequence goes on from CM031238.1 coordinate 44,628,636, forward strand.
TCAATTGTATAATTTGATCACTATAGGCCTCTTGTAACTTGGACTAGTTTTTATGAGAATTTGGCCTCCTCTTATAGAAAAATAATGATCTATTTGGTCACTATTTTGAAAACCTAGTAATTACTTGCATTATTGGTACTATCAGTCTTACAACCATTTGACCTCTCATTCTTCCTTCATGATATCAATGGGAATATCGTACTTGAGATCCTAACGTTACAAGTCTATATATGTATCTTGATTTTGATTCCTAGGGACTACATGAATGTTGAAAGCTTCAAAATCTTTGATCAAGTCCCATACCCTATTCTTGTATGATCTCAATAGATTGTTCTTTGTTGCACTCTGAGCTCTGACTTGATGCACAACAAGCTCACTATCCCCAAAAATATTCAATGCCTTGATTCCCCTTTTTGCTAGTTTGGCGAATCCCCATATGAGTGCTTCATATTCGCTACATTATTAGTGCAACTATAACTAAGTTCGAAAAAAGAGAATATTTCTTACCTTGTGGGGAAATTAACATGATGCCAACACTAGCCCCATTTTTTCTTCTTGATCCATCAAAGAAGAGTTTTCCATAATCCTTCAAGATCATCTTGGGATTTGAAAAGATTGGGTATCATAGTTCCCTCCTCATGAATACAATAAGTTCCTAATCCTATCTGTTCTAATTCTTGGCATATGGATCAAATTGAATTCTGTTCCCCAATCATCAAGAAAATGTCTAGGAATTTCTTCGACATGAGTGGTAGACTCATGATCCTCAATCTCTTCCTCTTGATCATGTATGGTGTAATTCATGTTGATGGTGTTAGGAGTATAAGGTTCAACATGATTCTTGCATATTGGCTCTACTCTTATAGTCACCTTAGTCTCGTATCTAGTTTTGAGAGCATATGTGACCAGTAAACAAAAAAATACACTCACCCATCTTGGCATTGAAATCCCCTAGAGAGGCATATGGTGAAGAAAGGAGGAAGATCAATGACCGATATGTCCTGCGTGATTGATAAACTTGGGCATGTATGAATGGTAAGATTTAGATCCTTAATCATCCCAATGGTTTGAACAACCATACCATCCAATTGAACAACTCCCCTTGTTATTGGTGTATATTGAATACCTAGTACATTAGTAATCTGTTTAGGCATCACAGAGTTACTAGTACTGAGTTCGATCATGCGGTTATGCACCAGTGCTTACCAATGATTAGAGATATGTAGAAAGGTGGTGGTTTTCTAGAATTAGAAACGTTTCTCCCCTCAAGTTGGCACAAACTAGTAGAATTACATGGTCTATACTTCACTACTTAACTTGGTGTACTTGAAAAATTTTCAAAGCCTCTTGTAGAAAATTCCTCTGTGATAGAAATTAACCTCCCACATAGTGACATTAAGGTTTGTCTTATTCATCATGTTCAAGAATACTGAAGGGGATACTTCCTACCTTAGATGGAATTTTTAGAATTGCTACATCATCCTTTAGAAGGTGGGCATTTGGCATTATAACACTGGGCTACTTTTCTTTCCTCATAGGTTGAATAATCTACGTCCCCGATGATTTACCTTCCATATCTTTGTTTGCAACTTCATGTGAACAAGTTAGAAGTAGATGCCTGATCAAGCTTTTTCGGTTGGCCTTCTATTTACCTCTTCTTCTGGAATGAGTATTAGAAGCTAATATTGTAGGTTCTACATTAAATCCATAGAAATCTTTTTCTTACTAATTCAACAAGGTTACTTCCCGATGTTGAGGTTGATTTGCATCTTCTTATGGAGAAGTTTCTACTTGTTTCTTCGTGGGTGCGAATATGCTGAACCATAAGTGCTTGAATAAGCACTCCATTAGGACACATATTTTTATTGTGTGGTTGATAGCATGGGTAACACCATTCGTAGTCATGAAAAAGGTTATTTTGTACTGGAACAATGGCTTTGGAAGAACTAACAATGAGGGGGTTTTGTTATTCAAAGGCTTGACATTAGAAATGTGGTTTTGAATTTGGGAATTACTCTAGAAAGGCTGCCTATTGGGTTGATATTGTTGATTTGGACGTTGGTAAGGATAATTATATTGGGATTTTTGTCTTTTAAGGGCAACCAAATCATTCCCAAAACTCTAAAGTAGTGATTTAACCTCATAGATATCATTTGAAGGGGAAGGAGCATGTTGATTTGGCCGGTTGTATACTTGAAGGAGATGAGAAATGGTTGGATAGGGAATAAAGTTGATTTGGCTGCTTGTACACTTAAAGGAGATGAGAAATGGTTGGATAATTAGTGGAAAATTCAAGATACAGAGGCATTTGTGGCCTCGGAGCTATCTTCCCAGCCTGGATCAAGAAATTTTCATCTCATATGGCAATATCATAGGCATTTGGTAGGCTTTGTTCCACCCATCGATTGGATCATAACCGCAACATCATTATTCAAGGCTCACAAGTAGTACAAGAATGTGTTGTTCAAGGAAGGATTAATCAGTGGTGGGATTCTATTCCATGTCTTTTGGAACCGAAAATTGAAATATCCCATAAAATCCTATAGAGACCTCTTAATAGTGGTCAATGATGCATAGATAAGCATACACTCAGTCCTTTCAAGAAGTTTAATAGGATTCGAATAGCAAATTTCCATAATAGCATTACACTTGAGGATCCTAAGGAAGCCTATAAAGGATAAAAACTTGTAAAACTGGTAAATTTCCACCTAAATAGGTATTATCATCAACCTAACCTGCTCACACCTATAATTGTTACTACATCATTCAGAAAATGCATCTAATTCCATCAACCCTCCTTTGACTCACCTTTCAAGACTTTGTCAACTTATTGTCTTCACTAGCCTTTGGCTCAAGAGTGAAACTTTTGGATTTTTCCTCCTTCATTTCTACTTAGGTGGCTTCCCTTATTCACACACTTCAATCAAGCTTGGATTAACCATAAAAACAGATTCAAGGAATTCAATACACCAACTTATATTGTACTAGTTCAAACCATACGGCTAAGGGCCCTTAAGACAATGTATTTTGGCTCATTCATGGATACTTGAATTTTGTAGCTCCCGTATAGAGTTAAATAATTTCTTGGACTCCTCTTATCATCACCATGGTGCATGCAAAACATTAGGACTCAACTCCTTTCTCAACTCTTTTTATCTCCCTTTTTCACCATTTGCTCTCAAAGGCCTAACTAGCCTAGGACAATCTTAAAACTCTTATAACTTCTCATGCAGATGGATTCAAGGCACAAACCAAACATTTTTTAGGACCCATTATGGAATTTAACATGCATGGAAATTTTCATGTTTTTACTCCATGTTCAAAGCATACTTCCTTTGTAAATCTCCCTTCATAACTAGGTTTCCCAAACTATGTACACAGTCATCTCAGGTCTGGTAAGAAGATATCTCATTTCTAGCTATGAAAGTTCAATATTCCTCTTCTAACACTTAAATCACCCGTCCACCATTGTTTCTACAATTTTTCGGGCTTAGTTCCTTGTCTAGTTATTTTTGGTACTTCTTTTCTTGTTAAAACCTAATAGTGACATGTGCGAGGCTCTCGAGAAGAATTATCTTACTATAATGTTCCCTAGAAATCAATTCAAATCACTAAAATAATCATGAAGGTATGTAGTAAGGGTGTGCATGTGATGAACATACCATAGATTCCTAACAAACAGTTCAAGGTCTTCCTTCATAAGAAAAATCTCTCTTTTACTCGTCAGATAGGGTATAAAACCTACGATCATAATAAAGGAGGGTTTGAGTTCCTTACCTTATAAACCCTTCATTCATGTTTGTAAAAAAATACCTATAATCCTTCCTCAATACATGCATGCACCTTACTTAATACATTGGTCTTGAACTATTCAAATGATAACACACAGTACAATACATAATTTAGCTAACTTGTCTACTTACTATGGAGTATCACAAGAGGGATTACTTCTCATTGCATACAATGAACTCTCACTCACTCCTATCACATGAAGCACTCAAAATTTTCCTTCTACTTTGAGGGATGCTACTGCGAATAAATGGTTATCTTTACTTTGATCCCACTTCACCTAGCTGAGATACTCTTTCATTGTTAACATAGTTATTGAATCCAAACTAAAACATAATATGTCATTCCCAATAGATATTCAATGATTGAGGGAAAATAAATGAATGAATGAATGTACAAGTACCTTCACACCACACAAACATTCACATTATAAATTATTGAACAAAAATAATATTATGCTCTTCATCACCAACCAGAGCTATGTAGCTTCACATAATAGCATATCTTGCAAAACCAAGTCTTCCTCTCCTTTTACTCTCTTCCCCTCATCTTCTCTCTTGAGGATGATTCCCAAAACTGAATTCCTGCCCCCATATTCAAATTCCTCCATGGATCTAACTTCTCATTTTCTTCATAATTGTCACTTTTGTGACTTTTAAGCTTCCTTCAATACATTATGACTTTTGTAAACATTTTAAGATGTTTAATGACTTGGAATCTCCTAGGACACATTTCTAACCCTATTGCTCATGTTCACACTTTAACCATCCCTTTCTAGCATGTCTACACCACCTCCTAGACCATTCTACCCACCTAGCAAACTTAGGACTCACTTTTACAAGTTTGAATTTTTGAATTACATGTTTTGGAGGGAAAAATCCTTTTTGAAATTTCAAACTCTAGACCACCTAGACTCACTCCCTCTTGACTCCATATATCCAATTTGACCTCCTTGACTTCATGACCATGGAATTTGGTTTTAGTTTAATTTTTTTGAAGATGCACATGTATTAGTCAACTCGCTCTATGAGAGATAAATGATCACTCTTATCTTTGAATTGTTTACGAGTTGCTCTCTTAACTCATCTCGCTTATGTATAGTGTTGGGTTCCAAACCATGGAACCAGTGGTGAGAATTTTAACTACCACATTATCTTCCATGATATTTTGGAATGAGCGAGATGTTATTAACATCCTTGACGCGTGTTCTATAGGAGTGATATTGGTTTCACCAGTGAAAAATGGTAAACTTTTCAAAGTCATTATAGATATAGTGTTATGTTGAGCAAGCACCAAAGGGATATCATCATTGAATATGGGAAAAACATGATTCCTTACCACCATGAAAATGAGTGGTTGATCTCTCCTTGGTGGAGGGGGAATCTTCCAAATGGAGGTGTTGAATGTGCTCTACAAGAAGATGATGAAGCTTCACCTTTTCTTCTTCTTGGAGGAGACAAAGATAGTTCAATATTCCATTGGTTTCCTTTATTTGAAGAATATCTTGTCTAAATCCTTCGCATAATTACATGCACTAGATCCGGAAACCTAAAGGTATGGAGTCGCTAGGTACCTTTGATTAATAAAAATTCTAAGAGGAGTACCGAATCTTAGCATTTGTCCCCCTTTGGGCATGCCAATAATTATTGCCACTTGGATCGCGCACCTGCTAAATCCTCATTTGATCTAGTGCAACATGGGAAAATTACCAAGGTGTGGGACCTTGATTCCTTTGGATGAACCTCTGGAGAAAGTTGGATTCCTTCTAAACTATGTGCACCTAATATAACATCACACCGCAAAATCTACAAAAGATTACTAGAAAAATAATATATTATTCCATTCTTCGAGAAAAGGAAGAGGAATAACTTAAAATATTTGGAAAAGGTGATGTACCAATATTTTAATGAACAAGAATATCATCTTTGCAAGTGTTAGCATATGGATTTGCACACATGCAAATGACATGCAACAGTGTGGGAACGAAGTCCCTCCTCAATGAAGGTGAGGTTGCCTTTATTGAAAACCAAAACTGTATTTACATCTGTACATTCAAAATTGTATGTGGGGGTGTTTTGGAACATCAATGGAAAGAAAAGTGAATGAGGGAAATGGAATAGAAAGAAGGAAAGGAGTGGAATGGAATGAACTGAAAGAACATGCAAGAGTTAGGTAAAAATAGAGCCTAATATTGCATGAAGAGGAAAGATGAATAACCAACACAAATGAAACGGAGTTTGAGTTAGCCAAACAAGAACATGTAAAAGGGAACACACATAAGCAAGTAGATAGTCAGAGCTTGATCATTGTGAACTAGAACAACTGATTAATAATGTTGACAATAAGATCAAAGATAATATTTGCATGCAAGATTCAAACACCTAACATCTAATGAACATAAGAACATCAAATGTTAGAAGAGACAATGAATGAGACACAAAGTTCATATTTCATTAACTCCAAAATGTCTTTCACAAAAGAACACAAAGTTTCTTCTTGAAACAAAGCTTGCACAAAAGTATTTTCTTCTCCTCTCTCAAGTCACTTTACAAATGAGCCCCTCACTTCCTTTTATAACCCAAAAGTTGGTTACAAAGTAGTTAGGGTTTAAATGCACATCAAATAGGGCACTTAAGTGACTTTGAATTTTTCAACCAACTTTTAAAAAGTGACTAAAAATAGAAACCACTTAAGTTAAAAAGTCATTAAAAGAAATGGGCACACATGGACCTTACTTAAATGACTTGGATGCACACATAGACATCTTAGTCAGCAATGCGCCACCTAGATCAAGACACCTAGGATTAGTGCCTTATCCATTGGGCCAAGAGTCCGCCTATCCCGATCGTACAGGAATGAACTCATTGACCGTGCTCTGCAATCCTCCAAATGACAAGAGTGCCGAGCTTGAAACTTGAGCAATTCATCCACCCCTCCATTTGAGCAACATCCTGGTGTGAGCAAGTTCGCCTTCATTCGTATTCACATTCACAATTACACACAATTCTACACATGCTCTGAGTACCTTTCCATGGTGAATTATTCATTTGTCACGAGACCGTAGTCGTTACGCCACCTTGGTTTATCAAAATCCAGCTTCTGGTCTTTCGCCATTGAGAAGATCTCCAAGAGCCAAAATTGCAATTCACCTCCTGGAGTTATGTCTTTTGTCTTTGTCACCATCCCGAAGTGTTGGCATTCTGATTCACTCACGATCGTCCAATTCGAGAACAGAACAACTTAAAGACTGGCCGATGAAGTATTGTGCATGCTGCTAACTGAGAGCTGACATGGACAGACTTGAATGATGTGGCCTTGCTTGATGATCCACACAATTGCACTGTCGTTGGTCTTGGTTTGTCGATGAATAGATCCGCCACAATGATCAAGTGAAAAATTGATGTAGACAAGATTCTCCCATTATCGATCTCTGTCGATAACAATGACTTTTGACTCTAAAGAGACCAATGCCAATAGCTACGACTTATACCGCATAATGAGGAAGTTAGGGGTTGCTTTCGTTTGAGCCATTGGAGTTGAATCGCCACACTATGTAGGTTTCGTGGTGCATCCATGCAAGTGATGACCAATTCAGAACAAGCGTCAGGAAAATTGTGACTCGCTTTCGGTTGATATGCGATCGCAAAATCAACCTATGTTAATGTGTCCCAAGTTGGTATCGACGATGTTCTCATACTTTGAATGGAGCGTTGAGGTAAGTAGAGTGCCCTGGAACGTATACCGCAACATCATTTTGTTTGGGAATGACATGACTGTGATAGAAACGTGATTTCAAGCTATTACTTCCATCTTACAAAACTACACAAATTGCCTATAAAACTGCCCTGGGAAAAATAGCAAATCTTGTCTTGAGAATTTCTCACTGCATGAGGAAGTATATTAAGGTACCAAAGTTTTCATGTCAGAAGGTTTTTCCTCAATAAAATTCTTCAGTCAAATATTAAAGGTCAAAGTTGACTCTTCTGAAACTGCTAGGAAAATGCAAGTGTAAAACTGTGAAAATCCCGTTTGGTTTTAGCTTGGAAAAATACCAAACGTCACCCTGAGCATCTACAACTTGGCAAGGAAGCATATGAAGGTGGGAAAAAATGAACAAAATAATTATTTTCTCTTGAAAATCATCTGGGTTCAAAATATCAACTCTTGAAGTGAGTCACCTTGACAGGCTGAAAACTGCACGCGCAGCGAAATCAGGCAAACTGCATTTTATTTGACCCTGTGAAAAATATCAAACGAAGCGTTGTACATTTGAATTTTTGCAAATAAGTACATGAATGTGGGAAGAATTCAACTAACTAAACCGTTTCTCTTGACGATCGTCTGGGCTCAAGATACGAATTCTGAAAGTAGGCCTTCCGCCAAGCTGAAATTGTGCGCGCACGGCAAAATCAAGGAAATTGGGTTTTTTCGGGTTCGTGAAAAATATCAAATGAGGTGCTGCGCATTTGAAATTTGGCAAATGAGTATACGAAGATGAGGGGAATTCAACGAACCAAACTTTTTACTTCAATGTGTGGCCGATCGCTCTGACTTCTTCCTTGATATAGAGCTCCGAAATTGATTACTTCGACAGATAGAATCCGCGTCACATTCTTTGCACATCTATTGTTTTCTTTATTAAATTCATTTTTCTTGTGAATGCGTGATATTTTTGTTTCTGGCTGGCATTGGCAGATGCTGGAATGTGTATACGTAGAATTCTCCTTGTCTTGGCTTTGGCTTGCTTCCTTCGCTGCATGTGTGAAAGTTTATCTTCTCCTTTTTGACCAATGCGTGGCCTGTGTGGACTTTGAACCAGTTCTTCCTTGTCTTTTGCGTGGGAAATGTCTTTGTAAGGAATGTGTGGAGATTTGAAAGAGTGCATTGAAACCTTTTTTTTTAATTTAAAAACTATTCTTTTCCACCTTCATGCGCTGTCCTCCTTCCATAGCTGCGTGGAGAATGAATCTTTGGTCTTTTGACTTTGAAAAAGATTTCAAAACTGTTTTATATTTCTTCTAATACCTGCGCGTATGGAAAACTTTGTTTTGTTTTATATATCAAACTTCCTTTTTAAAATCTGTTCCTTATTCTCCACATGCGTGGAAAGAAAAGAATTTCTTGTTTTATTTGAAACTCCTCCCACAGCTGCGTGGCTTTTCTCAAAAACTGTTCTTGCCTTCCCTAAGAATGAGTGGAATGTTTGAAATGTTTTAGAGTTTCCTCTTTGGCTGGTGCGTGGCAAGTTTTGGTGGGGCGGCCTGCCTTGTTTTCTTGTTAGCTGTCCCTTTCTCCTCCCAGGCGTGTGGAAGATTAAATCTTGTTTTCTTCTGCTAAAAACAAAATAAATACTCCTTTCCTTCTAGCTGGGCGCTGAAACTAGTCTTTCTTTAATTTTCTTGTTGAAAAACCTTCTCCAACAGGCCAATGCGTGGTCTTCCTTCAGCTGGCAATTCCTCCTTGCGTGGACCTTTGGCATGGGTTGAGACTTTTCCCTGTTCGACTTTGAAAAAGATTCAAGACTGTTTTATATTTTGATTCCCACGCGTAGGGAAAGCTCCTTCTGTTGTCCAGACAAACGCGTGGAAAAGCTATTCTCTTCCTGTCTTTTCCTTCACCCAAGGCGTCTCCTTCAGGCTGTTCTTTGTTGTTTTCAAACACTGTTCCTCTCTCCTAATACCTGCGTGGAAATTTGTTGTCCTCCTCTGGCTAGTATTTTGATAAAACCTCCTTTGCATGCACAACTGATATTTCTTCCTTCACAATGGCGTGAGTTTCTCTTGCATGATGCTGACAAAATATTATGTCTTCCTGAAGAAATAAGAAGCAATTGAAAGCTTCGCATGACTTTTTCCAACGGGTTTGATGGAAGAAGTTACGGAATTAATCTAACTTCCTCTCTTCCCGGGTAGTGGCTTAAGTGCCAGGGGGAAATGGGGAAAGCAACGGACAATTGCCAACGGGAATGGCAAAATGGGTTGGCAATCCCGTCCAATTTCCCCATGTGGGAAATTGGGGAATTTTATGCCCGTTTGCCAATCCATGATTAGGCAATTGGCAGAGGAAAACCCCACGTGTGGAAAAATTGAAGGAAATTGCCAAGAAAGTGGAAATCCGGTTTGGGAAGCCAATCTGGCTTCCTGACAGTTGGAAACGAAAGCTTACTTCCCGGCACTAAAACTTGTCGAATGAACTTTAATTTATATTTATTTAATTAAATACTCCTTAAGTGATTTTTTTTAAAAATTAATTTAATCAAACAAGGAGCAATTAATTAATTAAATATAAATTAATTATTTTAATGTGTTTTAAACCAAAGGCGGGGAAGAGTTCTCGCCCGAAAATCACGAAACGAAGACCGAAACGATCATAAAAATAAGACAATCGCGATGAGTCCAATGAACCACGCAAAGTAACACTTTTCAAAATTTTCTAATTTTTCATTTTTAAAATTATTTTTAACAATTTTGCGAAGTCAAAATTGGCTGATAACAAGAAGCACATAATACTTTTACTGAGAATAATATATGTCATGCACAACTTTCTATTTCTTTTCTCCAACAAATAATTATTATGAAATTAATATTTATTAATAACTGAAGGGATATTTCCTATTCCACGAATGCAATAATAAGTCTCATTAATCACAATTTGAAATCTTGCTAAAGAAATATAATTAGTGTGAAGGTAAGATAGATCATCACATACTAAGAAACAAGAACATTCACAAGTATTAAATGAGCTATTTGAATACACAACACATTAAATAGATGAAGGAAAAATATTGTTTCTGTATATAGTATTGAGGCTAAAGCTTGTATATGAGAACTCAAAAAAGAGCAGAGCCTCCTTACACAAATGATCCAAAAGTCCTTGATTACATAATGCATCCTTCTATTTATAGATTAATAAGGTTGAGAAATTATAGCTACTCTTCTTAATCATTACATACTAAAAATAGGATGCATTTACATTCGAGAAACAATATCCCAAAAAATAGCCAAGTGGTTGTGCAAGTTTGACCAGGTCAAACATGCAACTTGAATGGTTACTATGGATTAGAGACTATATGAAAAATGGCAGAAAATCTCAGCTAGGGTTGGCACCCCACTTTTCCCGATCTGTGTTGATTTATTTTTTTCTTCACCAACTAAATTGTGCATGTAATCAAGAAATTGTTTAATGATTCTTTAGACATCTTTATCATCAGGTCCACATGCATAACAACTTATAACCTTAGTGGGTTCAATTGTTCTATTAAAATTTCCAAGTAAATTCTTGGTCCGATTTGTAACTTTCCTAAGTTGGCTCAATAAATTATGGTATGATACCAGCCTATGAATAGACTCAAGACCAAATGACCTTGTTACCTCAGTATCTTCATTAACTAGACTCTTGAATTTGAAAATAATTTGTTCATTGGAAGCACATCAATATTTTCATCAAGGAACCTATAGTGAATGATGTTAAACTCATCCGTGATGTCATTGAGGCCATCAACTACCTTGATTCTTCCCTCATTCAACTTAGACATAGCCTCTTGCAACATTCGGACATAGAACTCCATGGCTTCATTATATTCAAACAACTTTGAGGAGTCATCAATGATCCCTTCTCCTAAGAGTAGATCAGATTCAACGCTCTGAACCTCTTTCCAAGCTTCCAATGTGAGCTCCAAATTGTCACATTCTTCCACGAGAATACCATACATTTTAGTGACTATGTATTTTCTAGATTCAAGCTCATTATACAAAGCGACAACAACATCCTTTATCACTTATTCTCCTTCTTGAATTTGGATTTCAATCCAAGCCTCAACTACTCAACCTTGTTATCCAATTTTCTTGACCATGGAGAAAGAAGTGTCATCAAAACTTATAGGCACAACAAGAGTAGTTGTATGAATAGGCTATGTGATCTTATGCAGGATGGCGGTCAACTATTCTACTTTACATTTTAGCTCATCCTTTATGACCTTTTCCTTGAATTTTTTTTCCAGACGATTTCCAAGGGAAACCTGGACATCCTATTTCGCACCTTCATGTGTGGCCTTACCAAGAGAAAACTTTGAAATTTTATAGTCCGTTGCATTTATGTTCTCTTTTGATTTTTGGTAGTTGGAGTTGTTATTTCAATGAATATTTTCCCTGTTTAATCGATCGAAAGGTGAGAGATAACCCTTGGCATTTTTCTTATCACTTTAGGTAGTCGGTCTAGGATAATAAGATTAACAACATCTCCAATGGGAATTTTCTTCTTTTTCTTAGGATTTTTTTGTTCAACCATGCAAGAGTGGAATAAGAAGACATTTTCTCATAGGATGACATGGGCATTGTTATCATAGTAGAAATTTGGATAGATAATAAAAGGGAACTTGTTGTAGTAACCATGGGTGGCAATGAAGAGGTGATAAGTGGGGATGGAGTGGAAAGGACAACTGCGGGGGATCGATGAAATGGGAATAATGATGGGAGAGGAAGTGGGGAGAAAATGATGAGGAAGTGGAGTTCTTAAGGGGAAATCGAGCCAAAACATCCCTATATGAGAGAGAGTGAAAGGAAGAAAACACTTGGACCATGGTAGGGGATGAGGTGATGGGAGTGGGATAAATGAGAGGAGAGTAAATGGATGTTATCGGTAGAGAGAGAGTGAAATATCGGGGAGATAGAGAAGCTGAAAATGGGGAGGAAGGGAGAGGTGGTGAAGAAGGTGAATGCAACACTTGAGTTTTGTGTGGTGGTGAAGCACTAATATTAATAACTTTCATAGAAGGAACTTTGGAAGGATTAGATTCTATGGAGGGAACCTTAGAGGAAGAACCAAAACCTTTGCATACAATGGTGATCTTACGAGGCTTTAGATTGGGTTTGAAGTGAACTTCCTTCCTTTTGAGGAGGTGGGGTGGCCTACTAGTGATTGTACATTACTGCTGCTGCGCGGAAGTGCTCTCTGAAGCTTTTGGTGTAATTCCTAATGATATCATCCACTAGTAGGTTTGGTTGAGGATATGAGTTTCACGTTCCTTCGAGTTACTACACTCTTAGAGTGACCAATTGATCCATGGAAATGACTAATATTTCACATTATTAAATCATAAATGGGGTCCAATACTTGTCCATCATTTTGAAGGACCTCAATAACATTTGCAATTATGTACTTAGTCACTTCTTTAAGATTTAACCTTTCAAATTCCCTCTCCCACATTGCGATTTCATCCACCGTAATTAATCCCGATGTCCTCCAACTATGGTATGTGAATACCAGTTGACCTAATTCCACCTTGCCCCAATAATCAAAACTAACTCATTGGTGATATATTTTTAATGTCATTTGTTTCATTTCCCCTTGATGATCTTTTCTTTATACGTGGATGCACAAGTATATCGCCCCAAAACTACTGGGAATTGAAACCCTACCTTATGCCTATTGTGGTGGATTTTGTGGAGATAAAAATATTGGAAAAATAATTCCATTAAACCCCACTTGTCTATGGGACACCTTGTAAGAAAATGCCTCCTTAAGTCTTGACCACATTGCAAGCATTATCTGATAACCTTCGGTTGTAGAGTTATTTGTTGAAGACACATAGGATAGTGGCAAAGAAAGCATCACTAACTCTCCTGAAATGTTTTGATCCTTTCTTCATATTGACCTAAGGATAAAATTCATAAATCTGTGATGAAGTTATCACTCCTAAGGGTGACAAACTTGGATAGTTCGCATCCCTGCAGCCACATACACAAGATAAGAAGTCATGTATAAGTTTCTTGAAGTTAGGACATCCAACATTTGAATATGTATGACATTACGATATGCTCTTCCCATCAAATAAGTGGAAATATATAAATACATCCATTCTTGGAAATATTTAGAAGATGGGAACCACTGTAACTTTGCTTAATAGTGTGATAATATTGTTTACCTCTTGAATGAAATATGATTAGGGAATAGTCTTTGGAACTCTATACACTAAAGGATTAGGTTCTACCAAATAGATCTTTTTAATGACCCTAATACAAGTGTCAAGATATGTTTCCCAATATTCAAGGGTAGACTCAAGATAAATTGAGGCATATCCCTTGATATCGAGAAGCTTTAACAAATACTCAAGTAATCAACATCCAACCTGATTACAATTGTTCTGCATCGTCTCTAACCATGCAAAAGTCTTTTGTGTAATGTGCTGAAATTGCGAGAACAAACTCTAGACATTACATCAATGGTGGAAATTTGGTAGCTAGAGAAATTCCAATATCGTAGATACTCTTCATCCAAGCATTTTTCTATGGATCTCTAACTCTACTTAAAAATTCTAGAAAATCAATATGTCGAGGTTAGTATCCCCAATATTATCAATGTTTGATGTGATAGGGGAAGGGGAGGAACCTCTTGGAAACAATATTTCATTTTCTCTTTCCCTTTAACGACAATTCAAATATTTTCCCCTGAAGAAACTATGATAACCTCTCTGAACCGAGAGTGGAAGTTTATCCTCATTGCCGCAGCCCTGCGCTTTGACTTGCACTTCGATGGGAGTTAACCGTAGCTTCAAATGTATTAATCTCTAAAGTGTGAGGTACATGTACACCCCTAACTTCCGATGGTAGAATTTAAATCATTTTTGTAGTATTGCAGTTCCGATTTGATCCGCGACGAGAATGGAGACTTGTTTCGCAACTCAAAACTTCTCAAATAATATTTCAAAGATAATTTATCCTTCATTTTTCAAGAAAATGATACCTTAAAGACTAAGCTTTAAAAATAAAAAAACCAATGGAGGGATAGATATGGAAAAGTTAATCTCAAATCACAAGAAGGAAAACCCAAAAATGACACAAAAATGGAGACACCGAGGGCATTGTTAGTGCAAAATCACAAAGACACCCAGCATTATTTCTACGGTCTACTTTTCTAAGGAAGAATCATCTCGGTATGATTGCATAACATGGGACCATCTCTCAAGCCGTGGACTTGCGGACTTGAGATGGCCCTCCGAGAAAAAGCTGGCTTCTTCTTCCTTATCCTAATGCTAAACTACTCCTAATGTAGAAATGACATCTAACTACACCTATACTAACAATTCCAAGGAGACAGGAGAGAGAAAGCACATAAAGAGGGAAATCCTACACTAATGAGGTGATATCACCAAGAAAAGGGCGATTTGGCCACAATCTCAATTACTTGAAGCGAGAGAGGTGAGCGAGAGAGAGGGTGAACAAGATGCACCACATAGCAGAGATAGATTTCAAACAGAACACCACTTCAAAAACCCATTAAACATAGCTCACGGGACCTAGAAAAAAATCAGAATATGCACAAGATATACCCTTCAATGATGAGAGGTGAGGAGAGACAATAAAATAAGCAAAGGATGGACGATTCATCACAAAACAAAATTTATTGCTCTAAAAGTTCACATAGTACATAGTTAGTGGGCACGAGGTAAGAGAATACCATTACGAGCCGTGAAAGGAGGTTTAAAATCCATTTTCAACCCAGGGAAGAAAAGAAGAGGGGAGGCAGAGAAGAAGAATGAACAACCCTTTACAATGAATCCTACACCCGTTTTTATAGATTTGATCGAGAGAAGAAAGAGAGAGGGAAGTGGGAAAATTAGGTTGAAGCTCAACCACTACATTTAATGCTTCGATAAAATATGCCCCCAAATCCGTCTTTCTGCATGAATCATTGATTCGGTAGCTTCAAATACGAGGAAATGACGGAGTAGATTGAGGCCGAGATATTTCCAATGGTGTAAGATTTGTAATATTTCGAGCCTTGAGTTGAAAGATATGCCCTTTCGAAGTTTGTATCAGAGTCCGTGTATGAAGGGCGGGAAAACAACTTGAAAAGTGGGTCCCCTTTTGATATGGGACACATGGCAACAGGGATAATTTTAGTGGTGAATATTCATAATATGGTGAAAATTTCATTTTACGAAAATTTGAAAAGGTGATATTTTTGGAGTGAGTCGGTGTCCTATTCACCTAAAATTTACGGTATATATTTTTTTGGGTCGGCTTACGCCTACATTTGAAAACATTGTAGATCAAGAATTTCCGCGCTTGTTACCTATCCAAGTTAATGCACCAAACTAAACACAAAAACCCTGAAAAACTCAAATAAAGTTGATACCTGATTAATTGGACAAGATTCAAGACGTAGATGGAGAGAAAGCCTGATGGAATTAAGATGGGTGCACACGAGCAATCCTACGGAGTAGATCCAAGAAACCTGCGATGCATGAATACTTGACAGAAAAAGATGATGTTAGAAGATATAAGGGTGAACTACTTGGAAAGCGGGTCTAGGAAGTGATTAGCTTCCTTGTGGATGTCAGTTCACGTTTTCAATGAAGAATAAGGGTGTACATGATAAAAGATGTAAGAAAATGTTTAGATTTTCTGATTTTAAGTTGCAGACATAATGTAAAAACAACAACATAAACTGAAAGAAAGCAGGAAACTATAAAAACGAAGATGAAATTGTGTCCCTAGATTCTATACCTTTACGTAGAATGGTCGGCGTCGATCGATCGACAATGATGGGCATCGATGGTTTGGAACGGCACCGATTTGGACAAATCAGTGTCGATTGATGTTAGGTTGTCGTCGACTAGGAAGAAATCGTAAAAAGCTTGACTGATGATTGATGATGATCGGATTGTGGAGACCTGCAGGAGCTGTAGAGATGTGGGCAGAGTTCCACCTTGGCTAGAGGGAGAAATGGAGTCACCCAGAGGTTGAAGAACCTAAGCGATATCAATATTATGTGGGTAGAATAACGGTGCACCTCTCTCGGGATTGATCTGGACAGAATTCACTTTCTCTCAATTGATAGTTTCAAGATTCACTCAAGTTTTTCACTATTTCTCAAGTCTCTACCATCTAACCAGAACTGAGTTCAGGTCGTGTATTTATAGTGCACCAACCGAGGTAAAATTAGTGTGCTCTGGCAGAAAAATCGGCGTCGATCGAGAAATGGTCAGCGCCGATCAGGGAACAGACTCCCAAAGTGGCGAAAAGGGATGAGTTGTGAGGATAAGAATATTATCCCTCTAACTCAAATATGGGAAAAATCCCATTGCATGGTTCCAGGAGAGGAGAAATAGGTGGGATGGATGGATAATAATAGCACGGGAGGTTGGGAAGTGATATGGGGTGAATAAGTAGAAATGGAATAAATGTAGAAGATAGAATTACATGGTTAATGTTTAATTATCCATGGGTGAAATATAATGGGGTGGAACAAACTTAGGATAGGCATTTTAATTAGATATTTAATTAATACCCTAAGAGAGAATTAGTGATACAAAAGTGCACCAGGTTACCCGAGAATAGAACAGGTAAGCGAACACGGGGGACACCAAATTGAGTAACCAATTTTATGTGTCTACATTTGCCCCTTTTTGTTGAGTATCTTGCGATAAGCAATGCTACGAGACAAAAACAAGGAGTTGGAAGAAAAGGAAGAATATTGATGATGTGCTCCCCCTCAAACTAGGGATGGGGTGGCCCCAAAAAAAGCCAACCGATCCCGAGTTTGAAAAAGGTAGATGAAAAAGAATAGAAGAGAGGATGCCCCAGCTAGACGTCTGGAGTAGATCTAATCATTGATGACACATGTAAAAAAAAAAAAAGGCAGCGACCTAAGGAACTCACATTGGTAGGGCAGACTAGACGGTCTTCATATGAGATGACGTTAGTGGCTATAGAATGGTGAGTTAAAGGTGACTGCAAAATAGTAACAACCAAAGAGTGACACATTGGTAGTGACAACTCGATGGCCTTCGAATGAGACGATGTTAGTGCTCTACAGGACACTGTTATCTTTAGGCTGCAAAAAAATGTGATTTACCCATGTATAGGGAGAAAACGTGGAATGGGTGATAACACCGAATAGATGCACCTAAAGGTGAAAATAAGGTCGAACAACGATCAAATAAACAAGCCAAGCATAAACTCTTAGACAAGGAGGATGAAGTGATAACCTCAAGAGGAGAGCTACCACGGAAATCGAAACATGGCCACTATAGTGGACTTTGCAATAAAAATGCTGCCAGACTAGGTAGAACAAGTGTGCTATGGGTGGCACATGCAAAAGATATAATGATGAGATGCCCCAAGCGGGAATGACAAGCAAAGCCATACTACGAGTGACACATGTGTGGGGCAATGTAAGGCGACAAGGTACAAGTACCCGAAATAAAGGCTTAATGATGGTGACAATGTGTTACAGGTGACACATGTGCAAGACAGGATAATCAGACGAGAATGAAGCGTGTCCTGGTGTGATGAGATGGGAAAATATATCAAAATATACCCAATCAGCCCCAATGGGCTCCAATCGGCGTCGACTCATACCTAATCGATGTCAACCAAAATAATCGACACCGACCAAAATAATCGGCACCGACCGCTCCAAAAACCTATAAATATAGAAAAGGTGAATGGTAACAATTCATTTGCATTGTGATGATTGATTTAGAAAAATTCAAAAGTTGAATTTGAGCAACATGGAAGCTTCCGGGAGTAGTCAGAAGAGGAAGAGGACGCGGCCAGGGGTAAGTGGTCCTCCCTTAGCTTTGTATATTTGTGTAATTTTGTAGTAGGAGGCAAGGGGGTTTTTGGTGCTCTGCCTTCCAGTCGGTGTTGATTGACAAAATCGGCGCCGACTATTATGCGATCGACATCGATTGGAATACAATCGGTGTCAATTGTAAAGTGAACAGCGCCAATGGAAATGAGTCGGCACCGATGGGAAAGATTAGACATTTGGAAGCTTTTGAGAAAGATTTTGATGAAATGTTAATGATGTTGATTTTAATAAGTATGAACCTAATGATGATGTTTGATGTGATGCAGGCACGAGAGGTCCTACACATGCGGGATGTTATTCCTGAGCTATTGGAGACTATACTGCCAGATGTGACAGATGTTGAGTGGTGCCATCTGGAGTTAGCTAGACTAGGGGGTTTCCATTATTATCAATGGGTACCCGAGACATGGAGATTATGCAAGCATTGGTGCAGCGGTGGGATAGCCAAACATGCACATTTTGGTTTTGGATGGGTGAGATGACTATCACCCATGAGGACATCTATAGGATCCTCAAGTTGCCAATTACAGGGGACTTGATAGAGATTACTCCATGGGAGCAGCAGAGGAGGGCCCTAGTATGGTTATATGGGGACAGGGTAGATGATGTAGAGATAGTGTCCGGGGTTGTGAGGATAGCCTCACAGTACCAGCAGGATGACCCTAGGAGCAGACTAATAGCCTTGATCTAGATGGCGATATCATATTATGCACTACTAGATTCCAGAGGCAGATGGTTTCCACTGCTCCTTCTTGATTGTGTCATGATATCTTAGAGTTCATGTAGGTATTTACATTTGTGGATGTATTACTGGCACAGATATATCATGAGTTGTGGATGTATACCACAGGTAGGTGGACTGGGATAGATGTCAGTTTTGTACTCCATTGTTGGGCTTACAAGCATATATTAGTGATTAGACCTTTTGGACTTCCATGGATGCCATGAGTAGAGGGAGCCCTTGATTATGGATTTTGAATTGACCCCTGGATATATAGGGATATCATCATAGTGGTATGCCCAGAGATTCAGGACTCTGACACCATCACAGGTGATATGGAGGCCATACATGGTCTATCCTACATGGGCGGATAGGACGCCCACTTAGTGGAGCTGAGATGCAGCAGAGTGGTCAGGGGCCACAAGCCAAAGATTTTAGAGTGGGTCCCATTTTTATGGGTGATGAGACAGTTTAGATTGATACAGATTATTTCAACTATATATGTGCCATACAAACAGGATAGTAAGGAGACAGATCTGCCGATACTGGTCCCAATAGAAATCCACTCAAGGAGGCCCTACCTCCCACAGATGATGATGATGATGCAGGAGTAGATGAGGATACAAGGCGTGGTATCACGAGGAGCTACCATGACATCTCACAACGATCTACGGAGTTAGATGAGGAGGATACAATGGCGGAGCTAGAGAGACTGCAGGGAGAGCATGCTACCCAGTATAGACACACCAGACTGCTCTCAAGGAGATTAGGATTCGAGAGAGGAGAGGGACACCATGATACAAGAGAGAGACACCGCTCACCAGGATCGGGATACAACGATCTAGCAGAGGGATCGATATCATAGACACAGAGAGGCCCTTGGGCCAAATATGGTGATTCATGCACCACATCGTAGTCGAGGCACAGGGTGTCATAACAACAGAGGACCACCACCAGTAGCAGTGCCATTGAGAGCACCCGGCATGGTGAGTCTGAGTACCTATCAGGCTCTCCTTACCGAGGTGAGATACTACGAGGATGATTTGACACAGCATGCCCCTGATGTGCCTCATTATGGAGTGAGGAGGAAGACAACGATAGCCATTACAGCAGGTGGTGCATCGGAGGGTGCAAGCACCGAGGGAGACCGAGGAGGTTGCAGGGTCACGATGCAAGGGCACCTCCAACTCTATAGGTGTTGGTCAAGAGAGAGTGCCCATGCCCAAGGAGGGAGGAGGAGACAACATGTTCCACTTATCTGATTTTACTATATAGAGATGTGATTTGTAGAGAGATACCGATGTAGCCTCGATTTGAAGGCATTTTTGATACGATGTATACAACTTGATTTGAATCCATTCATATATATATATATATATATATATATATATATATATATATACATCTTTGTGTTATGTGATTGGACTCATGCTTTTAACTTTGATAGATACAGATAGATAGATGTGATTTAATTTTGATTTGTCATGGATGAATGATTGATTAAATTAACATGTTATAGATAGATGGATAGATGGATCCACATAATATATGCTACTTTGATGTTTTTAGATGAAGTAGATAAGATGAGCATAGATAGATGATAGATTTGGTTGATTAAATTAACATGTTAAATGTCAATTTAACTGGATAAATAACAAATGAACATGAGTAATGTCCATTTGATTTGATGAAAAGAAAGTGATGCAATGATATTATCCCTTAGAAATAAAAATCACTACACCTAGATAGGAAAAAGAATGATAAGCTAGTCCCCTAACCGACCATAAATAGAGACCTTGATGGTAAATCGAAAGACGATGCACACAAGGCCATAGACATGGATAAAATAAACCTGACACTAGTTAGTCACAAACCAGATCTAGGAGGTAGATAAGGATGAGAGATAAGTATGCATCTCATCAGAACACATGAAGGATTAAATATGTGCTCATATGGGGAAAACAGGGTCTCCATATGATCGAAAAGGTCTCACATCATAGCTTCATGATTTTTCTTTTGATAGAAAAGCAAATTGATCAATGCGGGTAGTTTTCTAGATATGGAAAGACTGATCGATACGGGAAGTCTTTCAGAGATGCTAACAAATGAACAAACTAGCTAAGAGAGGAAGTTTGTTACTGCAAAGGTTCAAAATGCCATAAAACAAACAACCATCCTTCAAGGGAGCGGTCTGTATTGTAAATTTGATGGTAGCCATCCTTCGAGGAATGGTCTACATTTTTATTTATTTGATAAGGCATGGATAGCTGTCCTTCGAGGGATCAGTCTATCTTTTGGGACTAGGATAGCATTTTTTTAGCTTTGGAAGAAGCTGAGTTTAGACCAGATAGATCAGATAGAGGGGAAGAAAATGTATATAAGCACATACTCATGCCCCAAGTGGATTTGATCAAGATGAACACCTAGGGTAGATGAAGTAGTGATTAAGGTATTCCTACCATGAGAAGGAACAAATCCATAAGGAAAATGACATGAGTAGGTTGTGGTACTCATATTTAAGGTATAAAAAGAAATAATGCGGAGAACCACATAGTTCCAAATCACTATGAAATGCATGACTGGTTATAGATGGATGAAAGATCTGTTTTGCGACTAAGATCGTGTAAGATAGATTTTAACAATAGAAGGGCCTTAGATGCAAAACATTAAGAGGTTCCATTTCAGGTATACCATCCATGGAAGACAGGCGATAAGCCCTAGACCCATACTTATGAGTGACAATGTACAGTCCCATCCAGTTAGGAGCAAACTTACCACGTTGACTCCGTTCCAGAGTAGTGACATTTTGGTTTTCTTTAAGAACAAGATCACCAACTTGGAAGTCACACTACTGCAAATGCTTGTTATAAGCATGCTTGACACGCTCAAGATAGACTTGATGATGTTCAAGAGCATTGAGATGATGTTCATCTAACAACTCAAGTTGTGCTAGATGGTTTTGATGATAGTCTTCATCAGAGACAAACTCTCTAAGAGAGATGTGAAGAGAGGGAATCTAGACTTCCAAAGGAAGGACAACCTCAGACCCATAGATGAGAGAGAAGGGAGTAGCACCGGTAGGGGTATGAATGCTAGTCCGATAATCCCAGAGAGCAAAAGGGATGTGTAAGTGCCAATCCCTACTAGCTTGACTAGTTACCTTTGTGAGGATATTACGTAAAGTTTTATTAGAAGCCTCAGCTTGGCCGTTAGCTTGTGGATAGTATGGAGAAGAAAAGCTGAGTTTAATATTGAAGGTGTCACAAATTTTCTGCAAATATTTGTTTTTGAAAGACTTTCCATTGTCTATAACGAGTTTATGAGGAACACCAAAGTGACAAATGATGTGTTGATAGACAAAATCAACGATAGGTTTAGCTTTGGTTGATGAAAGAGGAATAGCCTCCACCCATTTAGTGAAGTATTCTGTGGCAGTAATGATAAAGTGATGTCACCAAAAGAGCACAGATTGATGAGACCAATGAGATCAAGACCCCATTGTGAAAAAGGCCACAAATCCACTGCAGGTTGCAAAGCTTGACTAGGGATATGTGTGAGATTAGCATGTTGTTGACACTTGACACATTTCTTGACATATTCACAGCAGTCTTGATTAAGAGAAGGCCAATAGTAACCTAAACGTAGGATGTGTTTAGCTATGGCCAAACCACCAAAATGTCCACCACAGATACCGTCGTGGACCTCCTGAATAGCCTTAGATGATTCAGGGTTTTGAGGCATCGAAGAAAAATACCCTCAAAACCACGTTTGTAAAGGATTCTGCCCATAATAGTATAGCGGTTTACACGTTGGATAAAAGATCTTCTACCGTTGGAAGTCAAATCTGAGGAAGCACTAAGTAGGATAGATAATAA
This sequence comes from Taxus wallichiana var. yunnanensis, assembly GCA_018340775.1. Taxonomy (NCBI): domain Eukaryota; kingdom Viridiplantae; phylum Streptophyta; class Pinopsida; order Cupressales; family Taxaceae; genus Taxus; species Taxus wallichiana. The sequence goes on from CM031238.1 coordinate 44,651,619, forward strand.
AAAATGTGCTGATACCACTCATCTTGAGTGTCAGTTGTGACAGCGTTGATCAAAGTTAACTGCCTGAGATGAGATGGTTGGTCTAAATGTTGAACAACTTCATAAAGTCACGAGTCTTCAGTGAATAGAGGAATAAGTGAGCCTAAAGAATCCATTGTATATGTAAATCAGTTTGTAGTGTGAGGAATAGCCTGGATAGTAAATTTATTGAAAGATTGAAGCTGAAAGAGAACGATATCGCGATATTTTTGAAGGATATCATTTTTGCACTGATAGACACCAGTGACTTGATTAATGATGAGTTCAGAGTCACCGAAGATGTCGATATGGCGAGCACCGAGATTAATGGCATTTTGAAGACCTAAAACAAGGGCTTCATATTCAGCCATATTATTGGTACATTCAAAGTTAAGCTTGTGTATGACAGGGATAGGTGCACCCCAAGGAGGAATCATGATGAAACCTACGCCTCCCCCTTGCTGACACTTGGACCCATCAAAGAAGAGTTTTACTTTAAATGGAGATAGACCAAAATTGATTTGTTGGATGTACTCATCTAGGAATTGAGCGAGGGGGACTTGAGTGTCCGGAAGAGGGGCATCAACTAATTGATCAAACGATAACCTGACCCTTGATAGATTTTGCGAGATGAACTCGAGGTCAAACTTTGTCATGAGCATGAGCCAACGAGTGATACGATCACTATGATAAGGTTTCACATGCATTGTCTTGAGTGGATTGACACTCATAACAATGTAAGTTTTATGATTAAGGAGGTAATGATGAAGTTTATAGGTCACGAAGAAGAGAGCACAACACAACTTTTCAGCTTTGGAATAGCGAGTTTCATACTCATGAAGAGTGCGACTGATATAATAGATAGCCTGTTCCTTACCATTAGCATCTCGATGCAAGATCATGGCTCCCAGAGCATGGTCAGTCACAAAAATATAAAGATAGAATGGCTCCCCCTCACGTGGAGGTGTAAGCACAGGTGGAGAAAGAAGATAAGCTTTGAGATCATCAAAGGCTTTTTGGTAATGCTCATCCCATTCAAAATGAATGTTTTTACGGAGGAGATGATGAAAAGGTTGACAATGGTCTGAAAGCTATGAGATAAAATGATGCACTGATTGAAGGCGTCCTTGAATACTATGGAGCTGCTTTAAGTTGAAAGGAGGAGGCATCTCAATGATAGCCTTTATTTTTACGGGATCGACCTCAATACCCCTGATAGAAATGATAAATCCTAAGAGTTTACCAGTGAGAACGCCAAAGAGACATTTATATGGATTTAGGTGAAGACAAAAATGAATGAGTCTCTCAAAGAGAGGTGCAAGGATGAGAAGATGATCCTGACAATGTTTGGATTTACCGAGGATGTCATCAACGTAATATTCTACAGTTTTGTAAGAGGTCATGGAAGATGTAGGTAATTGAGCGTTGATAATTTGCCCCTACATTCTTAAGACTGAAGGGCATGACGCGATAACAAAAAGTCCCCCAAGGAGTGATGAACGAAGTCTTGTGTTGATCCTCTAGTGTGATGAGAATTTGATTGTACCTAGAGAAACCATCTATAAGAGAAAATATCTCGTGACCTACAGTTAAGTCCATGAGTTGGTCGATATTAGGTAGAGGGAAATCATCTTTTGGGAAAGTGAGGTTAAGATCCCGAAAGTTGGTGCAAATTTGAATTTTCCCAGTAGCTTTGGTTACTAGTACTACATTTGAAACCCATTGTGGATAGTCAATGGGTTGGATGAAGTTGGCAGAAAGCAAGCGCTGCAACTCTTCTTTGACGAGGAGAGCTACACGAGGATGCATCTTACATAGTTTTTGTTTAACTGGTTTGATTTCTGGTAGAGTAATGATATTATGGACCATGATGTTAGGATCAAGGCCCGACATATCTTCATATGACCAAGAAAATGCTTGGTGATGGTTGGAAAGAAAGGCGGTGAAGTCTCCTAACTCCTGTGGGTTAAGAGATTGGCCGACCTTAATGATGCAAGGGTCTTCAGAAGTCCCTATATTAAGGTCGACAATGGCTTTGTTAAGAAGTGTAGATGTGTCAGAAGGAATGGTTTTAGGAAGATAAGAATCCTCTACCCCTAGATAGGTAAGGACAAAATCATCATCCGAACAATGGATAGTATTGATAGTAGGAGAGTCGTCTCCGACTATTTCGGGAAGACTAATGGTATGGAAGTGGATTTTCCATTAGTATTATAGGTCAATGGACCTAAGGAAATGGTATTGACTAAAAAAAAGTTAGGAAAATGGAAATGGTGTCATCCACATCAAGTGATGCTTCGAACTGACAGGAGAAGATGGTTCCTCTATGGAAAGAGGCTCAGCGAGAATGGTGATGGTGACTTTTGAGAGAGGTTTGAACCCTAAACCAAATTTTTGATGTGGTTTAAGAGTTGGAATGGATGCGAGGTCATGCACACCCTGTTCATACTTTCCTAGGCCAAAGCCCTTCCACGCGCATCGATATAGATAAGTTTTTGTGAACGTGGGATTCTATAGATAATCAAACCTTGTCGAATAGGGTTTGGCCCTAGGAGGAGAATCGGATGATAATGAGGTGTATCAAGACCACCGTAGATGAAGTCATCTGCTGATTGGGCAGACCAATGGTGACGATGTGGCCAAGATCTGGTTGATATTCAGGTTGTTTGTCTGGCCTACCATACTCATTAGGTTTGAGATGGGCGTCAAAAGAGAGAAGGGGAAGCTCTCCTAGTGAAAAACGCTGCAACGTATCTTCCATATTTTGTAGATCTGGTAGTTTTTTTGTAGGTATGGAAGAGGACGAAGCCTCATTAAGAGAATCAATGTTCTCCTTTAGAGGGACAAACCCTGTGGTCATGTCACATTGTGCGACGGAAAAGGGTCTCTTGGATGAGTATAGATTTTTCCCTCATATTGATATTTTATGCATCGATGGAGGGTTGATGGGATGCACAGTGCATTGTATGGATCTAGGAGTGTCCGAGGATCATATTGTAGTGGAATTTTCCTTCAACAATGTAAAAATATCGTGAAGAAGTTTCTTGCCTACCCGAATGGGCAGGACTACAGTTCCTAAAGTAACCGCTAGCTGATCATTAAATGATCAAAGGGCAAAAGGTGGTGGTGACACTACGTTCTTTGGTAACTTAAGTTGCTCAAATGTGTGGGAGGAAATGATGTTGAGTGCAGCACCACTGTCAATCATAGTGCATTTTAACGTAGTGTTATTGATTTGAACTGTGATAAAGAGAGGAGCCTCTAAATCCTTAGAAGAAAGGGGAGGAATTTCAAAATCCTCAAAGGAGATGGTGGTCAATATATTCAATCCAACAACCATCTCAAAAGGGTTGGGGCTCATCTCAATTCACCGTGATACGGTGCTTATTATCAATCAATCGATCCCGCGATGCTTTGGGAGATGACTGAATGAGGTCAAAAAGAGACATTTTGACCGAAGTATGGGTGAGTTGTTTCATCACACTCTCCTCAACTGACACGGGAATTTGAGCCCGAGGTGAAGCATGAATAGATACCCAAGGTCTTGGGGCCAATGAGGAAGGAGGAACTCCTTCAGGGCAAAGCAGAAATAATGACTCGTGGTCGAGAGGCTGTAGAAGATGAGGGATTATCGTACCATTGGGTTCTAGTGGCGATATGAATTGTGTTGATTTGAGAAGATGGAAGATCATCCAGAGTGATATCAATAGAATTGGGGGCCTGAATAGACCGTTCAGGCTTAGATGTAGTTGGGATGATAGGAGACACTTGTTCCTCCTCCTCCTCTAATAGGAGATCATTTTCTTCCAAGAGGATGTTATTGACAAATTAAAGGGCTTTACATCCCTCGTCATGATCTGGAGTGCGATGGTAAGCACAAATCAAATCAGAGTTGAACCATGAAGGTTTTACTCCTTTGGGATTATATGGTTTGATTAGAGGAAGAGATATAGATGAAGATTTGATAATTTGGTGAAGGATTTCAGTATAGAATCCGATAGATGAAGATGTGGATAGAGGTGAAGAAGGCACCTCTTTAGTATTAGCAGAGATCATCGAGGTAAAAGAGCCTGCATATCTGGATTGTCAGTCTTTTTAGGGACTATTTTTTTGTTCTAGAACATTGGGAGAAGCAGCCTTAGGTGCTTGAGATGGAAGCAAGTTAGGTAAGATTGATTTTAGTGGAGGAGGAGATCCTAAGATAGATTTTGAAGATGATGAAGACATGAAAAGTTTTTTTAGTCTTTAGAGATGAAGAAGGCTGCTTGGCTGAAAGACGATGATTTAGATAAGACTGATTTAGATGGGGGAGGAGCTCCCAAAATAGATTTGATAGGTGGCACAAAAGGTGCTTTGGTTTTTGGTGATGAAGATGATGGTTTTGATAAAAGAGGTGACACCTTTCCAGTAGGTAAATCCACTTTACGAGGCATTGGTGAAGATGATGTTGTAGAAGAAGACACCTTTTCAATGGATAAATCCAATATTTTATGAGGCACAGAGAGGGATTTTTGAGGAAGGGCACCAAGAGTTTTGATGGTCTGAAATATTGGTTTTCCCTTTTCAGGGATGGTGACAACTTCGACCACATAAGGTGATTGTAACCATTTCGGAGGAAGTAAAGGAGATGATACCGATGATGTAACCCTAGGCTTAAACTCCAATTGTTTATGTCTGAGTCTAGGAGTCAAGTATAGGTGTCGACGCTATCTCTTTAGATGTTTCCTTAATAGGCAAGGAAGCACTGATGGTGGAAGAGGTAGGTAATGAAGAAGCAACCTCTTGTGAGGAGGGTACTTCAGATGTAGTAATTGTGGGTGTAATTACTATAGGAAAAGAGACAGAAGAGTTAAGATCAAAGACACTTCCAAAGGCATAGAAGTTGGTACAACTATGGGTATGTTAACCAAAGGCATGGTCATGGAAAAAATGGGAGCGACAAAAGTAGAAGTATCCGTAGTGGAAATTTGAAGGGATGTAAATGACTCAAGCATCGAAAGAATATCTGATGACGAGACAGATGAAGATGACACTATCTCAGGTATAGGTGGAAGATTAGATAGAGAGGCAGAGGGAGATGAATCTATTTCTAACAACAAAGGAAGACTCGAAGATGGACCATCCGAGGATGGTGGAATCTCAGAATTTGAAGGAGCGGAAGGAAGTTTTGATTCAGTCGACACATTTTTGGATGGTTCAGAATTAGAAGCAGAACTATCAATAGAAATGGAGCTGATAGTATGCATGTTTGGTTTTTGAGACCCCGAAGCATCATTGTTCAGGGAATGATTTGGAAAAGGTTGTTTAAAAACGTCAAGCACCTGATTTGGGGGGCATTTGGGTTATCTAGAATGAGCTCACCTTTTTTGGACGAGATTTTTGAAGGTCTGACATCGTTCAATGTCATGGCCTTTGCTTCTATGATAACGACAGAAGTCATTTTCACAATACCAGAATGGTCGTTCTTAGTTCTCATCAAAATTTATAATAGGAGGAAGTTCGATCATGTGAACTTCCAACATTTTTTCTAAGATAAAAGCATATGATTCCCCCAACGAAGTAAAAGACCGAGATGATGGAGATCCTTTTCGAGAAGATGAAGAGTCTCTCCGAGGTGTTTGATTAGAAGTGTTATCAGACCATGATGTTTTTAATATGATAGCATTTGTGGACCCCTGATTCTTTTACGTGTTAGAAGAGGAAGGGTTTGATTTTGTAAATCGAGAAAAATATGGTTTAGACCTAGAACAAAGTTTTAACTTTCCTTGTTCAATGGCACGAGACTCAAGTTTGCATGCCATTGTAAAGGATTCTTCAAATGTATGAAAGGTTTGAATCCTTAAAGTGGAAGAAATATGATTGGCGTAAGATCGAGTAAACAACTTGATTTGCTTGAGATTGAGGGAGGGAGAAAGACAATTGATTTATTATTCCTCTCCAACGAGCGACAAAGTCTACAATAGACTCATCATCGAATTGACGAATGTTATAAAGATCTGTGATCGAGATCTTATGTGTGATGTTTATTGAGAAGTTTTCAACAAACATCTAGGCTAATTGAGAGAAAGAAAACAAAGAGTGTTGGGGTATGTTATTATACCAGTCTAAAGCGGGCCCTGCTAAATACATAGGAAAGGTATGGAGCATAAGCTCCTAGTCCTGGACTATAAGATAGCAAGCATGCTTAAATGCTCACAGGTGTTGTAGAGGATCCTCCTGACTATGAAATTTTGAGAACTTAGGAAGTTCTCATTGGGGAGGATAAGGCTTAAAAGCCACTGATGGATGAATCGGTTCATTACATACTTCTTTAAAAGAGTATGAAGGGCGAGCCCCTTTAGTGGAGGCTTTGAGGTCTCATGATTTTCTTGAAAAGAAGTTGGATGACATCAGATTGAGGAGGGGGCATGTTGATATGTCTCGTATGAGAAGTGAATGGTATGTTTTGTTGAGGTGTTAATGGGGGATTCATCTGTTGATTAATAGGATGATAAGAGGAATAACCAAGTGTTCTAGGTGATGCCTGGTGAGGTATTTGGTGTGAAGGAGCCTGAGTATAAATAGGTTGTGAGATGACAAGTGGTTGAGAGAAAGGTGGTTGAATGAAAGATGGAGCCTGTGATTGGTGGGTTCCTACACTTTCCGACTGAATCGGAATGGATTGAGGAATGTGGGTGTTGATTTGATTTGATATGGTGGGAAACAAACTCTGAATGAGGCTTTTGACTGTCAGATTAGTTATTAATGGTGCCAACGCCAAAGGATGGGTAAAATTCACTGTCACTGGAGCATTGGAAGAAAGATCAGCTGGAAGATGAGAAGGAGGAACCGACTGACTCGTAGGAGGGGGTTGGCTCACAGAGAGATACTAACCCTGAGACGTAATAGATGGCATAGAAGAATTAACAACAATTTGTGGGAGTGTGGACGCACTCATCATAGTTGAAGAAAAGGGCCTCTCGAAAGTAGGATATGGGGTAGCCGAGGTAGTTGCGGCACTAGGGATAGGCAGGGTCATTTGAGAACCATTCAACATATTTGGTGGAAGAGAAAAAGGAGACATAGATACGGTACCTTCTTTCATGGTTCGAGGCAAGAAGAAGAATGCTAACTTCTCTATGAAAGCCTGAGATGGCTCATGAGAATAATTGTAAACCTACTGGATCGGTGGTCCCTGATCAGATATTTGAGTAGACTTATGCACTAAGTAGTCCATAAGGGCTACTGGGTTGTGGTCAAGGAGTGCCTGAAATTCAGGATCTCTGCGAGGAACATACTCTATATCGAAGTAGATGACACCTTTGAAAGATCAGGGAAGTCAGTCGTGATGGGATCACTTTAGGATGATAGAAAGGATTATATGACCAAGATGGGGAACCAACTAACAGTGGTCCCAAAGAAGACCCGAGGGGTGCCAAACATCCACATTAGTGGGGGTCTCGATGATGAGAAGAGGCCAGTTGAGCCATTTTTCTAGATTATGACCGGGTGATGACCGTTATAAACAAGCACAAACATAGAAAGAGATTAACCTAATTAATGCATAGACAATTCAAGCAGCGTAGGTGATTATCTCTTTTAAATTTTCATGCTTTTTAAGAAAGAAAATGTTAGGGAAGGCTTTTTAGAATGGGGACTACTCAATTGGCCAAACTAAGGATGGTTTGGGGAATGTTTTGGTGAGGAGTCCCAAAGGCACTTCAGTAAAATACTGGTACGTGGCTTGATATAGGGGCCTACCCCACACTTCACACACCACTACGATAAGGGAGTCGGGTGCTTTGCCAATATATACCAGAACTTCCGTGAATTTATAGCGCAACCCGAGTACCACATAGGCTCTTCCTCTTGGATGTCACTTCCAAGTAGGTGAGGCCAGGGAAGGATTTTTGTTTAAATGCTTTATACCTAGTGATTTTGGCTTTGTGTGCAAGGGTGAAAAATAAAAAATCAAATAGTGTCACTACCGATTTTGATCAATTTTCCAACCTATTTAGAGAACTAAGTGAAGAACATATAACAAGAATGAAAAAGAAAATGTTCTTTTTAAGCACTAAAACCGAAGTGTTTGATTTTAATGAAGACAATTCAAACAAGTTCTTTCCCAATGTGATTAATTCATTTTAAGGACCAAAACCGAAGTGTTTGAGTGTGATAAAAATAAACAAACAAGTTCTTTTTAAGTTCTTAAAAAGGAGAAAACACCGCAAAAGAGAAATACCTGTAGATTTAGCTCTCCAAGGTGTGTGGACTTCAAAAAGTGCATTGTTGAGCTCTTCCCTTGAACAATCCCGCAAACAAGCAAACCACTCCGCAAAACAGGGTTAAGCAAAACACACAAACAAATCCAACAAGATACTAGTGGAAAGGGAATTTCTATTTTAAGAAACTAGAAAACTTTCAAGGAAATGACAATTTTGAGATGAATCAAACAATGCAGCTTTGAAATCAAATGAAGAATTTACTAATTTTAGAAATAGACATTAGAATTGAGATTTACAAAAAAGAAGGGACCTAACTTTGTAAATTTAGAAATGAAAGAAGCAAGACCGAAATGATGAAAGGAAATGCTTAAGAGCAAATGATGAAAACCAGTGAAGAAAAAGAACATATCTCAAAATTGGAAAAGAGATGAACTTACCAATAAGGGACTTTGGTGAGGTCCCACCGAGCGTGCCAGAATGTAGATCAAGAATTTTTGTGCTTGTTACCTGTCCAAGTTAATGCACCAAACTAAACACAAAAACCTTGAAAAACTCAAATAAAGTTGATACTTGATTAATTGGACAAGATTCAAGACGTAGATGGAGAGAAATCCTGATGGAATTAAGACGGTGCACATGAGCAATCCTACGAGTAGATCCAAGAAACCTACGATGCATGAATACTTGACAAAAAAAGATGACGTTAGAAGATATAAGGGTGAACTACCCGGAAAGTGGTTCCGGAAGTGATTAGCTTCCTTAGTGGATGTCAGTTCACATTTTCAATGAAGAATAAGGGCGTACATGATAAAAGATGTAAGCAAATATTTAAATTTTCTGATTTTAAGTTACTGAGACAAAATGTAAAAAAACAATGTAAACTAAAGAAAGCAGAAACTCAGAAAAAATGAAGATGAAATTATGTCACCTGGATTCTCGTATCTTTCTATAGATTGTTCGGTGTTGATTAGACAATGATCAGCATCAATGGTTTGGAATGGCGTTGATTTGGACACATTAGCGTCGATTGATGCTAGGTCATTGTCGACTAGGAATAAATCACAAAAATCTTGACCGATGACTAATGATGATCGGATTGTGGAGACTGCAGAGATGCAAGAGTGTGGCGAGTTCCACCTTGGGCCGGAGGGAGAAATGGAGTCACCCAGAGGTTGAAGAACCTAAGCGATATCAATATTATGTGGGCAGAATAACGGTGCACCTCTCCGGATTGATCTGGACAGAATTCACTTTCTCTCAATTGATAGTTTCAAGATTCGCTCAAGTTTTTTCACTATTTCTCAAGTCTCTACCATCTAACCAGAACTGAGTTCAGGTCATGTATTTATATTCGGCTCACCAAGGTAAAATCGGTGCCACTTTGAAAAATTGGCGTCGATCGAGAAACGGTCAGCGCCGATCAGGGAATAGACTCCCAAAGTGGTGAAAAGGGATGAGTTGTGAGGATAAGAATATTATCCCTCTAACTCAAATATGAGAAAAGTCCCGCTGCACAATTCCAGGAGAGGAGAAATAGGTGGGATGGATGGATAATAATAACACGGGAGGTTAGGAAGTGATATGGGGTGAATAAGTAGAAATGGAATAAATGTAGAAGATAGAATTACATGGTTAATGTTTAATTATCCATGGGTGAAATATAATGGGGTGGAACAAACTTAGGATAGGCATTTTAATTAGATATTTAATTAATACCCTAAGAGAGAATTAGTGATATAAAAGTGCACCGGTTACCCGAGAATAGAACAGGTAAGTGAACACAGGGGACACCAAATTGAGTAACCAATTTTAGGTGTCTACAAACATCTCCTATAAAAACCTAGGTAATTCACCGGGTAGTATACTACGGTACTACCACAAGTAGCTTACCAAATTACCAATACCATGAACTCACATACTCTTAAGCACCAGAGATTGACACGAGACAAAGAGGTATTGTAGACACGCGACAAGGAGGTATTGCAGATAGCGTGCGATAAGGGGTTAAGCAGTTGATGCATGACAAGGGGTTAAGCAGTTGACATGTGACAAGGGGTTAAGCAGTTGACACATGACAAGGGGTAAAGCAGTTGACACACAACAAGGGGTTAAGCTATTGACGCGCATCAACAAGTCTTATTGACATGCGTCACCAAGTCTTGTTGATATGCGTCACTAAGACTTATAGACTTGTTAACGCCGTCAAACAAGAATTGATGTGCGTCAATAAGACTCATTGACACATGGATAGTGAATGTGTAATTTAAGCAACTTGTTGGGTTTTTTGAATAACAATTTTTAAGAATCTTGATATGGAAATAGTTGGATTTGCTCAAGGTGGGACTTCAATGGAGGGGTTAGGTACTGGAATGCAACATGCTTCCCTCCTGTTTCACAATTGAATGATAAAGAGATTTTTTTCAATGGCCAAAGATACGTCCTAATTGAAATGGCAAGGGATGAAGATAAAATGAAAATTGGTTGGAAGGAGGTGAGTTGCAGGTTGATTATGGGTGCAAATTATAGCGCTTTGGCTTCTTTTGAAAAAAGAGATGGGGCACTTGGTGAAGCTGCATGGATGGCAACGACATTAGCCTTCCTCATAACACTGTTTGGAGTGGTGGCACCACTTAAGATGCCACAATTCCTATTCGGTTTCGTAGTAATTTTGACTAGATGAGTTACATGGCATTTGTTGCCATGAAATTCACTTACAAGTAATTAATACTCACCGAGTCTACTAAATAAAGTATCTTGATAGGGTTATGCATGTTCATAGCCTTAGGTATTAGGAATGCATGAAATGGAACAAAACAATGCTCCCCTGATATCCAAATTAATTCAGGGTTATGCGAGTTGATTGGAATGCATGATTCTGTATTTATGTTTTTGATAGTTGTATGTTCGCTAACAATTATATTCATGAATTTGCACCACAATTTTTATTTTTGTTTTACGTTCTAAATTTGTTAAAAATAAATTGTTGTGTACGAGTACATGGTTGTCAACAAGGCTTGTTGACGTGTGTCAACAAATTTGTTGACGTGTCTTGTCAACAAGTTGTCAGTGTTTGCAAATATGTAGTCTCTTTGGCTAAAAAAATGGGTGAAAATTCAGTTCTAAAAATTGGTAAATTCACCTTTCACTGAAACCGGTTCCTGGGGATATTGCCGATATTTTCCACCTCCAATTTTCTATGGGTGTCTTAAAATGAACCTGCGTGGCAGCCATATTAGAACAAAACTTGGGCTTGCGGGTCTATAATCTATCTTTTTCCCTTTGAGTGAAATGTAAATTTTCACCTTTCCCTTTGACTCCCTACCTTGGCTTTGACTCAAGTTCTAATGCCGACCTTTTCATGGGCGGAGTTGTGGGCCATTTTGTAACTTTTACCCTTTTGTGATAACAAGGGGAAAAGAATAAAATTTTCCCCCGACGCCTCACTTTCCTTTGAGACACGCTTTAGTCTTGGTGCTCATTTGGGAACCCTTTACGTATTTAACCTTTGAATCAACGCCATTAAGACACTTGATAGCCTCTCTCCACCGCCCTCATTCATTGACTATTTTTCACCGCCTCTGTTTCATCCCGAGACACGTGGAGATGTGGTGCTTGTTTGAGCTTCTCTTTTTTAGATTCATCTTTAGAGGAGCGTCGTTAGGACATGTGATTCCCTCTGCTAGTTCTTCCATACTTGGTATATTATGGATTCTTTCCTGAATGGTTTCGAGAGGGCTTCCTCCCCCTTCTTAGGCTTCTCTAATATCCTTTGCCATATTCTCCCCCTTCTTACTCTAGCTTCTCATGGGGACATGACATTGATCCTTTGTTTTTGACCCTGATATTTCGATAGACAGAGTCCCTTCTAAACTTTTTCTTTGCAACTTTGAAATATTTAAACGTGTTTTCTTTGATTCTTTCCTTGCAGGGGTCATGGCTGATCCAATATTTTTCTTGGAGGGAAAAATATGGATAATAATTGGCAACTCATGGGGACATCTGCCTACTAGATGAAGAAACCAAAGGCCTTGAATCATCCATTGGGCATGAAGTCTTCCGATAGACATGAAACTGATCTAAACTTTTGAATATATGACTTTTGAGCCATTTGGAAAGCCACCTAAACTTGGAGCTGATCTTCGCCAAAAACCATTACAATGCACTGTGCAAGAGTAAAACAACAACACCAAAAACTATGTACAAATTGAAAAATCATACATACCCCAAGTGGGATATGCAGAGTGTGTAAAATCACTTCTTCCATCTGCTGAAAAAAACCTACCTACTCTACTCTAAGCAAGAGCAAAGGAACTCAAACAAAACATGCAACCGACAGGGAGAAATAACTTCCTTCCTATAAAATAGAAGCCATGTAACTTATTTGCACCGAACATGGCTTGTTGGATGAGTGGAAAATTGATTACAAGCTAGTCTTCCACCCAAATCATCAAAGTATCACTGGAGACAAGGCCAATACCTCTTTCATTTGCTCTACATTTGGATTGTGTAGGCATTACAGCTGATCCTTGGCACTTTACATATCATCCTCATGCCCTGAAATGGACATGACTAGTTTTGGCTTCTCCCTTAGCTCCAATGAAGCCAAGTACTTGATTGGGCATGGTCTGATCCGATGGATGTGCCCATTTCTTTGAAATTTAACTCCAAAAATGGAGTCTTCTTGTGGACCTTCTTGGGTGGATGGTGTGAGAGAGATGATGAAATCCTCCCGCCTTTTGCCTTCCTCCTCTTTTAAAGAACATGGAAGATCAAGATCTTCTAACCTTGGTTCCAGAGGGCCAATATGGAATGCAAGTTGTTGCACTTTGATGTTCTACTTCATGACAAAGCAGTTCGTGTGCTTGGAAGGTTGAAGATGGAGGAAAAAAATTATGTTATCTCCCAGCTCCTCTTCATTAAAGTAATCTTCCAAGTCTGACAGGCAATCTACCTCCTTGTTGTCCTATTACATGTGCTCTACCTCCTCCATGGTGCCTTCCTGATCTACAACTTGATCACCATGGATCCCTTCACTCTCAAACATGAAGTTTGAAAGATCAAACTCTTCTTCAACATCAGAGCTTGAAGGGGATGAAGTGGGAGGAAGAACTGAAGGTTCTTCTGTAGCCTGCTCTACACTTGGGGCCTCTGAAACTATATGGTCCTCCTCCTCTGCTATAAATTCAAACTCAGCCACCACTGGATCTTCAACCTTGACCTCCTCTATTGGCTTGACCATCAAGGGGATCTTTGTAAACCCAAATTTAGTAGCCCAACTCATCAGATTGTTTGTTATTTCTTTTCTATTGGACTCCTCTTCTCACTTTCCTTGACTAGATTCTTGAGTATCTTCCCAACATGGACTTGGGAAAGCAAGAGGAGTGGTAGGTTGGGGTTCAACTAGCTTTGCAGGTGGGGAGGGAGGTGGAGCTTCTTGTTTGTTCGGAGGGGATAGCTGTTTGGAAGGGAAAAGGGGAGAATAACTAAAATGGTATGGAAGACTAGGGGATGGAGAAATGGATTTCACACTTGGGGCAAGACATACAATGGGAAGCTTAGAAATTTGAGATGATGCTTTGCTTGAGGAGTGGAGAGAAAATTACCGGATAATAGTGTAGGATTTACCCATTGACAAGGCTTCCTGGCACCAAATTCATAGGCCTCGATCTCCTCAGTCCATTGTGCAAGTTGGGGCAACATTTCAACCATGAAGTCTAGCTTCTCCTGAGGGATGTAATGTCTTGGAAAAGGGCCTTCCCATGGACAAGGTGCCTTGTAACCAATCTTGAATAAATTCATTCATGTTATGGCCCTGGCTACACCATGTCGGGCTCCATTTTTGGATCTTCTCCGGTAGACCAACATCTTGCATTTGATTTTCTTCATTGTTTGAATACCCCCCGCTCTTGGAAAATTCCATAGCCAAACTAATTTTGACACTTTGCATCTCATAGGGGTAAGCATAATGGTTCTAGATCCGATCATAATGCTTATTTGGAGGAATTGGGAAATGCATTAGAAGTGGATTGCATTGTTGCAAGTGTGAGTTATGTGAAGGGAATGAAGTCATGATTGGAAAACCTCATGAAATGGGAGAAAATGGAAGAGATGGAAAAAGAAAATGGATGAAAATGAGTGGAAATGGATGGAAAAGGTCTGCAACTTAGAGAAGGTGTTTTTGACCAGATGGAGTCACCAGATGTGCTTGAAAGTGCCTCCAAATGCTGAAATATTCACCAAGAGCACACCGAACCTGATGAAGTGAAGTGGTAAGGTTCTTCAGACCTATCCCATTTGGCGTGCCAAAACTGTTAGTGTGAAATCAAAACACCCCCAGATGATTTCTACAGGTCTTATTTTCTAAGGTAGAATCATTTGGTGTGATTGCATAACATGGGACCATCTCTCAAGCTGTGGGACTTGCGGACTTAAGATGGCCCTCTAGAGAAAGCCGACTTCTTATTTCTTGATCCTAATGCTAAACTACTCCTAATGTAAAAATGACATGTAACTACACCTATCCTAACAACGCCAAGGAGACAGGGAGAGAGAAAGTGCATAAAGAGGGAAATCCTACACTAACGAGGTGATAGCACCAAGAAAAGGGAAGTGTTGGTCACAATCTTAGCTACCTGAAGTGGAGAGAGGTGAGCAGAGGAGAGGGTGGACAAGATGCACCACAGACCAGAGATAGATTTCACATAGAACACCACTTCAAAACCCATTAAACATAGCTCCCATGACCTACAACAAACATCAAAATATGCACAATATACCCTGCAACGACGAGAGGCAAGGAGAGATAATAAAATAAGCAAAGGATGGACATATGCATCACAAAATAGAATTTATTGCTCCAAAAGTTCACACAGTACATTGTTAGTGGGCAAGAGGCAAGAGAATGTGATTGTAGAGCCGTGAAAGGAGGTTTAAACTCCATTTTCGACCCTGGGGAAGAAAGGAAGAGGGGAGGTAGAGAAGAATAATGAACAACCCTTTACAATGAATCTTGCCCCCATTTTTATAGATTTGATCAGAGATAAGAAAGAGAGAGGGAAGTGGGAAAAGCAGGTTGAAGCTCAACCACTATTGTTAATGCTTCTGATAAAATATTCCCCCAAATCCATCTTTACTGCATGAATCCTTGATTTGGTGCCTTCAAAGATGAGGAAATGACGAAGTAGATCGAGGCCGAGATCTTTCCAATGGTGTAAGATTCGCAATATTTCAAGCCCTGAGTCGAAAGATATGCCCCTTCAAAGTTTGTATCGGGTCCGTATAGGAGGGCGGGAAAACAACTTGAAAAATGGGTCCCCTTTTGATATGGGACATGTGGCAACCAAATTAGAACAAAAATTGGGCTTCTGGGTCTACAATCTATCTTTTTTACCTTTGAACAAAAGGAAAATTTTCACCTTTCCCTTTGACTCCCCACCTTGGCTTTGACTCGGTTCTAACGCTAACCTTTTCTTTGGGTGGAGTTGCTGGCCATTTTGTAACTTTTACCCTTTTGTGATAACAAGGGGCAAAGAATCAACTTTTCCCTTGATGCCCCGCTTTCCTCTAGGACATGTGTCAACTGCACTCATTTGGGAACCCTTTCTCTATGTAACCCTTGAATCAGCGCCATTAATACAATTGGGTAGCCTCCATTTGTCCGACTCATGCATTGACTATTTACCCCTGCCTCCGTTTCATCCTGAGACACGATGAGATGCGGTGCTTGTTTGAGCTTCTCTTTTTTGCATTCATATTTAGAGGAGTGTTATTAGGACACATGGTTCCCTATGTTGGATCTTCCATACTTAGTTGATTCTAGATTCTTTTCTCAATCAGCTTTCGAGCCCGAGGGCTTCAATCGTCATTTCTTCCCCTTCTTGCTCCTAGCTTCTCTGCGACATTGTTCCTTCATCTCGACCCTACTATTTCATTGTAGAGTCCCTCTGTAACCACTTTGTAAGATTTAAATGTGTTTTCTCCGATTCCTTCTATGTGGGTTGTGGCTGATCCAATATTTTTCCCAGGGAAAAATATGGATAACAGTGCACCCATAATGTAAGGAAAAGAAAGGCAAGAAAACGCAGAAAGAAATCTAGAAAATATTAATATGTAAAAATAATATTTATATACTAAGTGGGTTGACGAAAAACATAAAAAATGCCCAAAATACACACAAGTATAGTCAAAGGTAGGTGAGGTGTCGGTAGGCCGGTGCATAAAGTGTCGTGTGAAAAGACAAGTAAAAATTCACCCTTAAATAGAAAAGGGAAAATTAATTACCACTTAGGTGACATGCTTAGGTAGGTGGTATTAAATGTACCGACTCCGACATTGGGTGTCGGGTTTCGGGAGTCATCACACAATTTGTATGTAAATTTTTTGGTTTTGTTCTCAAACCTAAAATGGTCTAAAACCTTAGCATTTTGGAAGTTAGAAGTCGACTTACATTTTGCATGTAAACTACACTTCAGGTTCCAAAACCTGAAATGGTCTTGACTGTTTAGAAGTTAGGTTTCGGAAGATGGCTTGTAGTTTGCATGCAAACTACAATTTGGGTTCTGAAACCTAAAATACATCTGGGGGATCAGATTTCAGAACTTAACTTGCAGTTTGCATGAAAACTACACTTTGGGTTTTGAGTTCTGATTTGCACTAACTTCCTATGTAATTCGGGTTTCAGAAGTCATCAAACAATTTACATGTGAACTAAAACTTGACTTCCAAAATATGAAATACATAAGAAAACTTCAATACTTAGGAAATTTCCTCAAATAATTTTAGAAAAAATAACACTTGATACAAGGTAAATTTTTTTAAGAAATTTTTCAAAAGCACTCAGCAAGGGAACTTGAAAGTTAACAATTCACATAGATCTTCTATGTTATTCTCCTCCTCTTCCACCTCCTTCTCCTCCTTCCATATCTACTCCGTATTCTCACATTCCCATGATCACTCACAATGGTAAGATCCAACCTCTCAATATACCTCTCACCTCACCAACCATTCCTTCACATGATATTCTATGACTCATGTATGATGTTGGTACTTTGAATCTCAAGTTCATACACTCACTCTTGAAATTAAATCCTACTATGCTTCTATTGACAATAATTACTTACATGGAAATCCTATTCCTAAAAATATTCACAACTCCTCTTTTCCAAAGGACTTCATCATGCCCAACTTCTCATGTTTTGATGGCACCGACAATCCTTCTTTACACGTTAAGCACTATCGATCAACCATGTCTGTCGTTGATTCTAATGATTTTTTTTGTTACTCAAAGCATTTCGTCATACTCTTGTTGATCATGCTCTCCAATGGTATACCCATTTACCTTATGGATCCATTAGTACTTATTATGATATGGAAGATTCTTTTCTTAGAAAATTTATCTCTAATTATGGTCCTAAGGTTACATATGAACGCTTTCCTTCATTGCATCAAGGAAAGAAAGAACCAATTGTAGATTACATCTTATGATTTAATTCTTGTATGCATCTTATTATTTCATCCCATTGATTTAGAAAATAAATTCATCTTTTTTTCATGGCTTGATTCTTGCATTGAAAGAAAAACTATTATATGATACATGTGAATCTTTTACTCTCTTATGCTACAAAGTTATTGATTTAGAAAAAGATTTATTTTTTGCACATGTTATACCACCCCCTTATACTTATTCTACTACTTCATCATCTACTACTTCTTCTCCTCTTCCATCTATTAAGCCACCTCCATGGTCACCATATCCTCCTCTGTGTATGCATCATTCTTCTCTTCCACCGTGTCAAAGATACAACTAAGTCTTCTCCATCTCCACCTCCTACTCATAAACCATTGCAATTCTCACATAATGAAAAACCTCATGATGTCTTGCGTACTTCACTTGACAATAATTTAATCCACTTACCTTCTAGTGATAATCATCCACTTGCAACGCCATCATGACTACCCTTTCTCGTAATTTTCACTGCATCAATGGCCATCATGATAATTATTGTTATGTTCTCCATGATTACTTGCAACAATTAGAAGACAAAGGTGTCATTTCTTTCCACTTTCCCTATCGTGAGCGCTCTTTTTTACCTATTTTGCATAAGCGTGCTTCCACCATTGTTCACTTATCTCCTTCACCTCCTTCTAAAGTTATCATCCTTCCACCTCCTAAGGTCAACATCCATCCACACCCTCCATCCAATCCACTAATGGTTACATCATCTCATTCTGCACCAAATTTCCACACTACCTCATCAAGGCGTCTTAAGACTCTTACTTACGAACTTCCTCCAACCGCTTCTTTCATTCTTAGTCCTATTCCATCTAGCATACAATTTGGCACTTATTATCACATTGTTATCGCTTTCACATGCTCCATTTATGCATTACAGAAACTTAATCTCTCGTAGAAGAAATCCAATTTCCATTTCATTACCTTATGATGCACTCTCATGCTATGGTTCACACTTGATTGTTGAGGGAATACTACATCAATGAACCCATTTCTTTCACAACTCATACATTGTGCTTTATGTTATCACTTTTACAACATCTCCGTACACATTTACAAACTCATTTCCCGATGATAGAATTGTGTTCTGTGGTTCATTCTTGACTGTTGAGGGGTAATTTATAAATGAACTTCACTCTCACACTAGGGGAAATTTCTCATCTTCTCCCCCTCTTCATCATAATCACACATAATCACCAATATTCTTCTACACTATCTCATCATATGAACACCAACACCTCATTATTTTAATCTCTTATATTGTCTAAGTAACATTACTCTTTCACATTATCCATTATATTACATCACATATATCTATTTCTATTCATCACATACTATGCTCTTTATTCTCATTCAAATAAAAATCCTATTCTAATAATTACTTATCTATTTCTTTCCACATCATCATGCATTTCAAATCAAAGCAACCATTTCAACAATATATATACAATCTATCTAATTTCACACTACACACATCTCAATCATCACATCATATACCGATGCACACCAATAACGCATATGATATCAATTATATATATATATATATATATATATATATTCAAAAAATAATAAGTTGTAAAATTAAATCATTGGGGAAAGTCCTTATGCATCAATACATCGTATACATTGCATCATACATCATCCTCATTATCACTATATACAATAGTGGGAGATTTGACACTAGAATCTTCACCAATCACTCTACGTCACCGATCTCGACCTCTATATGACTCCAACTCAATCCATAATATAAAAATATTAGTCATCTGGTCTAAAAATTGGTCCTTTAACTTAACATATCTAGTAAACACATCCTGAGCTAGGGCTACTACTCCTACGCTCGCCTAGCTGCTCAGCTCTGCACAAGCCTCATCCCACTCGCTAACAATACGATACATGCAGCTACTTTTATACCCATTGGTTAGAACAAATGGGTATGCTCACCCGTAATAAAATCCACTCTCTCTAGCATACCACCTCCCACAAACTCATCCGAGGCACATTCTTTGTCAACATGTGTATCAATGAATCCACAATCAATGACCAATAGGAATCACCTACATTTATAAAAACCACCATTAGCCACTACACACTTTTCGTAATATATAATAAGTATACAATACATAACACATCAATACTTACATTCATCTCATGTCATCAAGTATACCGTCTACATCGGGGTAGGTACTGCCCTCACCTCCTTTTAACTTGAACCCACCGGCCATATTCACCACTACCGAAAGATCAACACCCATCGATGTGTCATCCACCATGCATTGTAATCCTAGGTGTGTCTCATGTCATCAACTTATATAGGCTTAATAGCTACATCTACCTCATCTGGACCAGGATGCACTAAATGTGCTCCTTTCAGGTGCGGCCTCATTCTTTTTCATCACACTACTCTAGTAGCTCTCAACCATATATATGGCTCCGAGGTCACATCCTAGGTCATGTCAAACTACCTCAATAGGCACTCACCTTATAACAACTCTGTCACCCCTAGGAAGTGATCCTCTAACCACATGGTGCGGTGAATGCACTGGTAACTCCACACCATCCTCTACCCACCCACCATATTCTCTATACAGTCTCCATATAATGGCCCTGGGCCATCTGATCTAGCATCGACCTATAGGTAGTCGTATCCATCCTCCTACTACGAGTACCCACCCATCTCACCGTGAACATCTCATGTCTACTCCTCTCATCTCGTGGCCCACTAAGTGGCCTCAATATAGAAATATTCTTGTATGCCTATACATGCAAAAACTTGTGGCTTCTAGATCACCTCCATGATCCTCCCGAGTGAAATATACAAATGGGCTAATACAAAATTTTCCCATGCATACCTAGTCCCATGCTCCTCTATACTATGAAAAATATCATGCATCTTATACAATATCCCAACTCCGCCACCCTCCATCCACTGACAAATATAGAATCATTGTAATAAAATTTCATAGCTATGGAACACCGGATCTCACTATCACATCTAGACTGATATGTGTCTCTCGTCTTTACCCGTTTTCTGTAAATACTACATCATTTCCCTCATCTACCTCAAGGCATCCACTATAGTCATCACTTGTACTCTCTCTCCTACAATAGGCAACCATAATACTCGTATACATCCTCCAAGGTCACAGTCATCTCACTAGTAGGAAACCAGAATGTACAAGTATTTACACACCATCACTCACACAAAGTAGTCAACATAGGCATATTATGGGGTACCTCCCCTAATCTATCAATGTTCCACAAGCCGACACGATCCAATATATCTCACTCCACCGATAACCCCAAAGTGAGAAATGTACTCAAATGGCATCTCCGCCTAAAACTCTCTCGAGTGTATATCCCTCTATACAACACAAAAATCAACAAAATTATTCCATTAGAACAATATGTATACTACAATAATCACTTAACATAACATCAAATTGATCATAATATTAGTAGATTACACTACAAAGTGCCTAATCCTGCTCTGGGATGTCGCTGCCCGAGATCAAGTCACGAGTGCCCAACATCAAGTCACCAGTGCATGGAACTATGCGTTGGTGTCCCTAAGGATAAACACCACTGGTTGCTTCCACCCATGTCAAAAATGCTGAAAAATACTAAAACACAAATTTTGTTACAATTGACAAAAATAGACATAATATAGATTTTTTTTTAAAATAATCACACTTACCAACTCATCACCATTTGTGAAGCTATGGTTGTCACTACTACTCATGTAAACCTTATCAAACTTGTTGCTCTAACATGTGGCATCCTCACATCTCAGAGCTCTAAATCTCAATAAATCTCGGTACAAATGACAATACTATTCACTTTTCACTATTACTATATATAGTAATTCCTATTTACTATATACTATAGTCACTCTTTTAAAAACCACTTTTACAACTAATACACGTTGCACAATTTTTCTCATATCTTGAGCCTCGTAACTCCGTTTGTCTCACTTTGGTTGCACCATATAGATCATGAATTCCTCTAGCACCATACTATATATATTTCAGCATCTCCTATTTACATCCTGCACATATAATATTCAATATCTCTTCATATTGTGATTGTACTATCCACTACTATTTATCATTTACTATTAAAAACATTTAATATGTATTGCTTTCAACTCGTGCTCATTTCTACTCCCTTCCCCTTTCCCCGAAAGGAGGCATACAATTGAGATCATCCCATGATCCCTCTCAGGTTACAATACAATCAATCGAAACTCATAGCACATTACTATTACAATTTACTCTGATCTCATTCGAACAAAGGAACAATCATTATATACTACAATCAATACTCTCTACTATTTCAAATCTATTCCCCTAAATGACCTAATGAGGGAAAATCACAAAAACCTCTCAGTGAGTAATTTATTGAGTACATAATCTCAAAATAATTTTCTATCATTCAAATCAAATCAATCAATCAGTACAATAAGAAAACTTTACTATCTCTCCCAGATGACCTAACTTGGGAGTTGCATCATTTTACTATCTATCCTAGATGACCCCACTTGGGAGCTATATTACTTTATTATCTCTCCTAGATGACCTAACTTGGGAGTTACATTACATTACTATCACTTCCAGATGACCTATCTTGGAAGTTACATTACATTACTATCGCTTCTAGATGACCTATCTTGGAATCCATCTAACATTATTCAAATTATAACACCCATTAATATAGGAGTGGTGAAAATGAGACATCATTATCTTTCCTATACCACTCCTATATGGGTTCTTTAATCGGAACAAACACTTTTTCAAACAAAACAACACGTAACTAAATTTCATCTCTATCCATCTCCAGTGGTTGGACCTTTTGGGGATGCACTTGTAGATGGAGAGTAAAACTAGACCTCTCTCCCCAACACTCTTCCTTTGGTGGAAGGATGCCCAAATCCTCACATTTACAAAAAACGTTGGGAATTGATAATTCCCTACCTCTCTATAGCCTAGAACAATCAATCTACAATCTCTAAGTTCTCCAATGAATGATCACAACTATTTCTCCAAGTGATCCTTATGATGGTATGCTATCTCCATTCACATCACATGGGTCAAAACACTGATCCATGGTTCACCACACTACAATTTTCAACATTGTACACGTACTTTGCACCATGGCTTCTCCAATTTATACAGTATGTTTCTTACTTCCTTTACACTAATTGAATTTCATTCAAATAACATAAAAGGGGGAATGTAGACACAAAATCATGCACATATTACTATTTTACTATGCCATCAAGTATGTTGTTATATACATGGATCTTAAGTAAGAAAAATATTCACTGGTGACACAATCATTTGTCCATCCACTTGTTTTGATTGTTCTATTTTATTTCTCTCTCACATCTGTCATTTTTATACCCATTTCTAGTCAGGTCACATGGATCCATGTCTGTCTTTCTTTTCACATCTATCGTCATTTATCCTAGGACACTAGCGCCCATTTTGGACATGAGCACCTAACACTTCTATCCATTCTATACACTCATGTCCTCTTTGTTCTTTTAGCATGTTTTGACATTTATGGTTGGCATTTTAGTTTTCTTATCCTTATCTCAAGCTCATAGTCAGCCTTTTGGGTCACTAGTGTCGAAATTCAAACAAGAGATCCATATATATACACAACATACACTCTATTATTCTAGCTGGAAATTCTAAGGGGAAATATCATCTACATACTATCACTACCATTACAAGGGACTACATTTTTGGGCTGCATACACTACATAGGAAGGGGAAGTTATCAATTCCATATCACACATTTTCATTTATCTAGCCATATCCCACTATCTTGGCATCATTGGCATGAGGGAAACCTAAGGACACTATTACACACACAAGAAAAAAAAGAACTACATGGAGTCTGGAATGTAGTGCAATGCTCGGTCATAAGTTCACTCATCAGGTGACCATTAGGGTCAGTCTAACTTCACATATTACATTTTCATTCCAATTTGATGTGTTTGTGAGTAGAGGTTTGTGTCATAGATACAGTACCTTCGCCATCAAAAATTGAATACCGTGATCAAAACAAGTGATAGTGAAACCCTAATTACACAAAAGAAAGAAAATTCCAACCTTCGCACAAATACCAATGCCTAAGAACAATCACCAGCACCTAGGCACCTCCCCTCTAGCACCAGCGCTCATTTATGGTATTATTCTAAAACTCCATATTTTACAGAGAGTAGTTGCAACACAGTTCCATCCCTATTCAACACTTTACATCACCTAGATCGCCTGACAGCAGATTCAAATAAGTCGTATATATCTCTCTCTCATTTGCTTATAGTGTTGCATTATAATTACAATTAATAGTAATCACTTGTATAGAAGACTTACTATTTTTAGTAAGTGGTTATTTTGACCTTTTTCGATCCGCACCGATGAGATTGGCTTTCTCAACTATCCCTGTAGGCACCACTTTCCCCTTGACTGCTTCCTAGAATGAATTACTAGTTATATCTAGGACCCATATAAGTAACTTACTATTTTTAGTAAGTGGACTTTTCTACCATTTCAAGTACTAGAAAAAAACTATGACCTTCTAAATACCCTTTGTGCGCACCGTCTTCACCACAATGTTTCTGTCTTAACTTGCCAAAATATCTAGTCCCCGATAGGAAGGCTTACTATTTTTGGAAAGTGGGTCTCTGGTGGTCGGTTTGTGATGAAACAAACTTATCTAGAATTTTTTTTGATCCTCAGCATCATCTCTCAAATTTCAACTTGATCCGATGCTGGAAACAAGAGATTTTAACAAATCAAATTTTTGTTTTGGGGAAACGGGTTTACTCGCCGTAAAAAATATGGGTCGTGCATGGAAAAATTCCTCTTGAATCCTCATGGCATCTAGAAAACTAAGATATTTCAACAAACTAAATCTCGATCTGCTCAAGTATTTTGGGAGATATGAACAATTTCTCCTTCACAGACTTCGAGGGTTTTTAGGAAAAATCTCTTCGTTTTTCTCCGTTTGAATATGGATTTCTATGTGATTTTTGTGTTTTCAAGGTATGAGGGAATTTACAATCTTGTTTTTTCAATGAAAATGGTGTATGGATTTCTGGAGAAAATTCAACAACATTCCAAAGAGTCTCGAGGAGAATGTTGGGGTGAGAATGGGAAAAATTGGCTAAGTCCCACTATTTATGAGTTTGCAAATGGAAGGGGGAAAGGTGGTGCACATTTTTCTATCCCTCATTTCCCTTTGAAAAGGTGAAAATGGGACATAAAAAATTCCCTTGACCCTAGTTTGACAAGTGGCAACATTTAATTTGTTGTTTAGTTGAGGAGGGGGCTGAAAATAAGCACCTGGAGGCCCGAAAAATGGTCGCATATGTGTCCAAGGGGGAAAATGAGGGTGGGGTAAATTTTTATCCCTCATGTACCTTTGAAAAGGGTACGATAGGTGTAATTAAATTTTCCTTACTCGGGAATGCCAAGTGTCACACATGCATGGTTAGGTGGGTGAGAAGGTCAAACTGGTCAACGGGGGCTAGAAGGTGAGCACTGGGTCATATAAGTGACCAAAAGGCTAAATAAGGGTTAGGCACAATTTTTACACCTCATTTACCTTTTAAAGGTGCAAAGGGGACATGAAAATGTTCCTTGACCTGGTTGTGCCATGTGTCCCACTGAAAAATTACCACGATGAATATTGTACCTTGAGAGCCAACTTGTGAAGGCCATATCTTGAGCTCCCGGATGAGTTTTCGGGCGCTTATTTATATGATTTTGCATGAAAATGACCTTTTGATAAGAATGGTGATGGTCGTAAGGCTTTATTCTCGATCAAACAACTCTAAATGGCTTCTTTTTTCTTAGGATCATTAGTTATGTATGGGAAGAATTGATGGCCCAAGAAATGCATGGTACTTGAAGATGGTATGATTTATCTACCATGTGGGGACTGAAATATATTTCCAATGATATATTTTTGTCCCTAAATCCTTCTGGAGCTCTCGAAATCACTCTTTAAAGATCATGTGCTTTTTTCGATGTGAGCTCCTTAGGCCTCAAAAACCAACCTTCAGTGACCTGGCTCCTAAACCTCCGATTCTTTCCAAATTTTCCCTAAATCAGTTCCTTGATGTTCTGGACTCTTAGATATACCTCCATTATGAATATTTTTCTTTTGTTCTACTTTGATGATGATGCACCCCTTTAGAAAGGGTGATGGAAGCCCCTTCTAAGTGTGTTGGAAAGTTTACTTTGAGAGATACTACTCCAAAAGTTCTTGAATGATTTTTCTTGTTCCTAAATAACCTAGAGAGAATGGTGACACAACACACAAGACCACTTAGGGGATAAGATAGGCTTGATATAGGGGATAGGATGACCTAGGAGAGTGTCCGGAAGGGTCTACAATCAAAATTTCTGACACCGGGATCCTTTGTCATGCTTGAAAATTGGAATTTTTCCTATTGCACATTTGCATTACAAAAAGACACAAGAAAACAAGTATATAGATGTAAAACCTAATAAAGAGAGGGAGATAGAGAGGTTTATCAACTTTCTAAGAAATATAAAAGTGATCTCGGGGCAAGTGAATTGCTAGAACACACTATGAAAAGTGTCACAAAGGCTCAGGTGCGGGTTCTAAACTCTAAAACTATACAAGACATAAGTGATTAGGAAAGGACAAGAGCACATTGTGCTAGTGTCCTGGATCTCGGGTGGTGGTGTCCGGTAGATGCTATGAATCTAGTTCTATAAGATTTAGATGATGTTTTTGTCCTTTCTTTCATTTCACTCAAGATTCGATGTCCGATTTGTGAATATACCTATAACTTGCAAGAAAGAAGTTCACCTACACATACCCATAAACCACATCAAACCTAAAAAGGAAAATGCAAAATGGGGAGTCATAATGACCCCGACGATCACCCGAAGAGTTAAGTTATGACCGAGTGTTGCACTACATCCTTAGACTCTATGTATTAATGTGTTAGAGTGTGTGTAATGATACCCTAGGATGCCCTTGTGCAAGTTGCACCAATGATAGCAGGCTAGATATAGAATGTAGTAGATGTATAAAATGTGTGGGATGAAATAGAATAAAATTTCCCTCCTATGTTGTGTATGCAAAAGAATGCATCCCTTATCCCTTGAATGAGTGTGATAGATGGATGCCTTAAAGTGCTTTGGTGCCTTTGGATGCAAGATTAGGTGATAATATGTAATGCTTAGTGCTTGGTCCTTTATTTTTAAAATATAATTGTGTATTTATATGATTCCCTTGTTTGAATTTCATAATTGACAACTAAAAGGTTGACCCAAAGTAGTAAACATTAATTAAGAAGTGAAAGGGGTCAAAAATGATAAGAAAAAGTTAAAGAAGGACATGAGTGCCTAGGAGGATAGGAGTGTCGATGCTAGTTTCCCAACTAGGTGCTAGTGTCCATGGTCATTGAAAGATAAATAGTCAAATTCCGGCAAGAGTGCAAGATGTATAAAGCCAATAAAAGTGCATAAGATAAAGAAAAAGGATAAAAGGAGTTGTCAATTACTAGTTTTCTGACTTAAGAATTGAATATAAATGCTAACATGCTTATAGGACCTAGAAATGTACCCAAGTGCATAGACTTTGTGTCTATACCAGTTCAGACAGTCAAATATCAGCTAAGCAACTCTTATCCTCTTATTGGTTACACTTTATTATCATTATATGTTGGTACATTGCATGTTTGTGATATATCTGATTTAGTCTAGTCCTCTTATTAATATTTTATTTTTGTTAAATCAATATGGCCGATTCTACACCAATTTTTCCTAGTCCACCGACACAAAATTTCCTAAATAATAGCATTTCATTATGTAGGCCTCGTAAATATATTTATTATTCCTATTTATTTTCCCAACTCATATCATTGAGGCATGGGTGGTGTCCATTGAAGATAAAATTCTTTTAGGCCTCTTATTTTGTCAAGATCATTATTTGGGTTCTTGCACATACATTGTTGTGCCCCTCAAATTTTCAAGCGACAAAATGCTACACAAACCTCCACCCCATATACATAAGAATTTGGTATCCTTTATGCTTTACCGATAAGTGCATTTTATAGGCTTCAAGGGCTACCCTATGCCATTCGATACCCTTTTGTAGCTTTTTCATTATGTGGCTCATGACTTATGATATGTGAAGGCTACAAAGGTGTTATTTTTCACCCTCTCTATTTTTTCAAGATCTATAAAGGGTGGTTCATAATTTTATTCTGATTAAATTATTTTCCAAAATGTGTATCTTTTCACCTAATTACTAACTAGTTCTTATATTTTGAACCTTCTCGGGGCTTCATAACTTTTGATGGGTAACTCAAATTGACTTGATTTTTTTAAAGTGCGTGTTTTTTCATTCTTCACAATATAGATATATTTATTTTGATTTTGTGTATATGAAGTCTTATTTGTAAATTGTATAATTATACTAATTTATGCACTAAGTATAGGTGTGACCTTATTTTTAGAGCGGATCACACTTTGTTGATTTATACAAACTTTGACAGTTTTTAGATATATACACCAGCTTTGTTGGTAATCACAATTGAGGTATTTCAATGTACATGACTCATGGTCTTAGTTTCTTTTGCAGAACTTTGTGTTATGTTGCACACTTAACACACCTTTTTATAGCTATTTTTCATCTCTCCCTATTCAACATTATGAGATTTTTACTTTTTGCATTCTAAGGGTAATACTTCATTGGTTCTTTATTGAGTGTGTAAATAAGGGTTTGTTTAAGTATTGTTGCATAATATTTTAAGGTAGCCACAACGATTATCACTTCCAACATGTGTTCCATTCCTAAACATTTGTCTCATTGCTTTGGAGGTTTCATTAGATTCAAATAGTTATTTTAGTGGTTTATGATAGTTATTGTGAAGATTTCATGTTCTTTCAACACTTCATCACATATTAGCACTCTACTTGTATGAAACTATCCTAGAACCTTTATAATGTCATCCCATCTTCTAGTATGTTCGAGTAGTGAATTTATTTCACTCAGCTAATTTTTCATTAATCCATTCACACTTATGACAGATCCTTCTTGTTCTTTTGACACTTGAAAAATTAAAATTCTCCTTTTCTGAGCCATTTTAGTGCATTTACATTTTTATTTCATCTTTTAGTACGTTTGAATAGTTAATTCATTTCACTTGAGTAGTTTGAGTTCTTCTTCAACCTTCATTGATGTACCAATCATGTACTACAACATCATTTCTTTCTCTATTTCTTCATAAATGGGCACCTCATTAGTATTTATTTCCAAGAATCATATCTATGAGCTTAAGAATTTATTATTTTTTACCAAATCCCTAAGTAAATATTCAAGGAAGGTGCCAATGTGTGTCATGTTCACACTTGATGTGAAATCCACCTTATGTATTTGTATTATCTATTTGAGACATATTTATGTGCACTATGTTGTTGATATATACTAATTAATATGGTAGTTATCCTCTCACATATTTGAGAATGGTTTGGAGAAGCTAAGTATCCTTAATTAATACTTCCACATTTCATTCAACTAATAATTTTCTCCTATCTATTTATTACCTTTTCTATTAAAGAAACCATCAGGTCCTTTGCATGAAGAGAGAAGCTTGGAGAAATTATTGTTAGTTGGATGAGATGCAATCTCTAAGGGGGCCTTATTCTTATACAACTACAATTTATTGGTTGCATATTCTACATTGTATATTCTATTGTTACATTAATACAATAAGTTTTGTGGTGTTAAATGCATGAATTGACTATAAATTAATTGTTACATTAGTTGGTTTCTCTAAATTTATAGTCCAATTAGTGATTCTAACACCACTATATTAATTGTTGCATTAATTGTTTTCTTCTAAATTTATAGTACAATAAGTGCTTTTAACACCACTAAACTTAATGTATTAATGTAGAAATGGAATCTACAATGTAGAATGCACAAACCAACAAATGGTAGTTAAAATAGAATAAGGTCCACTTAGAGATTACATCTCATCCAACTCGTAATATTTTCTCAAAGCTTATCTCTTCACATAAAGGACCCCATGGTTTCTTATATAGAAAAATTAAGAGGTGGATAGGAGATAATTATTGGTTAGAAGCATTATTAAGGGCACTTAGCTTCTCTAAACCATTTTGTAACATGTGAGAGGATAATTGTTACATTAAATAGTACATATCAACAACAAAATATCAATTAATATAATTACGCCATAAGTCATTTTCCCTATGAGGCGAGGTTGGTTGTCTAAAAACCGTCAAATCAGACTATGGTGAGGAGTTTAGTAAGGGTGCGTTGAAATCCTGCGGCCAAAACATTTCCATGCAGCAGATCAAAAATTTCCACGCAGCCTTCGCTTCGATCCGCAGGCATTAACTGCGTGCTGAAGCCCCACTTAGGCATGGTCCCATGAAAGGGGAGCTCTTAAATATCTTAGCGGGTGCTACCGATAAAATTTAGGAGAATTTTAGTAGTTTTAAGGTTTCATGATTTTTGATTAGTTTCACAACAATACCCACCGAGATATTATATGATCTCATTGATATTTATGGTTATTCGAGGAAAATAAAATCATATTTCTCTCCAATATCACCAAAAATAATGGCAGAATGTATATTAGATTATATCAGCCCTAAAATCTAGGGAAACTCCCCTCTCCACCCACCTCTTAAGTTTAGGCGGCTAAAAAAATGGAGCTTCTATTTTTAGGCCTAGATTCTATTATTTCCCTAGCTAGTTTTAAAAATAAGCATGGGACCTTCTACCGCAAGAAAATAAGAGCCCAAACCTACTTAAGATTCATATTCTTTGGAATTAATAAATAAATTTTCATGGTATTGATGATAAGAAAAGAAAATTTGCCTCTTCGCTTATTAGTTATAGTTTGAGATTACCTTTTGACCATATTTGGTTATGCTTTTATATGATTGATAAATTGCTCCCTTTTAAGTAAGGTATGAGTTTTCCTTCACCTTACATCCATAATTTGTTGTCACTAAAAAGGATTATTTTTGGGAAATATTTGAACAATGACAGCTTCAATATGTGCCATTTATTAATGCAATTTAGATCGGTCATTCATTGAAAGTCAATAAAAGTTTGTTTGTACACAACTATTTTTTTTACGTCCTCGATGAAGAAAATAACATTGTTTAAGGCTTTTTAGTTTTTTGTTCCTAGGTAAATAGGCAATGATATGCAACGGAGCCACCATAGTGCACTATGAGGGACATCTGTTGGTCGATAGCTATATTTTTGAGGGGTTTTATGCTACAAAAATTAATTTGGGGCTTGCAGTAGACATTTTCCTGGTTGGGTCTAATTAATCACCTTGTAGCACAACCAATGCGGGGGCATTCCCATTGAGGTTGAACTCTTTTCGTCACATCCACTTGCCCCCACCTTCTCATTACGACATGGCCTACTAGAATAGGTTCTTTATTGTTGTTTGGAAATATCGGTCATTATATTTGTTTAAAGGGAACATTTTGTTTACTTACACTTAAATGAGGACACAAAGCAATGCTAATTATGTTATTCTAGATATCATAATGGTCCTAGGAATGACTGTAGTACACCACAATCAATGATTATCCTAAGCCATAAATCTCCAATGATTCAAAACTACAAATTATCAAGAGTATCTCGGCATAATATGATTTTTTCAGAAACCAAAAATGCATAGATATCTTATATCATTTTTGGAAACCCTATAAAGAATCGAGCTAACTATTCAACACCTGTCACTTTTATATTTGATACACAAGTTGATGATAATATTTTGAAGTCAAGGTTGTTCATGTTAGTAACATAGCTACTGGAACTTATTGAAAGAGTTTACGAGAATCGTATTGAAAACTGCACTACTATGATGAAGTTGCACTCTAAAGGAAACGAAATAGCTCCAGCATAATCACAAGGAGGAATCAATCAATCAATGGAAGAACTTGCATAACATGAAAAATCTTGCATATAGAGAAAGATAGTGAAGTGTCTTGGCATACTCATAAATGTCAAATGAAGGGATACATATAGGGTGTTGAGTAACCCTAGTGCATGACACACAAGCAAACCCTAAACCTAACCCATGTGAGATGACCCTCCATATGTGAGTGGAGGACACATAGGATCCCACACACCAACACCCCCTTCATTGAAGTTGGGGTAGCAGCTTATGATGAGTTAGACAGAATAAGAAGACACTCTTAAACAACTAAGAAAGATGTGTCAATGGGGCCCGGCAACTAAAGGCCTGATAAGGTGCCCATGTACAAACAACATCTTCCTAGAAGAATAAGAAGAAGAGGACTATATATCCCGAAGAAGATGAGCAGATGCATAAGACCTCACCCCAAGAAGAGACCACAAGTGAAGAAAATTCACCTCGTGAAGGACTTGGTAAATACATATGCAATCCGATCAATCTATCCGAATGTACTGAATGTCGATAATACCATCATGAATAATCTCTCATATGAAGTGAATATAGATCTCAATGTGCTTCGTCACGATGCTTGAACTAGATTTCTACAAATTGAGATAGTGCTCGTGTTATCACAATCGAAAATGGTAGGATGATAAAAGTGGATGCCAAACTCGCCGAATACCCTCGTGAGCCAAACAACCTCTCGTGGCGGTGTTAATCGCTCCTCTCATATTATACTTCGTAGAATATATCACAATTGCATTCTACTTCTTACTAGACCAACTAATAAGACTCAACCAAGAGTTAAATCAGAGCCGAGGTAGATTTTTGATGATCTAACTCACCACCCAATCGAAATCTTTGAACCTAATCAAGTTAATATCCACCCATCCATAATAGTGAATTCCATCGGATAGGTGCCACGAACATAATGAAGGATCCGCTTAGCTTCTTTCTAATGCAGCTCATGTGGCTCCTACATGAATTTGGACATAATCCCAACAACATAAGATAAATCCGATCAAGTTTGAGTCAATTAAATCAAGCTCCCCACCAATTGTTGATAAAGGGTACCATCAACTAAGGGAGTAGAGTGATCAAAACCAACTTAACCCCAGAAAGAAAAGGAGTAGGAGAAGAATTGTAATTGGACATCTGAAATGAGCAAGCAAGTCAAGAGCATACTTAGGTTGTGAAATCAAAATTCCCAAGTTAGATTGTGAAATTTGGATCCTAAGAAAGTAATGAAGTAGACCTAAGTCAGTCATGGAAAACTTGTTGGCCAAGGTGATCTTCACAGAATCAATGATAGAGGAAGAGTTGCATGTGATCAACAAGTCATCAACATAGAGAACAAGAATGAGTATGGAGTCATCTTTCCATAGAATATAAACATTTGGTTCGAGTGACACCTAGTAAACCCTAATGTAAGTAAAAATGAGTCCATCTTGGCATACCAAGCCTAAGGGGCTTGTTTAAGGCCATAAAGAGACTTCTTTAACTTACAAATGAGGGAGGGATCATGGACATAACCTAGAGGTTGTTCCATGTAGATCTCTTCCTCTAGGTCACCATGAAGGAAGGCACTCTTAACGTCCATTTGATGGACTTTCCATTTGTTTTTTGTGTGGAAATGGGAAGGGTCAGTTGAATAGAAGTCATCTTCACAATCGGAGAAAAGGTTTCAGTATAATTAACCCCAGCTATCTAGGAGAAACCCTTAGCTACTAATCATGCTTTAAAATTTTCAACATCTCCATCTACTCCATACTTTGTTCAAAACACCCACTTACACCAAATGGTTTTTCTTCCTTTCGAAAGAGGGGTGAGATCCCAAGTATTGTTCTTCATGAGAGAGGAATACTCCTCATCCATGGTAGAATCCCACTCAGGAATACCAGAAGCCTCTCGTAAATACATGTGATTAGAGGCAAATGTGAAGAAAGAGTGGGGTCTAACGAAATCTGAGTGAGTACGTCTTATATCCAAAGTATCTCCAACTAAATCTCCGAACTTTGCAAGGTTTTCCTAGCCCAAAGAGGACCAAGAGGATCAGGCTCCGAGTCGAAGATTCGTCACTTGAGTGAGAAGGGACATAGTCCTCGTCATAACTACTGTCTAAATTGAAAGACTCAAAGGTCTGATGGTCGGGAGGATCAAGAAGAGGATCACATTCAACAACATCATCATCTGATGAGTTAGAATCCAAATCAGCAAGCTGAAGAACCTCAATAGGTAGAGAAGTAGAAGTCAAAGAAGACTCATCAAACTTAACACTTCTCTCAATATAAAGCTCATGAGAAGTAGGATTCAACAATTGATATCCCTTCACACCATCAGGATACCCTACAAAGATACAAGGCTTATATTTTGGTTATAATGCCTTACATTTCTTCTTGGGAATCTGAGCCATAGCCTTGGATCTGAAGACTTTAAAGTGCTCAACATCAGGCTTTTGTCCAAACTAGGCTTCAAAGGGTGTCATCCCTCTTACTTCCTTGTGTGGAACATGGTTCTAAATGTAATTAGCACAATTCATTGCTTCATCCCAATACTGTGGAGGAAGAGACTTTGAGTGAATCATACAAGTGGCCATCTCCTTAAGAGTACAGTTCTTTCTTTCTGCTACTCCATTATGTGAAGGGCTATAAGCAACTATATGTTGTAAGGAGATCCCTTCAGAAGTACAAAAATCCATGAACCTATTGTTTACATATTCACCTCCATTTTTGGTTTGAAGAACCTTAATAGACCATTCCGCTGTTTCTCAACAAGAGCCTTAAAGTCCTAAAAATGTTCAAAGACTTCAGACTTAAGCTTAAGAAAATATACCCAAGTATATCGTGAATATTCATCAATAAAGGTCAGCACATAAAGAGCTCTTGTAAACAAAGGAGATGGAAATGGACCAGAAATATCGATGTGAACAAGATCCAAAGGACGAGTAGCTCTCCAGGCTTTTCCTTTGTCAAATTTTTTTCAGGATGCTTTCCAAGGTACAACCCTCACAATGACCCTTAGAAAACTTGACGTGGGGTAACCCGCTTGACCATTTCATTTTGGCTCAATTGTTCAAGGTAGCAATAATTTAGATGTCCGAAACGATCATGTCATACCTTACTAATCTCATTTACATGAGTGAGCAAGGCGGGTGGGCATAGAATCGAAGTAAAGTGAGAAACGGTATACAACTATGAACGGTGATCCTTCTTTCCCTTAGTTAATGCAAAGTGTCATCGTTAAGCTCACAAATAATCATTGAGTTAGGACCAAATTCCACTCACATTCATTCACCAAGGTGAGTAATTTGATAAACTGATAGGATATTCGTAGAGAGATCAGAACACTCAACACTTGGTTGAATTTTCCCCATCCATCTCTACTAATCCACTACTGAAACCCGACATTGTCATGTCATTTCCCATCGTGATTTGGGACATACCGCAAGGCTCGATGTTAGAGAACTCAACATGCGAAGAAGCCATGTGGTGCGAGGCACCGGAATCTATAATCCATGTCGATGAAGGAGCAACTTTGGCTATAAGGGCCTTTCCTTTCTTCTTATCAGATTTAGAACCTTTTGTAATAGAAGACTCGGCCTTCAGAGCATTTTGTTTGATAGACTCAGGAACACCTATTTGATTTTTCTCAAGTAAATGAGTAAGGTGATCAATTTGTTTTCTCATACACATATGCTCTTTATGACCAGGCTTCTTGCAATAGGAACACAAATACTTGTCTTTCTATGCTCTAGGCTCAGAAGTCGAAGCGTTCATGTTAAATTTAGTTTTGGTCTTGGTTTCCTTCTTAGGTTGGTCCTTTCTTTCTTTCTTCTTTTCGGTCTTATTTTCCTTACTAATACTCGCTAGGGGCATGCAACTTGGACTTGAGAGACCCCATTTGAATGAGTTTTTCCTGTTCTTGAATGAGTTGGGATGAAAAATAGTCAAAGGAGGGCATATTCCAATCCTTTCCCAAGGTAGCTTTTGTAGTGTAAAAAGTTGACACAAAGACAAAATATTCAGGACCTAACTTAGAGAGAATCAACAAGATCAGTTGAGAATCTTTCTTCTCTACTTGACATTCCTTTAACAACAATCTAGTGTGGACAAACTTAGAGAAGAATGCTTGTAGGTTTTCAAAATCACTAGGATTTAACCCTAGTAGTTTGTTTTCCAACTCATGCACTCTCATGTCATCTTGTTGTCCAAACATTCCATCTAACATTTTCCACGTAGAATTAGGTGTTTTGGATGACTCAATGTGGAAGAGCAAGTTAGGAGAAATGGACATGCAAAGAAGACCTAAAGCTTCATCACTACGGTTTAACCACTTAGGTTGTTTAGGGTCGTCGTCTCAGTTCATTATCGCCTTCTGTGGTGATGTGGAATAACCCTTTACCCCTTAGTTTCATAATTATTTTTGATCTCCATTCAAAGAAGTTGAATGGCATAAGCAAAGGAATTAAAAGTGCATCCATAGTGAAGAGAGAGAAAGAATGCAGAAAAGAAACACAAGAATCACAACCACCTGGCAATAGAATAACCCCTACTTTTGGCACTTTATATTTTAGTACATTGAATACAATCGGGTCTAAGCGTGCATCTTGAAACAGTTGGTAACTCACCTTGCAATCAGTGTAATAATGCGCAAGAGAGGAGACCATAATTATGTTTCATGGAGCGTAGAAAAGTGACACTGTATACAAGAACAACTTGCAAAAAACTAGGAAGGAGGTGAAATCAAATCCTGGTTGTGAGAAAAAGTGTCTCACGTCACAATGGATACCCCTTGCTGCAAATTGTGGTGGATGTGCTCACTAGTCGCAAGCAATAATAAGGGTAAATACAAGGTTTTAAACGAACTCAAGATGAGTCCTAATGATCTTCAGAACTCCGGAAAGGCACACTAAGACAAATAGGTTCTCGTGAGTGTCACTGCACACTTGAGTGCATGATTAGTAAAAATGACAGTAATGCCTAAAATTTATTGTTTAGAAACGTCCAGTTTAGCTAATTT
The DNA here is from genome assembly GCA_018340775.1 of Taxus wallichiana var. yunnanensis. Classification (NCBI taxonomy): domain Eukaryota; kingdom Viridiplantae; phylum Streptophyta; class Pinopsida; order Cupressales; family Taxaceae; genus Taxus; species Taxus wallichiana. The sequence goes on from CM031238.1 coordinate 44,688,337, forward strand.
TAGAGCTATTTGATTTTTTTGTAAAAAAAAAATTAAAACGTTAATTTAAAAATAATTTAAATTATTACTAATCTAAAGGATAAATAAATTAGATTCGTAATTAATAGGAATAGATTTAATATAATTAAATCTAATTAATTATGAAAAACTAATTAAGATCTATTAAAAATATTAAATCCTAATTACAATTCAAATACTTTCCCTTAAAAGAAATTCTCACCTTAAAAAAACTTACCATAAATGAATGAAATCCCGAGTTGGAGGCTTGTTTTAAATATTTTAAATGCCCACTTTAAAAAATCCCACCAAAAAATGAAAATTTAAAAAACTTACTACAAAGGCACTTACCAAACTTTCCACACTTACCAAAAAGCACAAAGCTTAGAGGAAGCCATTGGAGGTGGATCCGAGTTGGGTGGATTTCGATGTCGGGAAAGGTGGGAGGATACCGATCTTTGTGGCTTGAAGCTTGAGGATGGCAGGTAGTGAATGGGAGAAGCTCGTGGAAGGTGGGCCGAGCGGAAATAGAGGGCTCGGCCACAATGCTCAAAGCACGTGGGAAAAAACCCTAATAGGGAGCTTTGAACATTCTTAGCAAGAGGTTATAGGGAGAGCCGATCGGAGAGATTTCGAGGGGTTGGGGAAGGATTTCGGAATGTGGGTGAAGTAGAGAGATAGACCGGAGTAGAGCACGATGCAGCTTGACAAGGAGAGATCCAGAGCCGAGGAATGGGGACAGAGCAGGAGCCTACAAAAATTTAGGAGTAGTGTGGCGGTGGAAACCACGTAGAGCATGGCAGTAGAAGGCTCGACATAAAGGAGGACGTAGCTCATAGGGTTTAAACTCAACACAATGAATCATGAAGAACTCAGCAGAGGGTAGCTTAGAGGAGTTTGAAAGGAGCTCGCAGAGGGGAGTTGAGAAGCTCATTGTAGCTCGATTTGATGGAGAAATCTTAGGACAAAGCACAAAAACCAAAACTTCAAACTAAATTTTTTTGACCTGAATCTCTGCAAAAAAAACACCATGCAAACACAGAAAAGACCAAAAAAATAGAGATCTAATTTTTTTAGTTTAATAAAAACAAAAAAAAGACCTCTTATTTTAACTGATCTACTAGATTTAGTCAGTAGTTAGCTAAATGTATCTGTAAAACCCTAAAAGCATCAGAATACCGCACATGCACGAAGAACACAGAAAAACCAAAACAAATTTCCAAGAACAACTTGTTAAAAATGTTAGCAAGATTCCAAAATCTAATGATAAAAAAACTTGCACAAGGAGTAAAAAAATAATGAAACCAAGAGTAATCACAACTCAGATGATGAATGCACATTTACCCGATCTCAGCTCTGATACCATGAAAGAGTTTGTGAGAATCGTATCGAAAATTGTGCACCATGATGAAGTTTCACTCTAAAGGAAACGTAATAGCTCCAATGTAATCACAACGAGGAATCGATCAATCAATGGAATAACTTACATAATAGAACAAATCTTGCATATAGAGAAAGACAACAAAGTGTCTTGGCATACTCATTAATGTCAAAGGCGGGGATACATATAGGGTGCTGAGTCACCCTATTGCATGACACACAAGTAAACCCTAAACCTAACCCATGTGAGATGACCCTCCATATGTGAGTGGAGGAAACATAGGATCCCACACACCAACACTTATCAACTTTGAAAAGGTTGTCATGTTTGGAAATGCTTAGATTCATGTTCATACAAATGATAAAAACATCTCATCATATATTATGATCAAAATATCATAGATTCACATTTTTTTATTGATGAGAAAGTTGGACTATTATTTTTGAAGCATAGCATTTCACCAATATGTTTTACTCTTTCTAGGACTAAACAGATAGAAAGTAAAATGATTATGGAGGAATATCTCGTGGAGTGAAGGTGGAAGGTAGAATGCGTGCATTGTAGACTTTTGATCCAAGCTAATTGTGTGAGCTTCCCTTTGGATAGGAGGAATGACCCGTATAAGAAACACAACAAGGAGACTAAATAGTATTAATAATATAGGTTAGTGGATTTCCTAACGAGTGCTAGATCCGGGAAGTGATGTGCTTCCTATAAGGTTGTCAATCCAATATCAAATACAATTTAATGAAACAAATACCATAAAATAAGGAAATCCTATTGTAGTTGAACGATTTAGGTATCTCATGCTAATACAATAAGTAAATATAATCTCACAGGAAAGGTTACGATTATATCCAAAGGTTTGGTAGGTTGTTCTAGGTTTTACAGGTTTTCACATAGGTCTAGAAAGGGTCTAGGGCTGATTAGTTGAGGTCCGGGTTGGTTTAAGGTGAATGGGAAGGTTGTTGGTCCGATAATCTGAATTGAAACAGCAGACCGATATCGGTTTGGTGACCGATACTAGTAAGGGGACTAAACCAAGGTGGTCATCAAACCGATGTCAATATGGGCATGTTGGCGAAAATTTTTCAGTGGACAAACTTGTGGATTTCTTGCCAACGCTATAGGAATATAAGTCCCTCTACTTAATCGGTGCAGGCTGCTATATGTGCATGCGCATGAAAAGGTGGATTTCTATGGTGGCCTTTCAACCGGGGATCCAAAAGGGGCACTCCACTGACCCTGCGGAAAATGCTTGCATATACCTGCAAGAGATGAATTTGTCTGAAAGTGGGAAAGGGAGTGAGAATGGAGGTAGGAGAACTAATGTTACGGGTAGAAAATCGATTCCAAAGCACACACACTAGTTAGAAAATTCATCACATGCATTTATGAGAAGAAACAACCCTGTAAATGACAATAAGACAAAATAGAATTTGATGAGAACAAAGTGTCATGAAATCCCTTGGTCAAAGAAAGCTAGAAACTCCTTCTTCTTGTATTAATGCTTGAACAAAAGTTGTACATAGTGTAGGAATGGAAGAAATTTGAGAGGGGAAGAGAGTAGAAGAAAATGGCTATCTCTTTTGCTTTCTCTCAAGGTAGAATGCACTCTTGAGACTACAACATCAATCACCAACCCCTTGAAATGGGAGTGGCTTTACAATTTATAGAATAGAATATGACTCTTCATCTACCTCATGACCTATTGAATACCTTCATATGACTTAAGATTGTTTGTATTCCACTTTAAATATTTAAGTCCCTCTTATAATAAAGAAGGTGACTTAATTTACATTATATTTCTAAAGTGACTTAAGTCATATTAAAAGGTGCAACCCTCAATGCAAAAATATAACATTAAAGAGAGAGAGAAAGAAGAGGAAGAAGAAGAAGAAGAAGAATTATGATGAAGGAAGAGTTGTTACAAAGGGCCCGGCTTCTTTCTCTGATCGCTCTCCACTTCTTTTTTGAGTGCTCATGTTCTATCAAGCGGTGGCACACATGTATGCAAAGAGCTTGACCGCCACTTAAAGTGCTGACTTCCCTTTTTTGGAGATTGATTCGATCCATTCCTATTTTCTCAGCCTGCATCGTGAACTCATGCATTCTTCTCGATGGATTTCGATCGAAGTCTGCTAATGGGTACCACTTTCTCAATAGGAAGTGTTATAGTCTTTGGGTTCCACCAAGTTTTACACATAAGATGAAAGGGTTCCCACTTTCTCCTCTAGTCCCTCAATCTTCTTTTGTATTATTTATTCCTTGCAATCATGTGACAATTGCTGATATATCGGGAGCTACTACTTGTTTCATCGTGCGAGTTTCAAGGATGATCATTTTCCGCATCCACGGAAACATCTCATCGGTTTTAGGCTCAATGATAGGCGCATCAACCATTCTTTGTCTTGATGGAGGAGGAAAATCCTGAATGAGAGGAGAGTTGGATTTAACAACATGCGAGACCTCTTGAAGTGGCTCGAATATTAGATCATGAGTCATATACTCCTTGTTCACTTACGGTTTCTGTTATCCAAAATGTGCCCCCTGCTCATTTTGTGGCTAACTCCTCTCATTCTTCCCTCTCTTGTGCCTCAGTCACAAAATTTTGCTTTTTAGGCACTCAAAACCTTTTGGAAATGGCACCATTGGATAGAGCTCTTTCTCAGCTTTCTAGAAAGGTAAAGTTTTCCTCCTAACTCCATGTATTTTTGAAGTTATGGCTCGGTGGAGTTTTTTGGAAAAAATTTCCCCTGAAAGGCCCATGGCCAATGAGATGCCACCACGTGGCACCTAGAGTGGCGGAGTGTGGGGAAATTTTGGAAAATTTTCCAAATGACCAAAAAGGTAAAAATTTGAATTTTTTCCCACCGACCCGATTTGGCCCTGTTTTGCCCTAAAACTTCAAATCGCCATATCTTTCGATCCAGAGCTCAGTTTTTCACGTTCTTTATATAAATGGAAAGTCTGGTGAAATTCTCTACAAGATTCCAGGGGTTATTTTTGCATTTTGGTGGATTTGGAGAGATAAAATCAAGAAACACCTCTGGCACGTGGTCATGGACAGAAATGATGTTTCAACCACCGTTTTTAATGAAGAATGGCTCACATTCTCTCCCAGCATGGTTAAAAATGTCAGGGAATGGGTCTGTCAAGGCGCCCATGCTATTTTGATGGCATTTTGGTCAATGGTTGAACCCCTTGCATGTTTTCCCATGTTTCTCTCTCCTGGGGTCGTGGTTTGCACTGTAAAAGCCAGAATGAGTTCATTTTGCAAGGGGAGACACTTTTTCAGCTCTGCAACTTCCTTTTTCTTCCTCCTTGGCAGAATTTGTGAAGAAATTTTACCTTTCCATGTAATGCAACACCTTTTCTTGCCTCTAGATCACTGTAATGTACTGTATTGGATCTGAGATGTTGATATATGTTCTGTGATTAAAATCCCTCAATCCTTTCATATATCTATCATTGCTTTCTTGATCTTTCATTACATTTTGAGCATTTGTGCATGTTTTGTGCTGTGTTTCCTTGTGGATTGTGTATTTCATGCAGCATCAGGTGTCTATAACTCCTTTGGTGCATCACCTATTAGCATTAGTTCTTTCTTTTTGCATTTTCTATCCTTGTCCCTTTGGAATTTAGAGTAGATTTAGGAGTTTAAACCTCTACAATTGTGCAAGTGAAATAGCTGATCAGAGGAGTTGAGGAACCAACCTCTAATCTGGAGATTCCTCTTCCATTTTTGCAAGTCCCACACTTGGGAAGAGGATTCAATGTTGTGCAATCACACTGGATGCTTAGAATGATCAAATTAGAAGCCCGATCAACATCCGTGGGTGCTCCTGATTTGTAACAACAGCTTTTGCACGCCTGGGGGACCTTAGAGGTCTTTCACTTTATCTTTGACAAGTTATTGTGTTCTTGTTAAAGATTCAGCCTTTTGAGGCACTTTCAAAAGCACAATCCGGCGACTCCATCCGTAAACAACTCATTCTCTAAGTCATGCGACACTGCTTTTCCATTCATTTCCATCCATTCTTCTTTCCATCATTTTCATTCTTTTCCATTCCATGAAGTTGTGCAATCATGACTTCATTTCCATCATGGAATTCACATTTACAACAGCAAAGATATCACACCTCCAACATGTTTTACAAATCCTCCAAATCAGCATTTTGATCAAATTCAAAATCAGCATGTCTACCCATATGAGCAGCAAGTGCAAAGTCGGTTTGGATATGAAGCATGTCAAGCACAAGGGTATGCTGGTCTGGTTGTGAGAAAATCAAGAAGAAAATGTAGATCTTCCTGAACAAATCCAAAAGATGGAGGTAAACATGGTGCTATCCAGGTCTCAAGCACAAATGAAAGATTTCAGAATTGGTCATAGGGACTCCTTGTCCATGGGGAGGCCCTTTTCCAAGACACTTCATCCCTCAGGAGAAGCTGGACTTCATGATGAAGATGCTGCCCCAACTTGCACAATGGACAGCAGAAATAGAGGCCTATACACTTGGTGTTGAACAACCTTGTCAATGGGTAAGTTCTACACCATCATCTAGTTTTTCTCTTCCCATTACTCAAGTAGCATCATCTCATTTGGAATTTCAAATTCTAAATCTAGTCAATGCTGCCCCAGGAGTTAATTCCATTTCTCCATTCCCTAGTCTTCCACCACATCTCAATTCTTCCTTCCCCTTTCCTTCCAAACAGTCATCCCCTCCACAAAAGCTAACAGAAATACCCTCTCCTCCAAAGAAACAAGAGTTTCTACCTCCTCCACCACCACAAAAATTGCCGAGCCATTTGAGTTACAATCCACTTCTCCTCTTGCATTCCCAAATCCATGTTGGGAGGATAAAAATTAGAATTCTAGTCAAGGAAAACAATAGAAAAAAAAATCCAAACAAGGATGAAGAAATTCAAAGTCTCAAGAGTTGGGCTCTTAAATTTGGGATGAAAAAGATCCCCTTGATGGTTAAGCCTTTAGAAGAGGTTGGAGTTGGAAAACAAGTGGTGGTTAGGACTGAATTTGCTGCAGCGGAGAAGAGCAAAAAGAAGAAGCAGATCAGCAATCAGTTTGCTCAGAAAGTAGTGTCCATGTTAGCATTCTATTTGAAGAGAATGCTGATTCAATTCAAGTTGCACAATCAGCCATGGAGGAAGAAAGCTCTAAAGAAGATCCTACAGTCCCAACTTGTCCTCTAGAGCAGCAGATCGAAGATTTTGACTTAATGAACGTCGTGCTAGAGGAAGAGTTCTATCAAGAACAAGATTGTCTTCAAGTAGTAGAAGAGGGAGAAGCTGCTCTAAATCCAAAAGAAGAGGAGCACATTCTAGTTGTGGAGGAGAAAATTACAGATCCAAGGGCTTTGAGCGCAAAGCAGGCTACAAGAGAACCTTCAATTCTTCTTTCTACTTCATCTCTCTCGAGTTCTAGTGCTAAAGAAGAGTTTGATCTCTCAAACTCAATGTTGGAGGATGAAAGAAACCATGATGATCAAGTTACAGATCAAGAGGATACCGTGGAGGAAGTTGAGCATTTGCAATAGGACAACAATGAGGTAGTTTATCTATCAGATTTGGAGGACTGTTTTGATGAAGAAGAACCGGTTGAGTTCCTACCATTCTCTCTTTCATCATCCACATTCCAAACACCTGAGCCTCATCGTCATGAAGGAGAACACCCATTTGTAATAGCCTCGCATCTTATAAAAGCTCTTTGGAACCAAGATTGGAAGATTTTAATCTTTCATGTCCTTCATTGGAGGAAGATAAAGGGCAAAAATGTTCTGCCTTTGCTTCTGCACCATCCATTCAAAAGGGTTTACAAGAGAACTCCATTCTTGGAGTTGAAAATCAGGGCAATGGGTATACTCAAAGGACCATACCTTGCCCAATCAGGTATCTGGCTTCATTGGAACCAAAGGAGAAGTCACAACCAATCATGCTTGCTCCTAAGCATGAGGATGAGCTACAAAGAACCAAGGATCAGCTGTCATACCTCTCCAATCCAAATGCAGAACAACTAAAAGAGGTATTGAATTTTCCTTCACCTGATACCTTGATGATTTGGGTGGAAGACCAGCTTCTTGTTGATTTTACCTTTCCATGTAATGCAACACCTTTTCTTGCCTCTAGATCACTGTAATGTACTGTATTGGATCTGAGATGTTGATATATGTTCTGTGATTAAAATCCCTCAATCCTTTCATATATCTATCATTGCTTTCTTGATCTTTCATTACATTTTGAGCATTTGTGCATGTTTTGTGTTGTGTTTCCTTGTGGATTGTGTATTTCATGCAGCATCAGGTGTCTACAACTCCTTTGGTGCATCACCTATTAGCATTAGTTCTTTCTTTTTGCATTTTCTATCCTTGTCCCTTTGGAATTTAGAGTAGATTTAGGAGTTTAAACCTCTGTAATTGTGCAAGTGAAATAGCTAATCAGAGGAGTTGAGGAACCAGCCTCTAATTTGGAGATTCCTCTTCCATTTTTGCAAGTCCCACACTTGGGAAGAGGATTCAATGTTATGCAATCACACTAGATGCTTAGAATGATCAAATTAGAAGCCTAACCAACATCCGGGGGTGTTGCTGATTTGTAAATAACAGCTTTCTACTACTTCTCTTTCATCTACCTTGGCTTGAAGTATTTTGATTTAATCAAGTTGATCCCTTATTTCCTCTTCCACTCTTGCTTCTCTTTCTCTAACTTCTTCTTCGCTTCTACGCGGTGAAATTTTCTAGGTTCTTGTTGATGTATGGAAATTCACCATCCAAAGGATTAAGCAAGACTCGTGTTCTCAACATGACCGGTTTCTTGAAGAAGGGGAGGCCTCTAAATTTTGAGCAGCTCTTGTCTTCTTTAAAGTTCTAAGTCGAAAATGGGGTTGGTTTTCCTCCTTGCCTCATTTCATGTACCTTCTATCCGCCACGGCTTAGAAATCTATGCTCACCTTTGTGGTGCTTTAGAATTTGTCTTTGCCTCTCCAATTCAGAACGCGTTCTTCGAGGATTCTCGTGGCATCACTTTGTCCGTTATGCCAAATAGATTCTCTCAAATCAGAAGTGATATCTTCTTGGATGTGGAAGAGCAATTTGGGTCTTTCGACGAGGATTTCCTGGAATAGCCATGGTTTGTAAACATGTGGCTTATATAGCTATTCAAATTTTAGAAATTTTCTCATTTGAAGTTTGAATTTTAAGGTCATTTGGGTCCATGTACAAGACATCGTTGTCTTCCACATCATACTCACAGGCAAAGGGTTGTGACGGCTTCTGACCCATCCATTTTGTCTTCATATCTCCCTTCAAAAAAGCAACTTACTATTTTTAGTAAGTGTGGAAAAGTAATTCGATCTTCAACTGGATGTTGCGGCTTAGTTTTCCTCTTTCTCCCCGTGTTCCTCATTTCTTCTGGATCAAATTTCTATTTTTAGCAGGTGCTCAAGGGGCCACTTACTATTTTTAGTAATTGCCAACAATGTTTGTTCTGGTGAATTTTTAGTCGTAGTTTACCTCCAATGTCTTCGTCTTCTTCGTAGGTTCTTTTATCGATGAATTTCCCAAAATAGCAGTTCCTATGTAGTAGACTTGCTATTTTTAGAAAGTTTTCCTCTGAGAGTTAGATTGACGTGGAACAAAGTTTTTTGATATGGGTTTTTTCCCAATATCCTCCCTCTAAAATTTCGGGCCCGCCCGCTTAATAATCCAGGAGATTTTAAAGTTTTAATTTTCGGACCTGGCAGTGCTTTTGGGTACGGCAGCCATTAATGGACCTGAAAATTGCAGGTCTGGTTTTCTCCTCCATTTACAATGAAATTTATATTTTTGATGTGGTTTTTTCTTCTGGTGCTTCACGTGCGATCTTACTTCAATCCGGCAACTAGTTTGACGGGAAATCTTACTTCTTTCTTCGTTGAGCCGGAAATGAGATTTCTTCGTTGTGGTTGCTCTATCACATGAGGGGGGAGTTTGAAGGTGTCTTTCTGATGGCCTTGGATAGAGGAATGAACAGCAGCAAATGGTTTGTTGTTTCATGCACCAGTTTGCAACATTTCTTTAGATCTTCATTTCTAGGCTATCGGGATTTTCACTGTTTCTCTCCTTCTTGCTCTTCATTTCTCCTTCTTATTTTGATGAAAGATCCTTCGAGTCCTCAGGGGACATGAGGGACATCAAATTCCACAATGAGTAAGATGGCGACGTGGCACTAGATCCAATGGCAGGGGATGAAGGAGGAAAAAATTGCTTTAAAGCACTAGGTAGTGAAATGAGGTCACATGGGTGTCCAAAAGACTCCCCATAGGGGTTGGGTGCATTTTCCAAGGCCTGATGTCCCCCACCTTAGGTGCATAAGGTACATCAAATTCCACGGTGGTCCTGGAGCTGACACGTGGCGACCGATCCGACGGCAGGGAATGCATGCTCCATATAAGCACTTGAGGGCTAAACTGTCAGTCTGGAGGTCATATGAGGGTCCCAAGGGTCACATGAGGGCTGGGTGCATTTTCCAAGGGGTGATGTACCTGACCTTAGGGACATGAGGGACATGAAATCCCACTAGGCTCCTGGTGCTGACACATGTCCTCTCGAAAAAATGACTAAGTCTGAACTGCCTTTAAGAGGGTAACTTGGAATGCAGATAACTTGAGCTTCCAGTGGAATTTCTTGGTGAAATTTTATATGATCCTGATTGGAAATGGAATTTTTAATCCAATGATGGGTGTCTCATGTATTTATTCAATCATATGATCCCTGAAAAATCAGATTTTTGATCTGGGACTCCACTTGTACCTGAGAAAACTGTCTTCCAATCATATGCGCCAAGGTTTTGTGAAAAATATTATTTCACCATCATGTAGGTCTTGGAATTCTCTTTTAGAAGATGGTTTTTTTACTACTAAATCCATATGGAGCTTCGAGTCTTTGTTTGAAGCCCAACAGCTTGTTTTAGGCCTATGTACTGCCTAGGCTTGTGAACCCTGTTTTCACTCAAACTGCTCCAAGTCTTTCAGAACTTCCCAAAGCCTTCCAAAATAATTTCCATGATGTTATAAGGTCTTCCATTCACCTCCGTGTTTAATTTGGCCCTTTTTCTCTGCTCTAGGGGGTTGATCCAATCCCGGGAAGGCCAACAATAGCCCTTCCCTATACTGCCAAAAGATAACATTTTCAATGAACTCCTAAAATCACCTAGGGGGAATGAATGGAATTTCCTAAATCACCTAGGATAATATCATGACATTGGTTGGGAATTCATTTGGACTGACTGAACAGATCCGGGGTTTCTTAGGAATGATAAAACATGAAAATTTTGGCATAGGGGTATAGTTGTCGTGCTCGAAATTGTCAATTTCCATGTTGCACATTCTCATGACAACAGGGCAATAGGTAAAAACTATTAAAAATGGGTTTTTAGGTTCTCTATGATTGTACAGAGAGTTAGGGTAGTATGTTTTGGATCATAATATGGCTAGGAAGACTCATGAATACTAAGAAGGAGGTTTAGAAGAATGTAAAGGCTTAGGATTATTAAATAGTGGCTTGGTGGGAAGAAGGTAATGTACGGTAATGTAAGAAATAACATACTAAACGAAGAAAGAGATCTATAATGGGATAAGCCCGAATGATTAAAATCATAGTACTTACTTGGTGTCTTGTAGACCTTGTGAGTTGAGATGGTTGATGGTTGATTGGAGGAGAGGTGCTTGAGTCTAGTGCCATGGAAATATAACTTGTGTGCTCTCGTGAGTATTTCAATGCTCTAGAAGGAGAATTTGATGCTTGTCTTGCAGACCAGTGGTTGTGTGTTCTCATCATCTGGGTGCATGAGGGCTTGAAGATTCTCACTTGAATGTAATAAAGCTCCAATAACTGAATGACCAACACATGTAAAAAGTTGTGAAAGTGTATAAAATGTGATTGATGATGGTTAGGTAACCGATGCAGGTTGATGAAAAATCGGCGTCGCTTTGGGTGAATTAGTCATTTTTACCAAATAGGAAGATCTTCCTAGATTTGGCATGTTTTCCAAGTTGAGTCCACTTAGGGAAGTGGAGTTCTCATTAGAAAAGGTAGGAAGGTCATAGAAGAAGTCCAATTAGGTTTGAGAAGAATTCTTAGTTAGTTAGGTCAAGTGGTGACTCAACACTAAGAGTGATGACTCAGTGCTAAGAGTGATGACTTGGTCACTGTGAGTTAAATGCCCCTGGAATGGGTCCAAGGTGAGGTGTAATGATGAGGTGGAGGTGTGAGGATGAAATTAACTTAATTAAAATAATTAAATCAATTAATAATGTGAGGATGAATATTAATATGGGATGAAGGGGTCATGATTAGTTAAATGTGTTACGTTAATTAATTTAAGGGAAATAAAGTGCGTGTGACCCAAATTTAGTGTCTACATTTACTCTTTTGTCGCAGAGCTTGTATTGATATGTGACACTAACAAAATAGTAAATTCACACCATAGATATGAGTGAAGATTAGGTTACCCCAAGTGTGGGTGCGTAGTGATCCCCTTCAAATCCAAAATTGATGAGGTGTGAAATGGAGTCGGTGAGTGGTTTGATAAATGGGTAAGTGATGAAAATGAGAGTAGGTTGGTCATAGGTAAGGGTGATTTTGGTCGGGTAATAGGTAGGGGCAGTCTAACGCACACACACGTATAGATTTGATTAGGTACCAGGTTTAAGATCTTGCAAACTCTACATTGTCAAAGGTCGATAGGTTTATCCAAACAAGGTTGAAGTGGTTCAGGTATCCAAGGTATAGGATATGGTCCTAAAACACAACTTAGACAGTGTAGGAACAGGTAATAGGTTGTGGTCCAAGGTACCAAAGGTATGGTGGGGATAAACATCATGACATTAGGCAAGGTAAGGTCATTGGGCTGAACAACATAGGTAAAGCAAAGATCGCAAGGTATCGCAAGTACACTGTAGACACCCATTATTACGCCCGAGTAATTTAAATACTTAAATTGCACTAATTATCTCCTTTCTTTCAAATTGACGACATATCGTCAAAAGAACTCATTTTCTCTCTTATCGTCATTAATTAATTACACTACGCTAATTAATTAAGTCGCCTATCCAACTAACATCTCGATTAATGACCTTCCATTAATTAATCACCCCTTCTATCTAGACTAATTAATTATTATTAATTAATTAGCCTTCCTTTCATTTAACCAATAAATCAATATTTAATTGATTTAATCCCCTTCTAATAGCCTAAATCGTACTAATATTCTTCTAAATAGCTTCTATAAGCTTACATCTACCTATTAGTTAATCACCTTTGATTAATTAAAGCACCCCCCCAACTCCCATGACTTGCTAAGCATAAATTAAACCCTTCTAAAGTAAGGTTATCTTTTATAAAGCAACCTTATCCATTCCTAATCTTGTTTTACCTTTATCCCACATGCAAAGGGATGAAGTGTTTCCTTTATCCATTGGGCTATATAAGGAGCCCTCCTTCTACCTTTATACCTACACCTAAACTTCTTGAGAAGACAAATGCAAAGCATATAGCAAAATAGACTAAAATCTTTCCTTTGTTTTCTTGAGAGTTAAGCCTCTTTTCTAGCCTAAAGTGCTTAGGTCATATGGGAGGTGTCAAAAGGGTCTTGTAGCCCAACTTTGATAAGCCCCCATTCCTAGGTTCTTGGAATATCAAGAGCAACCTATTTGATTATCATGGAGCTTACATAGGTTCATTTATTTGTTGTTAATTAAAGAGAATAGAGGATTTAGACACTTAGCATGTTAATTGTCAAAGTTTTATTTAGTGTCTAACCTTGCTTAATTCTCATCTTGATGGTGCTTTGTATTTTGTTTAATTTTGCTAATTAAGGCTACTAGGTGTTAGTCTTTATTTGCATTAGCATTAGTTTAAACAAATCATGCACACATACACAACTTTGAATATCATAAAAGGTGAGTGTTTATTGGGTGAGGTAGGCAAGGCTATAGGTAAGGCCATATTAGGGGAAAAAATATGCCCCAACTGATGGTGAGGTTGGGTGGGAGGTTATAAGGCCATTAGGGTAATGGGTAAGGGTAGGGTCAATTATGGGGTGGGTAGAAAAGGTGGCGGGAAAGCAGATTTAGTGCAGGATTGGGAAATGGGGTAAAAGGATAACCGATATCGGTGATGTAAAACTGATGTTGGCTAAAGGTAACCGATCACAAGAAACTAAAGCACCCGATCGATGTCGTTCAAGAAAAAATGGCATCGGTTAGGTCGCGGGTGTGGTAAAAAAGCAAAAATCCATATAATACAGATTCATTTTCACTGTATTGACCTAGAGAAAATGATAGAGTGAAGAGTGTTTTGCATTTTCCATGGAGAAAGAGACGAGGTATTATACTCAGCTGACTTGGCGAGGAATCATTGGTTGATTGGATTCCATTTTTAGGCCCACAATATTGAGACAAGTAATTCTATTGTTGGAGAGCGAGAGGTTTGATTCGGACATGGCAGCAGATCAGGAGGAGGTGCAGGAGGGGCTCAGGAACCCATGCCAGATTTCTAGCACAATGGCGGCATTGTGTAGAGGTGGGAGTCAATATTTTCGATTAATTTTAATTAAATTATAGGTAAAAATGAAATGAATGAAAAAAATAGGGTGGGGAATTAAAAGTTCAAAATGTAGTGAAAAAGTAAAATTGTGGGTAGGGGTGGGAAATATAGTTTAATTAGGTGTAAAGTGGAAATGGGTGGGGTTTGGGTAGTTTTTAGGTAGTTTTTTTTTTTAATTTGTTTTTAAATAATTTGGGACGTGGGGCTTCGCTATGAAGCCGAACCGAAGACCAACGCCGATAAGGTCTCGACTAACATCGGTTGTAATGCCTGCAAATTAGTGGGGAAATTAGTCTATAGACTTTGGTTGAGGGAAATTGGTATCGGTCAATGTGACCAATTTCGGTCATACGGAAAAGTGATCGGGTCCAAATGGGTTAGATTTTAGAATGCAAAAATGGGGAAAAATCAAATCGGAGGTAATTTAGGAAAAGAACGAAGGAAACCTAGATGGATGAGGTATAGAATTAGGTGGGTTTGTGTAAATTTAGGTAAACATAGGTAGGTAATAGGTGATGAAATTAGTATGGGAACATAGTAGGCTGAATAATAGGTTAGGGAGGTAATTTAAGCAATAGATAGGTAGGTAAAAAAATGTGGTATGTGGTGTAGATAGGGGCGAGTTAATTAGTTTTGAAGAAATGGGGAAAATTTGTTTAGTACTTGACATTGTTAAGTTGTATGAATGTAGGCATGACAACAACTCATGATGCATGATAGACAACCGCCACTGTTGGTAGAGATCAGACCCACCATCACAGAGATGAGTGGGACCACATCCAAGATGTTGGTCTTAGTTCCATCAGGTGCCATATAGATGGATTGTTAGGGATCACAGTATGATGGTCGCTCTTATTGATAGATGGGATTATACGACCAATACCTTCCATTTTTCAAATGGGGAGATGACTATCACCCTGGAGGATGTATATAGGATCTTGAGGTTGCCCATTATAGGGGCACAGTCTATCATATTGGAGCCGATGAGGCATTGGAGCCCATGGATACAGTGTTTGGTGATGTTGTGGCAGAGTTGACATACCATAGTGCGAGTGTCAGGTATGGAGATATGTATGCGGCACATCCTGATGAGACCCATTTGGAAGTGTTGATGATGGTTGTGATTAGTTTTTTTCCCTCCCAAATTCAGAGGGTGGTCGGTTTCCTCTAGCATTGATGGGTGTTTTGGAGGATATGGTAGAGTAGTGAGTACGGTTTACATGGGCACCAACATTTCTAGTATAGCTATATAGAGAGATATGGGCATATCGATGGATACGTAGGTTTGGGATGTGTTGTACCTTCTTATTACATTGTTGGGTGTATGAGCATATAGTGTGCCTAATTCCATCCGAACTACCGAGGTAGGATTGGTTCAAGGAGTATTCCGAGCTGGTTATCTATGGTAGGTACCGGGGAGCTCATCATGGGTCAGCAGAGGTAGATAGAGATGTGACCTATTATAGATGACTACTTGATGGCATATCAACCGTTGATATATTATGGAGACCTTATATAGGGTTTCCATCTTATAGAGGGATGACAACTAAGTTGGATGGATTATAGCTAGTCGAGTTGGATATAGAGGCGTCGTGTTGGTAGCACGAGATGTTTCGTGTGTAGACAGAGTATGACAGATGTTCGAGCTCTAGCAGATGTGCCTCCACCTTTTCCATTATACCGTAGAAACGATGTGGAGATACCATTTTCTACACCACATCCAACAGATCAATCCAGAAGGATGAGAGGTTAGCAGATAGGAGGATTGATGACACAAGTACCACTAATGGTTACAAAGAAGTGGTGGATAATGTAGTTACATCAATCACCTTTGAGGCTAGGTAAGCCAAATTTTGTGATGGTCTTAATTCAAAAGATGCATTATAGAGCTAGGTGTCTCGCCCTACAAGGCATATATTACAAGGTTGCAGGGGACAACCGACAAGGACACAAGCACAAGTGACCACCTTATAGGCACATGTGATGAACTCGTAGGCCTAGGTAACATAGGCACAGGCTCTCGCACAAGGTGGAGATGGGGATGGAGGGAAGGTAGCCACCTTACACGCACATGTGGATAGATTACAAGGCTAGTTAGCCATAACATAGGCATAGGTTGCAGGCTTAAAGGCCAAGGTAGCTACAAAATTACCTCCACAGCTCCTACACTGGGACAAGGTCCCATAGTATAGGCTCCTACACCAGGAAAGGGTCATCTTTTGGTAGGGAAGAGCTCTCAGGTAGTAGTTAGGCCAATGGAACCACCGCAGACCATATCCATGGTGAGGTTCAAGGATGCCCTAAATGAGGCTCATTACTATCAGTACCAGCTAGTGACTACAAGCATTAATGTTCCCACCTACGCCGAACACCGAGCCTAGCAGAAGCAAGTGAGCAGACTATATCCAAGACTCACAACTCATGTAGCATAGGGGGAATTGGCCCTAGAGATAGGGTCAGGGTGAGGTTACCACTCTCGAGATCGGGCCTGAAAAGGGCCAAGAGGAGGATATGGAGGTTAGGCAGGGACCAACAGAGGGTCGAGAGATACTGGCGAGTGATTGGTAAGGAGAGAGGATGAGACAAGCGATACCGGAGAGGAGGGCATCAGGTGGGGGTGATTGATATCCATAGTGTATATTGTACTATCATTTTTATTTTTCGTTATATATACTGGCCTGTGTGTCAAAGATGTAAGATTGTACATGAGATTTTTGAGATACTGCTATAAATGGACTGCTCCCTCGAAGGACAGATATGTATAGCTCTTTCAAAAAAAAAAAGAATCTAAAGCTTCCAAAGATCGATCAACTTCACGAAGACCTCAAGGAATTAATTTTCTCATCCCATATAGACTTCTCACATCATCAGTCTATTTAAAATATCAATTCAAACAAAAAAATCATCATGGACTCACCTATCATTGTGACCTTGGATTATTGTCAAAAGGCATGCTACCTAATACCATATAAACTAACCACCTTTAACCCTCTCACCATTTGCATTTTCATTTCCTACCGCCTCAAGGGACCTATTGAACCATGACATTTGGTGATCATGTGACTACTCTTCACCTTTAGAATAATCAATCATGCAATGTCTTTAGGGTCTTACGTTCATCAGCCTATCCAAGGTATGACCTACTCGTTATGATCCTTACCAATCAGGTGGCTTTCTTACCTCCTCTTATCTTTTAACCTTCTTCATTACATATTGATTACCTTATACAGGATTAGATTCTTGATGCTTATCTTTGGGTAATTTTCCTCCTTCACCACAATCAACTCAAAATCACCTATACCAATGTGCCCACAATTCACCCATACCTAACAAACCTAAACTCAATCATGCCTAAAACCTACCAACCCATACTCATACCTCCTCGCATTCTTCCCTAGATTATGGGAGAACTACATCATCCCGAGGTCCCTTTTTTCGGACTATGTAGCGGCACTCGAGGGCATAGGGCCCTTGGAGGTTAGCTCAACCACTCTCTACCCTAAATAATTCATCTTTCATTTTTCTAAATCACATGCTACCATATTTAGTTTCCTTATTATATCAATAATTGGAAATTACAACCAACAAACAACAAATTTTTTTCCATCTTTATCATCATCAATCATACATTTATTATGTCTACCATTTCTTTACCATTAGTATGCCCGTTACTATAAAACATCTCAAACATGACCCATATCATCATTAATTACACAAATTAATGAATTACAAACTCAACCAATTTCGACTCAACCATGCCTATAACCTAACTCAATCCATGCCTATGACCCGACTCCATCATGCCTAACACACCTATCATGACTCGATCCATGCCTATGACCCGACTCAATCCATGCCTATGACCTAATCTATCATGCCTAACACACCTATCATGACTTGATCCATGCCTATGACCCGACTCTATCATGCCTACACTTCTTGGTTTCCATCAAATATAGAAATCAAAATAGCAGGATAAGCACAACCAAGTATACACATAATGCTCATAATCATCATCACTTGTATAAATACAGATATCTCGAACATGTGTCTCCATATACATAACTCTCAAATATCTTTGGCACGCAGCGATATGTAACCAAATCTCTCAAAACTCTCATATACAGCCTCACCATCTTCGACACGCATGCTGATATAAGATAAAAATATATATAAAACTCTCATACATCCTCACTCTCTTCGGCACGTAGGCCGGTATATATCAAAAATGACTAAAATAATCAACATGGAGGGATGTACATCGGCATCATCCTACCATATATTCTCCATATCAGTCTCTCATGTCTCCTCCTCGGCTCCTACCGGATGCCTGATAACATCTCACCACCCACCATAGGTCGCGGTCGTGTCCGCTGGTACATCACCTGAAGCTAGCCTCCATGAGCTGGTGGCCTCACCCTGATCTTGTCTTGGGGCTCGATGGCCCCCTTTTCTCTCCACGTTGTGAGTCTGGGATCTGGTCCTCTCACTCAAGGCCTGTTATGCCCTGTACTCTCCATAGGATAGAAAATCTATCCTGGACACCATCAACTAATCCTGGTAATATTTGGCCTCACCTAAGGCATCCTGTAACTTAGATATGGGTATTGTCTGCAGTGGCCCCATCGGCCTCTGTCCCTATACCTGTCCTATGGGACCCCCGTCTCGCCCTACCTATGAATCGAACCATGTCTCTTGCTCGTGGAGGTGCCATCAGCCTCACACCCTATGCTTATACCTATTCCTGTAATGCTCGAACTCGTGCTCTATGAAGTGGCCAATCGCCCTACAAACCTATAATCTACGCCTATAGGGTGGCCACTTTCTCATCATCACCCTCTCCATCTCCACCTTAGGCCATCCGAGCTCAGTAAACTAGCCATCTGTGCATGTAATGTGGCCACCTATGCTTCCAAAGCTGCTAATCGCCCTGTACCATCCCCAACTATGTAATCAAGGTCTCCACTTGCCCCCGTAGGGTGTCTCTTTACACAGTGATGGTGGCTAAATCAGCCGCCTGTGCCTATATGGTACTGCTCGTAGATGAGCCACCCACCACTGTCTATACCTGTCTATCACTCTGGCATCATCAATCTATTGGTCTATAACCTACTCCTCTGCCCACCTATTAGGTACTTGTCACTATGGAAGTGGCAAGTGGTATCTCAACATCATCTCTCCAAAATCAGGGGAAGGGTGGTGGTATATCTTGTAGTAATCCAAACTACCGTCAAACCCTATCTACTAGGATCATCTTGTGCTCCTCTACATGATGCCCCTCAATCTATCTCGAGATCTCAGGGCCGATAACTCATCGGCCATCTATCTGTATGAGGGATAGCCCACATACGGTCTCCAAATAATTTCCATGCCAGACAATCCCTTTAGTAACTACCTATAATGGACCACATCATGTCTAACCCTACCTACTCGACACTCTCCTATCACAGGCAATCTATCACCTATACCATACCCGAATAAAACTAGGCTCAAATGCATCTTCCTGGGGCATACCAATCAGACGAACACAAACAATGTGCTAGTAGGCCTAACAGTGAAGAATAAAAGTGCAAAGATAGTCTCGAACTCAGTAAAGCCGCCCATACGCCTATAGCTCTCTCTATAATTGTACCAAGAATGTTGACATCTAGGAAAAATTGTCATATCCATCATCTTGTCATGTAATACACCCATCGGCACTCGTGGGAATCTCCCACCCTCTCGCATCCAAAGAAGGCAAAACAATGACTACCTCCATCAAGAAAACTACTAGCCTCGTCTCCTCTGGACAGGCTAGGTACATCTCTCCATAGCTCAGGTTGGCACTATGGAATGTCAGCTCCACCAGTCCCTCACCAAATACCATCAACATCAACTCCTCAGATGCCTCTAAGGAGATCAAATATACCTGCATCCCCAATATAGGTAACCACAGGATCCTGTACACGTCCTCCGTGGTGACTATCATCTCCCCGTCAGTGGAGGTGGAATGTGTTGGTCACGGAATCCCATCTATCGATGAGAGTGACCATCAAACTCGGCTGCTAGACTACATGTTGGTAGTGCTTGACCCCACTCGGACAACATCTTTGATGTGTCTCCACTCCTCGATCATCACTACCCCACAAATCGTCACGAGCAGGGGGTGGCACCCTATCTCACATCCTCAATTGATCTCTCGCCTACATCCAATAAAATAATCACATTATTAAAACATTACCCTACCTCTTTTACTTCGCTACTTACCCATTTATCCCATGGCCTACCCTCCACCCCAACCCAACCCTAACCTACCTACTTACCCAACCCAACCCTAACCAACTCGACCTACCTACCCTAAACCTACCCAACCCAATATCACCTTACCTATTTACACACACCCCGAACCCTCACCTACTTCCATTTTGACCCACTCCCTAACCTTACCTATTTTCCCACACATCTATACATTTTTCCCTAATAGCTCCACCCTTACCTATTTTTACCCTTACCTATGTTATGATTTTCACCAAAACCACTTCTCTTACCCCTACTTACCTCACCCACCCAACCTCGACACCTTTTGATCCCCTTTTCCCCAAACCATGACTTGTAATGGTTACCCCTAACTGACCCTGGTCCCCTTAAACCGACACATCGGTCACCCGCTTTGTGACCAACATCGCACGCTAACACCGATGTCAGCTAACCTTCAATCGACGCTGGTCACTATCGCCGTAAAAACCACGATGCCCAAACCCCCATTTTTCCTTCAAATCCCCTTTTTCTCCCTTCTACCCACCTAATCCTACCCAAATCCCCCCTACACCCTTCCCCACCCCTTCTTCACCCAATCCCCTCCCTCCCCATTCCTATTTTAATTGATTTCCCTCCCATAATTTAAAATTCATTTCCCCCCAAAAACCCATTTTTACCCGCTTCGACCTTTAACTCAATCTAATAAACAAAACAAAGATTTAGATTGAATCCTACCTCATCGTGTTGTCATCGTGCAGGCTTTGGCACCTCTAGCTATTGCACTGGTGGTCCCCCCGATCCCTCTCCTACCTCTGCCATCACAAAATGACCTCTCACTCTCCACCTAATCAATGAAATCAAATCAATCCCACCCATCTCGTGGATCCACCTATCGATAAACTATCACCAGCCATGTGGCTCGCCAACTCAATCCTCAGTCTCACTCTGTCACTTTCCACCTTTATCTCTCTCTTTTCATTTTCCCCAATTTGATAAAAGATAAAAGATTTACAAAATACGTGAATTTTTATTTTTATAACCTACCCGACTTGACCGGTGATGGTTTTACCTTAACCAACATCAGTCCTGTGCCCTAGCTTACCATGGTCGGTCCAGATTGACTAGCTTCCGGTTCTTTTAAACCATCATCGGTTTCCCTACTTAGTCTTTTTCCTACCCCCTACCCCCAATTTTTGACCTAAATCCTTTTACCTCACCCACACCTCACCTGGACACTTCACTTTATCTTCTTGACCTTACCATTTACCCCCACTTCGTCCCTCATTTGGGCACTCATTATTTTACCCACACCCCGGCCCTAACTTAGTTTCGGGACTCGAAAATTGCTAGTGACTTGTGACATCATGTGCTTGCTATACCTTGCGGCACTATTACCCGTGTTGATGGACATATCGACCTTACCTTGCCACTTTCTGTGACTATTTATTCGACTGCACCTTTGGTGTACCGAACATCCCTAAACGTTCGCACCCGACTGCGTCCCTATTTCTTGATCATATCATATACCTTGATACTGGAATCACCTCAACCTTGTTTGGATAAACCTATCGAACTTAGACAATGAAGAGTTTCCTGCTCTTCAACCCGGTACCATGTTGTAGTTTATACGTGTTCTTGCATTTGACTCTTACTATCTTTGACCACGACCCATTACCCGGATTACCCGAGTAGACCTTTTCCCTTTTTCTCCCCATTACCCACCTTCCTCTTCATCACATTCACCTTTATCAAACCACTCTATGATTTTGCCTTTTTGCCTCATCGGTTTACGGTTTGAGGGGATCACCTTCACCTACACATGGGGCAACCACATCTTATTTTTGTCAATGTCACTTACCAATACAAGCTACACAACAAAAAGGGGAAAAATGCGGACACCAAAATTGGGTCACACTTCCCTTGGTCCCGTGTCAAATAAACACTCGAATGAACTTACCTAACCATGGCCTCTTTCACCCCACTCTAATATTAATTTAATTACTTTAATTAAATTAATCCATGTTCTCATAATACCTATTATTTAATTATCCTAAATTGATAATGCCCACATATCCACCTCACCTATACACCTCATCTAGCCACCTCACGCTAAGACCTATTCTTAGTATGTTGTCATAACTAACTAAGACCTACCTAAACCCTAAAAATAAAAATCCTACATTCCCTCTAACCATATTCCCACCCGTTAGAGGGAAGCTTCAATTCTAATATGTGGAGTTAACAAGCAAGATCCAAGAAAATCAAAGGGATCTTCCCAATTTAGTAAACTTAGGAAATCCTACCCTAACCGATGTTGGTTACCCTAAACCACCACCACCAACCCAAAATCACCATCGCTTACCATTTAACCCCCAAAACAACCTTATTTCGAGGTTAACAATTTTTTGAGAGGTTGACACATCTTTTGAGAGCAAGAGATGAAACCAAAGTTGCATGCAAGTAGAGAGAGCATTCGCACACGCATCAAAGCATTCACAACCAACACCAAGCACTCACAGAGCCATTTTCCTTCATGGGAGCATCCAAGGAAGTGCCGGCACCACACCAAGTTCCTTCCATTTGATCACCCACCATTGCATGAACCAAACATCAATCTCGTGGGACCGTAAGTGTTTTATTAACCAACACTTGTCCATTATCATTTAGGTAGACTTTTTTACTTCTATTATTAGTTTCTATTCCTATTGCCATTCCCCACCATTTTATCTCCATGCAATCTTGACCATCCCTTCACCCATACCCTTGAACTTCCCATACCTAGATTTTAATCATCCTTTTGCATACCTAAGACCCACAAGAACCTTTTCATTGCCCTTCCATTTTCATCTAGCAATAGATCTACTCTCACCTCAAGTTTTTATTACCCTCAAATGTCACCGTTTCACCTAAACCAACATCATTCTTCCCGAGAAATGTCGGTCTCTCGTGTTTTTAACTAGAAACCAAGAACAAAGCTTAAAACCTCCACCAAATACCTAAAACAGCCTTAACTAGACTCACCAATACCAAGATCCCGACAGAGAGATCTTGACCTTCAAATTCACTCATAGCTTAGCTTGTTGTGAACAAATTTGCTTATTGTAGTCGAATGAGATACCTAAATCATTTTAACTACAGTAGGATTTCCTTTATTGTTAGCATTAAGTTGTTTTAAACAGTGGATTGACAAATGCCTCAGGGAGTATCACACTTTCCGAATTTAGCATACAATAGGTCCCACTGCATATACTTTTTAAATTTTATTTGGTGGTCTTGTTTTCTATTTTAGGTAATTCCTCCAAGAAAAAGGAAGTTCTCGCAATTAGCTATGGATCAAGAATTCATACGCACACAACAACCTACAACCAAGATATCTTAACAGTATTCCTACTAGCCCTTTACCCTTATCTATTTCACAACATTCAAGAAATGATCTAGAATCGTGAAACATTTTGGCACGTCGTGTGGGACCCATTTGGGGTTCTTTTCATTCTTTCATTTCTAGGTGAAAATTTGCATGTTTATTTCCCTTCTAAAAGGTTCAAACATTAAAATTTCTCCCCGGAATCTTCTCTTCTTCTATTTTATAAAAGCAATCATATTTTGGTGCTTTAAAACAAATATTTCTTCCCTTTCATTAGTATCGCATTAGTAAAAGAGCATCCCTTCTTCTCTGTTCTTCTTTTTGTGTCATCAAACTCAGCTCCATTTGATTCTACTTTTCTACATTAGCTCACATTAATTGAGGGCAACCTATACGATGGAAGTCATTCCCAGCTGATGGTTGATAAATGAATGGTATAAAGCACACTTTCTCTCTCTCTCTCTCTCTGAGTCTTACCAAACATAAAAAAATTGAAAATATACACATTCTTAAACAACATCTCTCCTAGAAGAAGTTGTAGGTGATCACATGATCATGACACGGTGGGCACCCAACTTGTTGTTTCTATCGAGTCATACCTAAGAGAAAAGCTCGCCTTTACCATAACATACTTGAAACATCTCCTCAGATCTCCTTCTTCATAGGAATTCATCCTCACCAAAAATTCTATTCTAAATTTCATGATTCAGTCCTTAAAATAACATAAGTCAAGAAACATAATAGAAAATACACTCTTAGGATCATATTTTTCTTAGTGTTTTTGTTTGGCTTGCATTTTGAGGTGAGAGGACACGTTATTCATTTTCTTATTTCCCTTGCAATCTCCTCATCATAGTTGGTGTATTCCACTTCATTTGAGTGTGCCTGACCATATTTTCATCATTTTTAGAATTTTGGGTTTGATTCCACATCAGATTTTAGCTCACAACCACCTTTTCTCCATCTCTGTTTCAAATTCATAAGAACTCAAATGTGTCGGTCAGTGACCGTCTTCGATTACCCTCTCGATCCGTCATTAGTTTACTTTTCTTTTGGTTAATCTACCCAAAAGGACACCTACTTCACCTTCTTTACTGTTCAAAGTCCCTATCACTCTCATCATATTCATTGACCTGGTAAATTTCATCAGAATCTTATCTATATGGCAGAACATCATTTTTTACCTTGTTCTAACAAAACTGTTCATTTTTACAAAGTGACCGACTGTAGTTATATGTGATAGGTGTCGATTTACCCTAACTGGCATCGGTTAGCCTATTCAAATTTCCAGCTGACATTTTGTACCTAAGTTACCTACCATCACCTATTTCTCATATCTCTGCTATATTTTTGTGTCATTTACGTAAGACGGTCCTACCACGTCGCTTGTTCACATGGTGCTGACACGTAGCCAAGCAAACACCCTCATATTCCACGCTAATTGTCAACCACTCCCACCTAGTCCTTCACCACCTTCCATCCTATCACCACCCATGGAGCCTATCCAACATGTCTCTATCACTACTGGAGATGAGGAGTTCACACGACTCCTTGACCAAAACCTGTTGCCTTGCAATTTTATCTTTCCCACTCATCCACTCGAGATGCCTCGGGTTAGTTGATATACGGCATGCCCATATCTATCCCCCCACTCTTGTTCCTACTCCTGCATCAACCCCCTCTAGTTCCGCGCTACCCTCACTCGCTTGCCTCCTGTCATTTCACAACTAGGTCCTATACCACGCTATGACATGGCGCCATGTCTATCACGTCTCTGTTACACTCACCACATCCACTATACCTTCGCCAACCACCCAGAACATAACCTCATCCATGCCTATTGTCTCACATATACCCATAGCTACACAACCACCCCCTAGTGTCGGTGACCCCTACCCCTTTTCAAAATATTGTCCTTTCTATTCCACAGTCCTTAGCGTCCATTCTTTATCAGGTCATTGTCAATGGAAAAGTGACAAGTGAGCATGGGAATCTACAAGTAACTCTTCCTCGCACCCGACCTCCCGAGGTCATGCCGAGATAGTCGGTGGGGATGGAATACATGTGGGTATAGACAAACTAATTAGGCAATCTTATGTCTTCGACGTGCACTAATGGAATCTGTGAATCTAAGGAAAAGAAGGCCCTCCTAACCTGAACTAGCGTGATAGATCGGTCGGTGAGGATGACTGCTCGAAGGCTCCAATCAATATCGAGCTCTGGCATGATCTGATCTATAGGTTGTGGGATACATGGAAGATAACTTGTGGGTGCTTCGTATATGTCTCCCGAAAAGGTCATGAAAATGGAAGGTGGATATATGGTGGATTCTATGGGCGATTCTCTGGTCTAGTCTAGAAATCCTTAGCTAGATTAGTTGTTATGTCTAGTGAGGATAATTGTGCGATAATGGTTGGTGGAAGTGGAGAGGATCTAAATACTAATGTGTGTAAACCAACATCAACATCTGATTTTCCTATGGGTTCATTGGGTTGTGGGCTCTATGGGTCACAACCGTAAGTTTGTGGTCGTTACGGACCTCCTATGGCCATGTGCCAAATCAATCCCTTATCCCTAGTATCCAGTAGTTGTATGCCTTTTTGGCCTCTATATTTAGAACTAAAAGTTGTGCAATCTTCTCAGAGTACCTTACAGTGTTCTGGCAACTTGAATTCTTAAGCTAGTGTCTATGTCAGTGAGAATGTCTCCTGCGTCTGGTTGTGGGACCAAAGGATCATAACCGAATGTTTTCTCTCTTTCAAGCCCTTCTATAGTCATGTGGATATTTATCTAGGGTAATCTGTAGTTTGGCTAGTTTGACCAAAACATATGCGCTTTGTCGTCTTCTATGTTTAGTCCTCTCAGCTGTGCATTGATTTCTTGTAGGTCTGTTGTTACTCGGAAGACCTAAATTCTGAGATTCTGGTCTATGTCAATTATTGCTACAACAAGGTTGGGTTGAGGCACGATTGGCTCGAATACGTATTCTTTGGGCTCCCTAGGTCCCATGATTGTCATACAAAAGAAATAATATAGATCTAACTAAAGAAAAGTAAACTAATTATGTAAAGTATATCCACAACATATATAAACTCTCTTTTTTTGTATTTTTGATAGAATTAAGATAACAACTATTTAATATATCTAGAAAAACGACAACTAATCTAATAACAGAATTTAAAACAAATAAGGTAGTTGAGTATAGTTACTTGTCTGTGTAGTTGTGAATATATTCTAAACAACTAAATAACTAATCTAATCTATTTGAAAAGACCCCTGATCTTACCTCTGAAGTGAGGAATGAATCATAGTTTCTCAGAAACTATCAATCCCCACAACTTCCCCGGTAATATCGTAAGTGAGATTAACTGAAATGAAATGATTCACTACTCTATTTGATATGTTTTAACTAGAACTTTGATAGCTTGAACCTAGATTTTACAGAATAGTGGTGAATCCGATTGTGTGTGGCTTTTTCCCCTCAGTGTGGTCTCCTCGTTCCTTTATTCTCATGTGAATCTAGAAAATCATGTAATGCTAGCATCAATAGGAGTAGGTATTGGAACAATGGCAGCTTTGGATGTAGACTGAATACAATGTGAGTAGGAGAGGGATAGCGCAAGAGAACAGAGCTTGGCTTATGCAATTCCTAGCGAGGATTTATTGTGAGTCATTAAATCCAAAACATCCGAACTCCAAAACTATCCTTCTTGATGAACAAAACCTGCAACTCTAATGGCTTCAAAATAAAAATGAAACTATCCTACTTTAATTGATTGTATGAAATAGTAATAACATTAAAACAAGAAGATCATGTGGCTTCTAAACAACAAAACAAGACTAGCTATGCATGCAACAAATGAAAACTATGGAATTCCTAAACAAGAACTAAAAGACTAAACTATTGAAATGAGAAGATGAGAGGCAATTTTGAGGGGCCATTTGCTTAAAACCAACCAGCTATTTATAGAATTCCCATTTACCCAAAGGTGAAATCCAATTTGAACTCTTTTACAATAAACAATGGAGAAACACTATTACAGGGAACCAAAATCATAAATACAAGCAAAAATGGATGAAAAGGTTGGTAAAAGTTGAAAATTTACGCGAGTCGTGTTAAAAGAAACATTCTAGAAAATGCGTGAAGGACCACCACCCTGAGCAGGGTGGCGGTTTCATTACTGAAGACCAAAACGCAAAGGAAAAGAGGGGAAAAGAGAAAATAAAGCACGCAGAGGCTAAGTGGGGCATGTGGGATGTTAATGCATACTTGGAGAGATTTTTCAGATCCCGAACACCTTGCGAGGAGACCTGTATCATCATTGGGGCACGTGTAACATTGTTCCGACAGTGCAATACCCTACAATTTTGGGTACGTACATATTTCCCCCTCAAAGAAGCATTTTAGCCATGAAGAGGCGTAAAACGGTGGGTCCGAGTATGGCGGTCCTAAAATGGGAAGTTAGAAACTATACCTAGACACATCCATGTGTCGAAATGATGCCATCCAAAATTCCTGCTACCTGCAAAATGAAAAGAGGACTCAAGTGCAGATAGATAAAATAAATCGAAAAATAAATACTAAAATAATATGAAATGAGGACTTACCATTTGCGCGGGGATAAGTACTTACCTCCGTCGGTGCTCCAAACCTGCGAAAAGGGCATTCAAAATGAGTCAAGATGCTATATATGTAAAAATGGGCCCATTTTCCTATTCATTTACATGTGTTGATTTGATTGATTTTGAGCTCTGGGACCCATGGTGATGGTTTTTGATGAGAGTATATTCAAAACGTTCATGATGAGATAGTGATCATGCCTCCACGAGCGGAACATTGACCGGCGAGATCACAGGTTAGTTCTTCTTGATTTAACATTTTTACCCCCAAAATGTTAAAATGAGGAAATCTTTGTCATGGGGGATTATTTTTGAAAATGTCGGTGTTAATAGGGTCACTTAGGGGGGGCTAATGGGTAGGCTTTGTTTTAGTCAAAATAGTCATTATTTCATGTTTTTAGGCATTTTTAGGGCACATGACCCATTTTGGAAATGTAGGACACAACCACCGCCACTGAGCAGGGGTGGTGGTTACTGAGACCGCTGCCCTTTAAGGCGGTGGTTACGGAACCACCACCCTTCTCAGGGTGGCGGTCCTTTACAGAATGCCAAAATAACAGTGTTTTTAGCCCAATTTTGCATTTTTAGTATTCTTATATGTTTTAATGATTTTTCCAATGTAATTTGAATACTAACTTACTCCGTTTTGTGTGTTTTTGGGTGTATGCAGAAGAAGGAATATATCAGATGGAGCCGAGAGAGAGAGAGAGTGTGTGACTGGATTCTAGTAGTGTTGGATGCACTTTCTCAGGCCGAGTAGGATACTCTTCAGAGGGCTGGCATATTACGTATATCACGGGTTCCTCATGTCGCACCTTCTAGTCACATACTTTGTGACCTATTTTCGTATTGGGATGCTGATCGGAACACTTTCTGATTTCCAGGAGTCAGGGGTGAGTGGACTATCACCCTGGAGGATGTCTACCACATCTTGGGAGTCTTGATCATTGGGAGATGACTTACACTTGAGACAGCGGGGTCGCGGGCTCAGATAGCTCAGTGGGCTACATATATGGGAGACACAGTTGTCTCCACTGGTTCGAAGAAGGGGGTGAGGGTCCATTCCATTCCTAGCTTGCCTATCCCTTTGATTTTTCAAGCTATTATGGGGATCCTTGCCTCGAGATTGATCGGGGACAAGGGAGGGGACACCTTACTCTACTGCTAGTCCCCTATTATTGCACAGATTGAGGCACATGGCCGGATTTATGCCTGGGGAGCCGATATACTTGGGACCACCTATCATGATTTGTACTGGGTGGTTCGCTTATAGGGATAGTCTTTGAGCCATCCGACCTTGGTTATGAGCTAGGTCTATGAGTGTATCATCCCTTATGGGAGAGGCGTAGAGGTGGCGAGATCCCAGAGCCGTGAGGGCAGCCAGATAGATAGAGATGTTGGTGCTTAGAGTACCTCACCGGCCAGTTACCTCCCTGACTACTGATGATATGGAGGCCACACCTTATCAGGCCATGGCAGGGTTATGGGGTGAGGATACCCTCACTTTGATTTCCTTCTCTACTACAGGGTAGCTTGTGGATAGGACAAGGAAGGTGGAGACACACCCCTTTGACCGAGTGCCTCAGCAGTTTGTCCTTGCTTACGTTGGTATGCTTCCCCGGTGGTGCCGTATTCGAGATCGAGTTCGGGAGGCTAGGGGAGGTCCTAGAGGTCGGGGTTGGACCGTTGTTACTCCTAGCATCCCTATTGCAGCTAGGCGGGTGGTACGTGCTCGAGGGAGAGCCGGTGCTCCTTAAGCACCTTTACTTGAGATCACCATCGGCCCCCTTGCAGCGACGACGACCCCATTGATATAGACTCAGTCACGATGATTTCACGGGGGAGAGATGGAGGAGGAGACCGAGGATATGGAGGTCAGTGAGTCAGGTGGAGAGGAGGATAGCGATCCCGAGTGGCATGACACTCAGGAGATCTTACAGGTCGAGAGGGCAGAGTAGAGTGCGGAGAGGGTGACCCTAGTTTCAGAGGAGTTGCCCTGTCAGGACTTAGGCGGAGAGGATGAGTCCGTAGTAGGACATTATGTTTCCCAGAGGCACGGGAGGATGACACTAGTCGGTGGTGGCATCTGTGGTAGGTGTTGACCCTAGGGATCTCTCTTGGAGGCCTGGAGATCCAAGTGAATTGTCACCCTACTCTTAATATTTGTTTTTTTATCTAGGATTGTCTTAGTTGTTGTCTCTCCTTTTTTTCATTCTTGTTTTATATTTTGATTATTTTCTAATTTACTTTTCTCCTTTGCTTGTAGAGACTACTTGATGAGTGGTGAGACCTGATTCCCAGGTATGTACTGATACCCTGATGCTCCCTATGGAGAAGACTCGCGCCGAGCTATCCATGGATGCAGGGGAGCCTTTGGCAGTGATAGGCATACCAATGTTTTTGCCCCTATCTAGCATGTGGCCAAGATGGTGACTACCCTCCGTACTAAGTTGGCCGGATATAGGACAACGGAGCACCTGATGAGGAGTTGCTCTCATAGCGAGGCTACAACTGCTCCTCGGGACCATGAGCCCTCAGTGCATTCAGAGCGCCGGCATAGCCGAGTCCTAGACGTGGTCATGCACCTTCAGAGGGATCTCATAGGGGTTGAGAGGCCACTTGGCTCTTTTTGTAGTGACTCTTAGATTGTTTATATGATTTATTTTGTATTTCTCGGGCTCATTGAGCATTTTGACCATGCCTAGTGCATGATGGCGTTGTACATAAAACTTGATTATATATATATACTTTTTTGGATCGAATCTTGGTGTCTATGATTTTGTGATTCATTTCCACATGTATATTAGATGCTTTATTAGAATTATATTTTTATATTCTTTTGAGAATGTATACGAATGGAGAAAAATGACACAAATGCTTTCTTTCTTTTTATATTTTGTGATGCTGATGTATGATAATGCAGACACAATGTGATTTTGAACTTAGCTATCATAAGCAATCTTTCCGATACTTCATATTGTTTTGACAACGTGTAATGATAAACTGGTATGATGAGCAGATGAACTTGCCCCACTCCTAACTCCACGCAACTAGTAAGATGCGAGGGCTCACCACCGAGAGCTAGAAAGGGCACAAGCTATGAGGAGTGTTGAAATGATAATGATGGGAGATAGACAAAGAGTTGGTGGTACCAAATTAGGATGCTACAAACCTATTCTACTCAAGTGACTCCGTAGTTTTAGAATGCAACTTGCTTTGTGGTTTATCTAGACTTAGATCCGTAGATGGCCATATGGTTGACAAAATCTGGTTTTCAGGGTTTTGAACTTTCTTGGAATTTTGGACATCTGATTCATTCATTTCTGACTCAAGATTTCAAAGGTTTATTTGAACTGTTTGCTTATGACCTTCAACTTTTTGTCAAGAGAACCCCCTACACCTTGCCCCATGCTTCTAGTAGGAAGCATGGGCTTATCACCATGGACAAGGCACATGTGAGTAAGGGAATTCCCATCCTTTCCCAACCCTACGTCACTAGTAAGAGATGCAAGCTCATCACCGAAGGTTGGTAGGGCAAGGAAATGTGTAAAAATAAAATTTTCTATTTGATCTACATTTGACTTATTTATTTGAGAAAATGTCAGTATGTTCTTATTTCCAAAGAGATCTATATACGGGATAGATGTGACACCATGAAGCTTCTAGAATAGACCATAGGCAAGACACCTACCCTAGGAAGAAACCAAAAGTGAGAACAAGCATGCAGGCCTTGGCATGGCTACCATTAAGACTTTGTCATATCTAGCTTTATTTGATGAAATGATTCTGAAATGGTTGATGATGTTATGACAAATGAAGAAGTATGATTTGAATGCTTCTGCCAATACCAATAGAAGTTTGTAATGAATTGCTTGCGAATAAGTTCCTTGATCACAAAACTTTACGAAACGAGTGGACAAAATGAACCTAACTACATGAAGATGCAATGTAGATATAATTATACAAATAGTGTTGGTCGCTTATGCATAGAATCGTTTAAGATGCAAGGAATTGACTGTTTCATTGAATTCCTTGCCTTCTAGTGTACATAAGAGATACACACCATTTCCATAGTCTTTCATGACTCAGTATGGACCCAACCATTTGGGCTGGAATTTCCTTCCTTCACCGGTCTTCTTATCGATCCGGCTGTCTAGTCTTAGAACTAGATCTCCTTCATATATTTCTCATTCATAGACCTTTTTGTTATATTGTTGGCACATCCGGTCAACATAGACTCTATGTCGTTATTCAGCATCTAATCTAGCCTCATCTAGGCTTTCTAGTTGGGAGAGACATGCTTCTCTATAAGCTTCTTCATCTAGAATCCCTTGTAGTGAGATGTGGAGACTGGGTATTTCAACCTCAAGTGGGAGAACTACTTCTACTCCGAATACCAATGAGAAAGGAGTTTCTCCTGTTGGTGTTCTTATTGAGGTTCGGTGGGCCCACAAGGCCGGATATAACTTTAAATGCCAATCTCATTTGTTTTATTTTACCATTTTGAGGAGAATAGCTTTCAACGTCTTGTTTGTTGCTTCAGCCTACCCATTAGCTTGAGGGTAATACAGGGAGGCTATATGATGGTTTATTTTAAATTTACTACATAGCTCACAGACCTCGTCATTCTTAAAGGAAGTGCCATTATCTGAGATAATGATTTGTGGGACACCGTACTTGAAAATGATCTGGTTCAAAATGAACTTGGCGATCACGACACTTGGTACAGTGGTAAGAGGCATAGCCTCTACCCATTTGGTAAAATATTCGGTGGCCATGATTATGAAGTTATGGCCATCTATTAACGAGGGAGAGAATTTCCCTATCAAATTTAGGCCCCATGTATAAAAGGGCCATGGAGTCATGATTGGTTGTAGAGTTTGTGCCGACATGTGAATCTCGTGGGAAAATTCTTGGCATTTATGGCACTTGCATACAAACTCTACTGCGTCGTGTTCTAGAGTGGGCTAGAAATAGCCCATTCGATGTATTTTACGGGCAGTGACATGACCTCCAAAATGGCTGCCACATATTCCACTATGGGATTCGGAGAGAATCTTCTTCTTATGTCAACACACCTTAGAAGCATTCCATTGAAATCCTTACGATAGAGCACTTGTTCTATAATAACGTATTTAGCTACGATAATGTGTAACCGTATTTTTGTTGTGGTGTAACACCTTCGGATATGTATGGTCCATGATATAATTAATAATATCAGTATACCAAGGACATTCAAAGATAGGAGGTCTAGTTTCGATGTAATATATGCATTCATCAGGAAAATCTAGATCTACTAGATCACCTCCGTCTAACGGGTTGTCGGCTAACCAATCTACAATGATTTGTCCCTTAACAGACTTTTGGTTTACAAAAGTTAATTCGAATTCACCCATTAAGGTTATAAAGCATCCAACCTTTTTAGACAAGGACCCTTGCGTGAGGAAAGTTCGTAAATGGTTTGTTTTTACAATGACCCTTGTTTCTTGGTTTAGCATGTAATGTCTTAAGCATTTGGTTGCAAAGACTATGGCAAGGCATTCTCATTCTTCCTACATATAACGCGTTTCATAATCGAGCAATGTTCGGCTAATAAAATAGATCGCACGTTCTCGTTTATTGTCATCTTCTTGAGCCAACATGCAGGCTAGCGAGACATCGTAGCTCGTGAATATAAGATCAAAGGATGATCTGGTCTAGGTGGCATTAACATGGGAGGAGACAGTAAGAAGTGTTTAACTACTTCAAGGCCTCATGGCATTCCTTTGTCCAAATAATGCAGCAATCCTTTTTCAACAAATTGTTGATTGGATGAATAGCAAAACTCAAGTCTGGGATGAATCTTCGGATTGCACCGAGCTTTCCAAGAAACGATCTAATGCCAGAATCGTTTGATGGTGGGATCATCTCAAGAACAGCCCAGATTTTGGCTGGGTCCACATCGATCCCTCGTGATGATATAATGTAACCTAGGAGTTTCCCTCCTGTCACACCAAATACACATTTTTCTAGATTTAGTGTGACTCCGTATTCGATCAAATGTGAAAGGATGATGCGGAGCACTTCCGGGTGATCACAACACTTCCTGGCCTTGGCCAACAAGTCATCTACATAGGATTCCATGATTTTATGAATAAGATCGTGAAATATGTATGTCATTGCCCGTTGGTATGTAGCGCCAGCGTTCTTGAGACCGAATGGCATAACAACGTAGCAATAAGTTCCCCAAGGAGTTATAAATGTGGTTTTGGCTTGGTCTTGTTTAGATATTCTGATTTGATTGTATCTTGAGAACCCATCCATGAGAGACAAAAGCTCAAATCTAGCTATTGTGTCAACAATGACATCAATGGATGGTAACGAGAAGTCGTCCTTGGGGCATGCTTTGTTAATGTCTCGGAAGTCTATGCAAATGTGTATCTTCCCATTCTTTTTGAGAACAGGAACAATATTAGATACCCACTAAGAGTAATCAACCGGTTTGATGAACCCTACTTGGAGAAGTTTCATTACTTCTTCCTTCACCATGAGAGCTACCTTGGGTTTCATTGGTCTCAATTTTTGTTTAATTGGCTTTGCATCTGATTTGGTGATGAGGTTATGTACTGTGATGTGCGGTGTAATTCCCGTCATTTCTTTATAATTAAATGCAAAATCCTTTTGATGTTCTCTGAGGATTCGAGTGTGTATTTCTATCTCTTCTGGAGTTAGCGAAGATCCTAGTTTTAAGATCTTCGGTTCTTCCTCCGTTCCAATGTTAATATCAATTGTTTCTTCGATTAAAGAAGCGTTACCTTCTTCAAACTCAGGCGGGGCTGGAGGTAGTTCCAGATCTTCTCCATTCTCTACCACGTATATGTCGAGCTCCTTTTGTGGGGGAAGCTCTATCATGGGATTTCCAAAGTAAGAAGACGAATGTGGGATTAAGGACAAATCTACCACATGATGGGTGAGATGTAACTCTGCATAGGCATTTAAGTAATCAAGAGTGGATGTATCATTGTCAATGTGACCTAAGGTAGTAGGTGTATTCTCAACTATGTTCGTTAAAAGAGTGTTTGACATTTTCTATACCAACGTTCGATAAAGGGATACCATGAAATGGGTATCTTCCAACGCACTGTTTGGAGTAAAACGTGAAACTGAGGTTGCTATCGAATCTACGAGAAGGTTTTGTTCTCGTGGGATTGCCTCAATGGATATGAAGTTAAATCCTTTGCTCAAATCTAATATTGCTATTTTGTAGAGCTGTAGGTGTTCAGCTCTAGTCTCATACACCTCAGAGACTTGGTTTGCTACTAATTGAGAGTCTCCTAACACCCTGATGTCATTAACACCGAGCCTCTTAGCTATGATGAGGCCAAGGAGGAGGGCTTTGTACTCAGCACCATTGTTTGTACATTCGAAATTTAGTTTAAAGGTGAACGGTAAGATCTTTCCCTCGGGAGAAGTAAATATCACACCTGCCCCAGCCCCATAATGACATCTAGCTCCATCAAAGTGGAGATTCCAATGTTTACTTGGGAAGATGGATGTTGGGACATTTGCTACATCTATTTCTTCTTGGTTACTTCTACCATGCAGAGTTCCTCTGCTGGAAGAGAACCAACTCCTAGGGTACATCCCATACCTATAGAATCAAATGGCAGGAAAATTGGTAGATCTTGTTCTAGCAATTCGATAATTTTTGCAGTAGTTCCTAATGATACTATTTCTACAACATTAGCCTCATCCTTGAGGGCTGGGATATTCTTGATTAGGTTCATAACTTCTAACTCCATTGTAGGTACCAACTTTTCTTCCAGTTTTGAGTCGGTTGGCTTGTTAAGTTGGTTTGTTGGGAGTTCAAACTCAGAGTGAATGCCTGGCCTTTTCTTTAGGTCTGCTAGGTGTATATTGAATGGTTTCGGATCACCTTTTGCTACGAATATCTTTCCTAAGTGCAAGAATCTTATTTCCTAAAATAACGTAGAAGGGATTGCCTTCATACGGTGTATCCATGGTCGTAGAGGATCATATTATAGTTGGTTTCCCGATCTATAATATAAAACTCAGTGAGGATTTTTTTGGGTCCTAAGGTGACTGGTAGTATTATAGTTCCAATTGAAGTGGCTTTAAGGCTATCATAGCCTCTTAGTGTATTCCAAGTCATGGAACAATTTGTTTCTCCATACCCTAGCTTTTGAAGGAAAGAGAAGGGGACTATGTTAACTGCTGCCCCATCATCAACCATTGTGTATTTAACATAATTGTTATAAACCCACACTTGTAAATGTAAGGTTGGATCGCCTCTACGTGCAATCTCAGCGTCTGTTGGCATTTTGTTTATGTTGAATATAAACTCAATATCCCTATCTCGGCTGCCCCGGAGGGTGGATATCAAAGTCTATATGGTTTACCTGTGTTTCGGGAGGTGGAGTGATGTTAATTAAATGACCTAAACCTAATGCTTCTAAAAGAGCAGCCCTATGGGCAGGAGAGTTCTTCAGCAAGTCCAAAAAGGAGATGTGAGAGAAGGTCTTTGTTAGGTCATTAATTAAATCATAGGCACCTACGGGTTTTACTAATATTTGTTGAATGTTATCCGGCTCTAGTGGGTAACTTGGATTTGGCTGAGAGGAATACTCTTGTGTTCTTGTTATGGCTTCCACATGTAGCTCAGTGTCTAACTCCACTAAACCGACTATCTTGGTTCATGGCTGATTTCCTAATTGCGGTGCAACAGGTGGATTTAGTGAAGTCGAGGCTTCATGATCATTGTTTCCTATCATTACACCCTTGTTCATCCCATTTGGATTTAATTTGTTGTTATTGTGATTTGGGAGTGGATCATTGAAGATCTTGAGGGGAGCATTTTGAGGGGAGACTACTCCCGTGAAAGTATTTGGCGTAGGTGATGCAGGATCTACTAAGAACATATCTATGAAAATTTGTCTTTGTTCTTCTGCAGATGTTGCATGAACTTATTGTAATCGTGGCAAGTCCTAGTGTCATGGCCTCAAATTTTGTGGAAACCACAATACGAGTTAGGATTGTAATTCCTAGGTTGTTGGTTTGGCATGTGTTGTGGTCCAAAACTCTGATTAAACCGTTGACTATTAGGATTAAAGTTTTGCATTTGTTGCCTTTGGTTCTGATATCTAGTTGAGTTTTGACTTGGACCCGGTGTCTGGATTTGTTTCGTTGTTGTTTTTGTTGTTGTTGTGGATGATTAAAATCCACCGCGTTGATTGTTGGGGTAAAATTGTTGTTTCGTTGATTGTTAACCGGTGGTGGAGTATTTACAACATTTTCCTTTTTAGCTTGGTCAGTTACTCCATCTGTTGTCACTCCGCAATTTTTGTTAAGGATTTTAGGTCCTTGATTGGCATTTACTGTACTAGGATAGGTCGTAGTGTTTTGATTGGGGATGATTAACCTCCCATTTGTTCCATACGTCTTGCGACCGCTATCTATTGCAACTTGATCTATTCGAGGGCACTCTCAAGTACTTCATCGTAAGTCCTTAGTGGGAACTTCTGGACTTCTTCCTTTATCTCTCTGCTAAGAGAATGAAGGAATAAATTACATAGTTCCATCTGATCCATGTTTGGAGCACTTGCTGAAGAATAGAGGACTGTACGCCATCTTTGGATAAAATGAGCAACAGATTCAATGTGTTCTTGTTTAATATGCAAGAATTCCTTTATTCCTGTTCTCAACAATTTGTTCATGTCGAATGCCTTGATGAACTCTGAAACGAGTTGTTTAAACAAATTGATGGAAGCTTCAGGTATTCTGTAATACCAATCGAAGGCAATGCCCTCTAAAGTTTTGGGGAATATTTTAGCAACAACCCCATCCCAAGGGAGTAGTTTTAAATGGTGTGGCATAGGCCTTGATATATGCATTCGGGTCTCCCTCTCCTTTGTATTTGGGCAAATCGGGAAGAGGTCTTGGAAGCATGACGCTTCATATGGTGAAGTCTAAGGGTTCTTTTAAATATTCTGAATAAGTTCCTATCGCATAGGTTTCGACCATTGATGGTGTTTGCTGAGGGGGGGAGGTGGAATGGGTTGTTGATATGGGGTAGCGTATGCATTTGCAGGGACATAAGGAAATCCTGTGGTTGAGAAAATATGCCAGGAGAAGAGAACATATCTCCCTGCGGTGATTTGGAATACATGTTTAAGTATGGAGGAGCATTGCCTAGGAATGGATTGTTTTGTACTAAACCGGGAGGTATCATATTTTCCACTAGAGCGGCGTTAGAAAATGTGATTCTAGTTGGCATTTGTTGTGAATACTGAGGAGGCATGCCCAACATGCCTATTCCTGTGAGGAGGTCTATTTGGCTAGGATGATGTGGAGGATTGGAACTTTCATTGCATGAATTGAGAATTTTGACTTGCTTGAGAAAGTTCTAACCCTCTAACTTTTTCTACTAAAGTTGAGATGACTTCATTTGGTTCACCAATTTTAGATGATGGAAAAGCAAAAAGTGAGCATGGGAATCTACAAGTAACTCTTCCTCACAACCCGACCTCCTAAGGTCATGCCGAGACAAACGATGGGGATGGAATACACTGGGTATATACAAACTAATTAGGCAATCTTATGTCTTTGACGTGCAATAATGGAATCTATGAATCTAAGGCAAAGAAGGAACTCCTAACCTGAACTGGCATACTAGATCAGTCAGCGAGGATGATTTCTCAAAGGCTCAAATCAATATCGAGCTCTGGCATGATCCGATCTATAGGTTGTGGGATACGCGGAAGATAACCTGTGGGGGATTCGTATATGTCTCCCGATAAGGTCATGAAAATGGAAGGTGGATATATAGTGGATTCTATGGGTGATTCTCTGGTCTAGTCCAGAAATCTTTAGCTTATGTCTCGTGAGGATAATTGTGTGATAATGGTTGGTGGAAGTGGAGAGGATCTAAATACTAATGTGCGTAAACCAACATCAACGTCTAATTGTCCTATGGGTTCGTTGGGTTGTGGGACCTGTGGGTCACAACTCGTAAGTTCGTGGTCATTGCGGACCTCCTATGGTCATGTGCCAAATCAATCCCTAATCCCTAGTATCCAGTAGTCGTATGCCTTTTCGGCCTCTATATTTAGAACTAAAAGTTGTGTGATCTTCTTAGAGTACCTTACGGGCATTCCGCAACTTGAATTCTTTATCTAGTGTCTACATGTCGGTGAGAATGTCTCATGCGTCATGGGCTGTGGGACCAAAGGATCACAACCGAACGTTTTCTCTCTTTCAAGCCCTTCTACAATCATGTGGATATTTATCTAGGGTAATATGTAGTTTGGCTGGTTTGACCAAAATGTATGTGCTTTGTCGTCTTCTATGTTTAGTCCTCTTAGTTGTGTGTTGATTTCTTGTAGGTCTATTGTTACTCGGAAGACCTAAATTCTGAGATTCTAGTCTATGTCAATTATTTCTTCAACAAGGTTGGGTTGCGGCACGATTGGCTCGAATACGTATTCTTTGGGCTCCCTAGGTCCCGTGATTGTCATACAAAAGAAATAATATAGATCTAACTAAAGCAAAGTAAACTAATTATGCAAAGTATATCCACAGCATATATAAACTCTCTTTTTTTGTATTTTTGATAGAATATTTGACAGAATTAAGATAACAACTATTTAATATATCTATAAAAACGTCAACTAATCTAATAACAGAATTTAAAACAAACAAGGTAGCTGAGTATAGTTGTTTGTCTATGCAGTTGTGAATCTATTCTAAACAACTAAATAACTACTCTAATCTATTTGAAAAGACCCCCGATCTTACCTCAGAAGTGAGGAATGAATCATAGTTTCTCAGAAACTATCAATCCCCACAGCTTCCCTGGCAATATCAAAAGTGAGATTAACTAAAATGAAATGATTCACTACTCTATTTGATATGTTTTAACTAGAACTTTGATAGCTTGAACCTAGATTTTGTAGAACAATGGCGAATCCGATTGTGTGTGGCTTTGTCCCCTTAGTGTGGTCTCCTCGTTCCTTTGTGCTCACGTGAATCCAGAAAAGCATGTAATGCTAGCATCAATAGGAGTAGGTATTGGAACAATGGAAGCTTTGGATGTAGACTAAATACAATGTGAGTAGGAGAGGGATAGTGCAAGAGAATAGAGCTTGGCTTATGCAATTCCTAGCGGGATTTATTGTGAGTCATGCAATCCAAAAAATCCAGAACTTGAAATTATCCTTCTTAACAAACAAAACCTACAACTCTAATGGCTTCAGACTAAAAATGAAACTATCCTACTTCAATTGATTGTATGAAACAATAATAACATTAAAACAAGAAGATCATGTGGCTTCTAAATAGCAAAACAAGACTAGCTATGCATGCAACAAATGAAAACTATTGAATTCCTAAACAAGAACTGAAAGACTAAACTATTGAAATGAGAAGATGAGAGGCAATTTTGAGGGGCCATTTTCTTGAAAACCAACTAGCTATTTATAGAATTCCCATTTACCCAAAGGTGAAATCCAATTTGAACTCTTTTACAATAAACAATGGAGAAACACTATTACAGGGAACCAAAATCATAAATACAAGCAAAAACGGATGAAAAGGTTGGTAAAAGTTGAAAATTTACGTGAGTCATGTTAAAAGAAACATTTTGGAAAACACGTGAAGGACCGCTGCCCGAGCGGGCAGCGGTTTTGTTACTAAAGACCAAAACACAAAGGAAAAGAGGGGAAAAGAGAAAAATAAAGCACGCAGAGGCTAAGCGGGGCATGCGGGATGTTAATGCATACTTGGAGAGATTTTCCAAATCCTAAACACCTTGCGAGGAGACCTGTATCATCATTGGGGCACGTGTAACATTTTTATGATGGTGCAGTACCCTATAATTTTGGGTACGTACTTTATCACCATGACCCTTCCACCTCCATATACATACTATCGCACTCCTCCCGTTTCATCCATCATTAATTTTGGGTATGTACCCCCTATTTCATTCCCTCCTTCTCAATATACCTATATGGAAATGCCAGATACTAGAATGCCACCTCCATCATATGCCCAACACCAACCCTCTTACACTACAAGAGGCACCCATCCATCACAACCTACTAATGACCTAATCAAGTTAATGATGGAAAATATGTAGACATTAGAGGCATCAATTTCTGGCTCCTGCAACACTCTCACGTATGATGAGATTTGTAATGAGCCTATCCACCCATCCATTCCTATCTTTCCATATCCCATGCATTGGGAAATGCCTAAATTTAACCGCTTCAACAACAAAGAAGACCCACAACAACACTTGCAGATTTCAAACATGGATATTATATGATTTCCCATGATGATGCTTTACTTCGAGGACCATTCCCATGTCTCTGACTGGGCCCACATTAGATTGGTATAGTGGGTTACTGGACATTCTATATTCTCATTTAACTAGGTAGCCCAAGCCTTCTTGGATCACTTCTCCATTAAAATTATTAAGAAGGTTACCATCACTAACCTATACTCTACTTAGTCGGTATGACGAAGAATCTATCGTAGATTTTGTAATTCGCTGGTATAGCCTGATCAATCAACTCACATTCCAACTACCACAAACCGAACTCATTGAACTTTTCACATGGGCTTGTGCTAGACATATCTCACCGACCTGCAGGTGCGAGACTAATTAAACCTTTGATGAGGCATTCACCATGGCACGAAAGCTAGAGATTCGGGCCATCAAAGAAAATAAAATTCAACTACGCAATAAGAACTTGACATTCAAGTCAAATGATACCTCTTCTTCTTCAAAACCACAAAACAATTATTCAAAAGCCAAGGGAACCGCTAATGCAATGGTACTCAAAGTTGGCCCAAACTCACCCCTTAAATCAAGCTAACCCCATATCTAATCTTTCTTTGGTCCATACCTTTCAATTTAGACGGGAACAATAGAGATACACCCCAATTGGGGAACCTTATTCTTCTGTCTTAGAAAAGCTCATCAAAGTTGGGGCTATCACCCTTCATCTCATAAAACCACACACTAGTTTTGACCTTGCTGCTTCCCCACACCGCATGGTACAAATAACATGACTTCGCTGAACTATCATCGAGTAAAAGGTCATAGTGATGGAAATTGCATCACTTTCAAAAACATTATCCAAGAAATGCTCGAGAAAGGTGATTTAACCTTAGATAATCCCAATGCACCACCAATCAAAACCTACACATCTTAAAGAAACAATTTCCTAATCATTCCCCTTCTTCCGATCAAACCGGAGAGACCTCAACTCATGATAGCCATACCTGCGTAAGGTCCATATTATTTTCAACGACGCACTTTGTTGCTTCCCAAGTACCTCACATTCCTTCCATAGAGGAAATCATAGCCCGATTCCTCCACCTACACTTGAACCCACTTCACCTACTCCTCCACCCACGAGGAACACCCTTCATCTCCTCCCACCACCCATGAAGGAGACTCTGTTAACATCAAGATCATTTCACCTTTGGCTTCCCCACCTAGAAATCTATCACCCGTAATACCTCTCCAACCCACGGAAGATGCTTGTTTATCTCCTCCACCCATGAGGAGCACCCATCATCTCCTCACCCACAGACACCCATCATCTCCTCCACCTAATCCCGTAGAAATATCGTTGCCTCTAAGGGACCATTCTCTATCAATTACCCAAGATCCTACAGACTTACTTTTGACTCTCTTACCTACAGAAGTTGAAGCTAGCAAACTCCCTGTTTCTAAGACACATTTTATAGGAATTACCATTGGATCCTCATCTACCTCCCCCACTACAATGTCGTTCTCATGCTTGGCCGACCACATGGATTATGTAGATAGAGCCTTACTTTGGGGGCATCTTCTACTTCCCATCTCAACACAAATACAGATATCACTCATGGACACCTCCACTATCTATCCAAAATATTCGACCAATCAAACCAAACACAACCATAACTATCAAAAATTCTTCTACGGTACCACTCATGGCTCAACTCACACCCCTACCCATAACCCAACATGTATCTACATGCAAACCTACACCTACATCATCTTCCTCGCCTAAGCCTATTACCACTTTAGGGTTCATCCCAACCGCCACCTTATTCATCCACACATCAAATTAGATTTAGCTACATCCTTCAAAGTAAAAACCAAGATTGATCTCACACCCAAACAAAAGAACCAATCCCATAGATCTCATACCCCAACCTCACCAAGCACACCCTCATCACCTTCACCCCTTCCGTCCATCTTAGGACCTCGCCCCTCCACCATGATTAAAAACCTCTTGCCGATAAGGCAAAAACATAGCAGCCCATTTCTCCTCGTAGACCTCTAACATACCCAAGCACCTAACATGACTTCCACGTACACCTGCAACATCCTTACCACCGATACCTCCAATACCATCGATAACTTCTTCACTACCCACGACACTACAATCTCTTTGCCTCATACCTCCCACATGACCTGCGTTGTCTACCTTCACAACACCCCAGCTTTTCCCCATGGGTAACTCGCCCTCTTCCACCATCAACCTATCCTCTAGGTCTCGTGCGTCCGTATCACCTTTACCCAGAAGGTACAACCTAAAGACAAAAATCCACTACCCTCCAATAAGGTAGTCAAACCAACCACACACTTGCTTGTCAGTTCATCTACCATACCCCTACCAAAGCAAACATGACCAACACCCAAGACCACACTCTCACCTAAAACCATAGCTCAACCTACTCCCCTCTTGAAAAGACTCTACCTACCTCTATAGTCACCGTGCCTACACCCAAACCCACTTTCACTTCCCATTGTGATCCACTAGCGGGGTCCAATGCCAAAACATTAACCAAACTCCTTGAAACTTTTGTCATTACATTACCTCCGCTCCGACCTTATGAACCTCCCA
Organism: Taxus wallichiana var. yunnanensis; assembly: GCA_018340775.1. NCBI lineage: Eukaryota > Viridiplantae > Streptophyta > Pinopsida > Cupressales > Taxaceae > Taxus > Taxus wallichiana. The sequence continues at coordinate 44,732,437 of CM031238.1, forward strand.
AACCCAAGCCAAAGGGCTTTGATGATATTAAAATTTGTGCCTACCATCATCTGCCGGGGCATGATGTAGAGAAAAACAAGGCTTTGAAAACCATTCTTATCCAGCATGTCCTCCTCGAAGAAAACTTTGATGATGATGACCTTCTCGAAGAAGACCCCATTTCACCAACACCCATTCCCATAGTTATTCCCTCATTGCTACTTAGTGACCAAGACCTCCACTTCCACAACTATTAGAGCCACCCCAGATTCGAAATTAACATGGTTTGCATCGGATAACTCACCAAACCTCCACCCAAATGTTGGTGTGCCCATCTCATCTCACAAGTTTCCTTCCCACCACTTGGTTTTTGCCCTTACTATCGCTATACCTTTCATTTCTCACCTACTTCACCTAGCTCCCCACCTCGGATCAACATGATCCACGTTCTACCCATGCCTAGAAAGATAAAATCAAGGAAAAGGAAACCGACCAATCAACCAATCTTATACCCAACATATCATCTCGCACCCACACAAAAATCATTATCTACACCCCCACATATCCTATTTCTAATGGGGTTACACATCCTACCATGCTCAAACAACTACACCAATCCCCCTCAAAATGTCCCTATATGACCTCATCCAAACCTCGGAATCCCATCATCAAGCTCTCATGGAGGTCCTTCAATCTATTGAGGTTTTACCCAATGACCCTACACCCGTGGCCTCCATTATTACACCTCATCATGTAGCCTCCCTTACCAAATTACCACCTTCATCTGCACCTCCACCTACTCACCGATAGCCTCCCTTAGCTTCTCAGATGAAGAGATTGCACCACACCAAACCGATGACCCAAATCTAGCTCTCTTCATCTCTATCCACATCGATGATATACATGTACAACATGTTATGATCAATGGGGGTGCTAGCATTAATATCATCTCCTCCCATGCATTCACTCAAATGTGCATACCTAACAATTACATGCATAAACATCACATCATGTTGCACTCATTCAATGATGCTATCACCTCTACACTTGGCACCATCATCCTCCATGTTTGCATGGGCCCCCGCATTGTTCTAGAGTTATTTTACGTCTTGGAGGGGGATTCATGTCATGGGTTGTGTTCCTTCACTTTGCATCACTATGTAAAGTTTCAGCATGAAGGACACACCTATACCGTTCAAGGTTGACCAATCACCTTTTAAAACTTGCAACATGCTTTACCGACCCAATGACATGCTTATACCCATTAAGGTGTCTACCTCCACAACCACCACCTCTTCACCTACACCTCCACTCAGCAAGTGCCGCTACTACCTCGGTCACACCTACATCCTCCATCCCTACCGCTGCCACAACCTCCACGGCCAAACCGTCGACCTCCCAATCAACTAGTTCCACCTCCGATCCGACCCCCAACACATCATCTATCCCAGCTACCCACATACCAACCAACGATCCCTTAGAAGGAATTTTTCAACACCTCACTCTGGGGGAGTATCACCTATATAGTGTCAACACATTCCTTACTCCACAAGAATACAAAAGTCTTCACCAACACCCTCGCTATGATCACCATATAGGATTTTACCTCATTTATGGTTTTCCCCACCTTCATACCAATCTTACCTATGAGGGACTTGATACTACCACTTATACACCTGAACCACCATCACAAACCCACCCATTTTCTTCTAACCTCTAGTCACTCACCAATCACCGTTTCTCCCACACCTTCTTGCACCGATGTGCGTGGAAGGGTTTTGGTTTTGGATTTTACCAACAAGGCTACCATACTATTATTCCATGTACTACCCGCAAAACATAACGATTGTAGTGGTATCGATTTGTTGAACCACCTACCAAGAAGGCCCAAATTGAACTCATTGAGAACATTATCCCTTCTCCACCTTCTTCACCCACTCCACCTTATTTGCCACCTTCACCGATGGAGTCAATGGATCCGGAATCCATTCCTCCTAACTTTTTTTTTCATAAACACCATTTCCTTGGGGCTTCTGACTTATCAATGCGAGGGTGAGGCTCCCTCTTCTCTTCCTTTCCTGTATCCTAAAATGATCGACGACGATACACCTTCGATTAACATCATCCAATGTAATGATGATGAGTCTATACTCACCTACCTTGGTGCAAAAAGACTCATATATTCACCGGTTGTTACCATCTCGAGATGCAAACCATGTTGAATGAATCGATGATCGAAATCAACATTCATGCTCGGGATGACCCGCACATCCTAAAGATAGGCCAATCTTTAGATGTTGCTTAACAAGAAGCCATCACTTCTTTTCTCAAAAACCATAACCACGCTTTTTCTTGGTCTTATGCAGACATGCCCGGTATTGACTCCACCATAGTGGTCCACAATATCGTAACCATTCCCGATGCCAAACCCGTAAAACAAAAGCTGAGGAAAATGCACCCTCGCATTGCTCTTCTGGTCAAATAAGAACTTCAGCACCTCCTTTCAATTCCTTTCATCTTACCCATTGCTTATCCTCACTAGATTTCCAACACTATCCGTGTCACTAAGTTGACAGGGGGACTTTGCATTTGAACAAATTTCCATGACCTCAACCTCGCTTGCCCAAAAGATGAATTTCCTCTACCCGGTATTGACCAACTAGTTGACCTTACCACTAGTCATGAGATGTTATCACTCATGGATGGTTTCTTAGGTTATAACCAAATCTTGTTTGCCCCAGAGGATCAACACAAAACTGCATTCATCACCCCTTGGGGGACCTTCTGCTATCGAGTCATGCCTTTTGGCCTTAAAAATGTTGGTGCCACATATCAGCGGGCTATGACTTACATCTTCCATGACATCATGCATCGTATATTAGAAGATTACATGGATGACCTCCTTGCCAAATCTAAATGCCACTTCAAGCACCTCACTTTCCTAAAAACCATCTTTGACCACCTCATTAAATATCATGTTTGCCTTCAGCCCAAGAAGTCTGTCTTTGCGGTTCTCTTTGGAAAACTCCTGGAATTTATCATTTCCCTCCATGGTATACAAGTTGACCCTACTAAAGTCAAGGCCATTCTTGAAATTCCTCCACCCACTAACCTTAGGCAACTTCGTAGCTTGCAAGGTAAGTTGTAGTCTATTAGTCGTTTTATTTTGCAATTGTCTGATCGGTGTCAACCATTTCATCATCTTCTCAAGAAGGATGTCTCCTTTAAATGGGATGCTTGACTTTCCACAAATCTTTTGAGTCCTTAAAACAATACCTTCTCCAACCACCCGTACTCATTCCACCTAAAGACGATCAACCCTTCTACCTATACATCCGAGCTACCAATCACTCCTTGGGGCCATGCTCGCTCACCGCGATGAACAACACGGGAGCGGGCAGTTTGTTACATAAGTCATACTCTTTTAGACTACGAAACTTGATACACCCATGCCAAAAAAATTCTTAGCCTTATTTTTTTGCCACCAAACTCCACAATTACCTACTTAACCATAAAACCTATGTTGTGACCAACACCAACCCCTTGCACTTCATGTATGCCAAACCTTACCAAAATCAACGTGCCACACACTAGATTATGCTTTTGGCTGACCTCGACCTCGAATTCATTCATCAAAATTCCATCAAGGGCTAAGCCATCGCCGACCAATTGGCTGATGCACTTATTTCCGGGGATCAACCCTCTAACTTTGACTTCCCAAATGAGTCAATTGCTACCCTTTCCCTGGATGAACCCACTTACCAAATGACACTCTTCTTCGATGGTTCCAAGTGTCATCGTGGGGGTGGGGCTGACATTATCCTCATTTTTCTTGATGGTGAACCCATGCCTTTATCTTTCAAACTCAATTTTGATTGTACAAACAACATTGTTGAATACGAAGCACTCGTATTGGGTCTCTAGGTGGCCTATGCCTTAGATGTCAAGTCCATCAACATCTTTGGTGATTCTCAATTGGTCGTAAACCAAGTCAATGGTATATACCAATGTCGTAATGAGACACTTCAAAAGTATAAACATCATATGGACATACTTTTGACCACCTTCGACCGCTATGACCTTCAAACTGTCCCCCATTCAACCAATAAATTTGTAGATACCATGGCCTATTTCGCTTCTCAAATACCCGCTTCGCCTTCCGACTCTAAAATATTTGTCACCATATAAAGACTCTAGTCACCCTCTTATTTACCTCGCAAAGTTTACTCTATCGGAACTGTCTCCACAAACCCGAGTGACCTTTGGTATAAACAATATTCAGACTACCTTTCCCTCTCCATCTTGCCTCTGAACCTCACTCATAATAGAAAACATGCCTTTCTTAAAAGGTCTCTCATTACGTCATCATGGGTGGCCTCCTCTATAAGCACGGATTCGATGGTATTCTCTTACGATGCCTTATAAGTTCTAAAATTTCTTATACCATTAAGGAAGTTCATGATGGCATATGTGGAGGTCACTTTAGTGGCCTTACTGTTGCTAAGCGTATTCTTTGCCTCGGCTATTACTAGCCGAGCCTCAACCATGATTGTTGTGACTATGTTAAGCATTTTGTAAAATTCCAATAGCATGCCAACCTTCTTCACACACCCAAACATGCCTTACAAGTCGTCTGTGACCTTTGGCCCTTCTCTCAATGGGGTTTGGATATTTTTGGAGAAATCAATCCCCATTCTTCTCGAAAGTGACATCAATGGATCATCACTACTATAGAATACTACACAAAATGAGTCAAAGCCACACCTCTCATCTCCACGAAAATCCAAGAAGATATGTGAGTTCATCAATCATCACATTATTTGTCGCTTTGGTGTTCCTCATCGCCTCATCACTGATAATGGAAAAAAATTCAAAAATAAAACCTTGTGGAAAATTTACGATGCCTTCAAATTCAAATAAGTTTCTCATCACCTTATTACCCACAAACCAACGTCTAAGCCAATCCACTAATAAAACCTTGAACAAAATTATCATGAAAATGGTTAACAATACTTTGGAAGGACTGGCATACGCACATTCCTTTCGCCTGTGGGCATACCGCACTAGTATCTACACTTCCACTTTGCTGCCACACCTTTTTCTCTGGTCTATGGTATGAGGTTGTCCCCTCTCGAGTCCATATTCCCTCACTCCATTTCTCTCCATGACATGCTCAATGATGATGACTTTTTCAGGACCGTTTAGCACAACTTGAGTTATTATATGAACGCCATCTTAACGCTCTTGACCACCTTCAAGTTTACAAAAAATGTATCAAATGTGCCTACGACAAACGTGTCCATGAATAAACCTTCCAAGTCAGTGACCTTGTTCTCAAATAAAATCAACATATAACCAAAGCAAAATAAATTAAATAGGGAAAATTTTCTCCTAATTGGCTTGGACCATACATTGTGACTCATACTTATGGATCATCCGCTTATCGTTTATCTTCACTAGAGGGTAAACTCGAACCCGAGCCCCTTAATGTTGTGTAGCTTCGACCATTCTCTTGTTTACTTTTGGTCCTACCTCACCTCCTGCCTCTTTCCATGCTCGTCCCTTGAGCGCTATCGACCTCCTACACCATCACCAACGATTAAACCAAAATCATGTGCGTACCCATCACTTTTTATCTTCTCTTAAATATGTGTACCCAAGCACTTGCACATGGCATGATTCTCATGGATACTTTTCATCTACTTTTAGATGAGATCCCATGGTCGTTTCACCCTACTTTATAAACAAGAATCCTATTCTTCACCTTATTCTTGTCCATGACTTAAAATCCCTCACATGGGATCCAACTCCTTGAGTCAAAATTCCAATAAAAAGATGAATCCCTCAAAAGGACATCTTTCTCTCTACATCGCTGCTATAAATAGACTGCTCCCTCGAAGGACAACTATGTACAACTCTTTCCAAAAAAAAAGAGAGAATTTGAAGCTTCCCACATCGATCAGCTTCATGAAGACCTCAAGGAGTTAATTTTCTCATCCCATATAGACTTCCCGCATCGATCAGTCTATTTAAAATATCAAGTCAAACAAAAAAAAATTCATCATGGACTTGCTCATTGTGACCTTGGATCTCTTGCCAAAAGGCATGCTACCTAATACTATATAAACTAACCACCTTTCACCCTCTCATCATTCACGTTTTCATTTCCTACCACCTCAAGGGACCTATTGGAACCATGACATTTGGTGATCATGTGAATACTCTTCACCTTTGGAATAATCAATCATGTAATGTCTTTAGGGTCTTACATTCATCAACCTATCCAAGGTATGACCTACTCGTTATGATCCTTACCAATCAGGTGGCTTTCTTGCCTCCTCTTATCTTTTAAACTTCTTCATTACATATTGATTACCTTATACATGATTAGATTCTTGATGCTTATCTTTGGGTAATTTTCCTCTTTCACCATAATCAACTCAAAATCACCTATACCAATGTGCCCACAATTCACCCATACCTAACAAACCTAAACTCAATCATGCCTAAAACCTACCAACCCATACTCATACCTCCTCACATTCTTCCCTAGCTTATGGGAGAACTACATCGGCCTGAGGTCCCTTTTCTTCAGACTATGTAGGCAACACTTCGAGGGCATGGGGCCCTTGGAGGTTAGCTCGACACTCTCTACCCTAACCAATTCATCTTTCATTTTCCTAAATCACATGCTACCATAGTTAGTTTCCTTTTTATATCAATAATTGGAAATTACAACCAACAAACAACAATGATTGATTTCCATCTTTATCATCATCAATCATAAATTTATTATGTCTATCATTTCTTTACCATTATTATGCTTGTTACTATAAAACATCTCAATCATGACCCATATCATCATTAATTGCACAAATTAATGAATTACAAACTCAACCAATTTCGAATCAACCATGCCTATAACTTTGACTCAATCCATGCATATGACCCGACTCCATCATGCCTAACACAACTATCATGACTCAATCCATGCCTATGACCTTACTCCATCATGCCTAACACACCTATCATGACTCGATCCATGCCTATGACCTCGACTCATCATGCCTACACTACTTGGTTTCCATCACATATACAAATAAAAATAGCAGGATAACCACAACCATGTATACACATAATGCTCATAATCATCATCACCTCTATAAATACAAATATTCGAACATGTGTCTCCATATACATAACTCTCAAATATATTTGGCACGTAGGCTAGTATATGTAGCCAAATCTCTCAAAACTCTCATATATAGCCTCACCATCTTTGGGCAAAGCAGCCGGTTATATGATAAAAATATACACAACTCTCGTACATCCTCACTCTCTTCGGCACGCAAGTCAAGATATATCAAAAATGACTAAAATACATCAACATGGATGGATGTGTATCGCATCATCCTCGCCGATATCCTCCATATAAGTCTCTCATGTCTCTTCCTCGGATCTGGCCGGCGGCCTTGATAACATCTCACCACCCATCATAGGTCGTGGTTGGGCGCCCGTTGGTACATTTCACTGAGCTGTTCTCCCGGAGCTAGTGGCCTTACCTTGATCTCCCTCGGGCTCGATGGCCCCTGTGTTCTCTCCACGCCGTGAGTTGGGGATCTAGTCCTCTCACTCAAGGCTTGTTGTGTCATGTACTCTCCATAGGATAGAAAATCTATCCCGACCGCCATCAAATGATCCTGGTAATATCTAGCCTCACCTAAGGCTTCCCGTAACATGGATATGGGTATTGTCTGTAGTGGCCCCATCGGCCTCTATCCCTCGTACTGTATCCTATGGGACCTCGTCCCGCTTCCTTGCACATGAACTAGTACCCTATCCCAAAGGCACTGGGAGGTGTCATCGGCCTCGCACCATGTTCCCGTACCTACTCCTATAATGCCTAAAGATGCACTGTGTAGGGCCAATTGGCCTTAGAAACCTATAACCTACGCCTGTAGGGTAGCCACCTACTCATCATCACCCTCTCCATCTCCACCCTAGGCCATTTGGGCTTGTAAATTGCCACTTGTGCATCTAATGCGACCACCTCCACTTCCAAAGCTACTAACTGCCCTTATACCATCCCTAACTATGTAATCGTGGTCACCACTTTGCCACCCCAGTAGGGCATCTCTCTGCACAAATGATGGTGGCTAAATCAGCTTCCTTGACTGAGTGGTACTACTCATAGATGAGCCACCCACCACTGTCTATACATGTTCGTCACTCCGGCATCATCAATCCACCAAAGTGTATAACCTCGCTACTCCTACCGGTAGGTACTTGTCACCGTGGAAGTGGCGGTGGTCTATCAACATCATCCCTCTAGTACTTGTGGGGAAGGGTGGTGGTATATCCTATAGTAATCCAAAATACAATTCGAACCCTGTCTACTAGGATCATCTTGTGCTCCCCTGCATGATGCGCCTCAATCTATCTCAATATATGTAGGCTAGCTAACCCATCGGTCCATATGTCCGTATGAGGGATAGCCCACATACAGTCTCCAAATAATGTCCATGCTAGAAAATCCCTCTAGTAACTGCCTGTAATGGGCCACATCATGTCTAACCCTACCTACTCAGTGACTCTCCTATCACAGGCACCCATCGCCTATACCCCACCCGAATAAAACTAGGCTCAAATGCATATGCCCGGGGCATACCAATCGGATGAACACAAATAATGTGCTCGTAGGCCCAACAGTGAAGAATAAAAGTGCAACATAAACTAAACTCATGAGGAGCCACCCATATGCCCATAGCTCTCTATATAGTTGTACCAGGAATGCTGGCACCCAAGAAAAGCGTTTCCTGTCCATCATCATGTCATGTAATACACCCATCAGGGATCATGGGAATCTCCCACCCTCTTCATCCGAAAATGCAAAACAACAAACTACCTCCATTACTAATACTACTAGCATCGTCTCCTCTCGAATGAGCTAGGTACATCTCTCCATAGCTCGATCGGTGCTATGGAATATCAGCTCATTAGTCCCACACCAAATACACCATAGCATCAACTCCTCGGATACCTCTAAGGAGATTGAATATACTCATGTCCACAATATGGGTAACCACATGATCTCGTACACGTCCTCCGGGGTGACTCTCATCTCCCCTGTTGATAGGTGGAATGTGTTGGTCATGGAATCCCATCTATCGATGAGATTGACAATCGGACTCAACCATCGGACTACATGCCTGTAGTGCTTGACCCCACTTAAGCCAACATCTGTGACATGTCTCCACTCCTCGACTGTCATTGCCCCATGAACTATCACAAGTAGGGGTGGCACCATGTCTCACATCCTCAACTGATCTCTCACCTGCATCTAATAAAATAATCACATTATTAAAACACGATCATAACTACATTCACTCGTACCCATACCCATTACCCTACCTCTTTTACTTTGCTACTTACCCATTTATCCCATGGCCTACCCTCCACCCCAACCCAACCCTAACCAACCGACCTACCTACCCTAAACCTACCCAACCCAATATCACCTTACCTATTTACACACACCCGACCCCTCACCTACTTCCATTTTGACCCACTCCCCGACCTTACCTATTTTCCCACACATCTATACATTTTTCTCTAACTACTCCACCCTTACCTATGTTATGATTTTCACCAAAACCACTTCTCTTACCCCTACCTACCTCACCCACCCAACCTCGGACACCTTTTTGATCCCCTTTTCCCCAAACCATGACCGAGTCTGGTTACCCTAACCAACCCCGGTCCCCCTTCAACCGACATCGGTCACCTGCTTTGTGACCGATACCGACACACTAACACCGATGTCGGCTAACCTTCAACCGACACACCATCCATTGCCACAAAAAACCGTGATGCCCAAACCCCCATTTTCCCTTCAAATCCCCTTTTGCTCCCTTCTACCCACCTAATCCTACCCAAATCCCCCTACACCCTTCCCCACCCCTTCTTCACCCAATCACCTCCCTCCCCATTCCTATTTTCATTAATTTTCCCTCCCACAAATTCAAAATTCATTTCCCCCAAAAAACTGTTTTTACCCACCCGACCTTTAATTCAATCTAATAAACAAAACAAAGAGTTGGATTGAATCCTACCTCATCACACTGTCGTCTGCGTGCTGGCACCTCCGGTCCACTGCACTAGTGGTCCCCCCAATCCCTCTCCTGCCTCTGCCATCACCAAATGACCTCTCACTCTCCAACCAATCAATCAAATCAAATCAATCCCACCCAGCTCATGGATCCACCTATCGACCAACTATCACTAGTGACATGGCTTGCCAACTCAATCCTTAGTCTCACTCTGTCACTTTCCACCTTTTTCTCTCTCTCTTGTCATTTTCCCCAATTCGATAAAAGACAAATGATTTGAAAAATATGGCAATTTTTCTTTTTATAACCTACTGACTTGACCAATGACGGTTTTACCTTAAACGACATTGGTCCTATGCCCTAGCTTACCGTGGTCACCATTTGACCGCTTCGTTCCTTTCAACCATCATCGGTTTCCTACTTATACTTTTTCCTACCCCCTACCCCTAATTTTTGACCTAAATCCTTTTACCTCACCCACACCTCACCTAGACACTTCACTTTATCTTCTTGACCTTACTATTTACCCCCACTTCGTCCTCATTTGAGGACTCGTTATTTTACCCACACCTCACCCTACCATTGTCATGACCTAGTTTCTTGGGACCTAGAAAATCGCTAGTGACCTATGGTATCATGTGTCACTATACCTTGCGGCAGTTTTACCTGTGTTGATGGACATACTAACCTTACCTTGCCTCTTGTTGTGACTATTTATCCTGACCCAACCTTTGGTGTACCGAACATACCTGAACGTTCCTGCACCTTACCTACGTCATGTTTCCTAACCATATCCTATACCTTGATAATCACTCAATCTTTGGAAAAACCTATCTACCTTAGACAATGTAGAGTTTTCCTGCTCTTCAACCTAGTACCATGCTGTAGTTTATACGTGTGTGTGTGTTTGACTGTTACTACCTTTGACCTTGACCCATTACCTAGATTACTCGAGTAGACTTTTTCCCTTTTTCTCCTCGTTACCCACCTTCCTCTTCATCACATTCACCTTTTATCAAACCACTCACCAATTCTTCCTTTTTGCCTCATCAATTCTTGGTTTGAGGGGGATCACCTTCACCCACACATGGGGCAACCACATCTTATTTTTGTTAGCGTCGCTTACTAATACAAGCTACGCAACAAAAGGGGGAAAATGTAGACACCAAAATTGGGTCACACTCCCCTTGGTCCCGTGTCAAATAAACACTCGAACACACTCACCTAACCATGGCCCGTTTCACCCACTCTAATATTAATTTAATTACTTTGATTAAATTAATCCATGTTCTCATAATACCTATTATTTAATTATCCTAAATTAGATAATGCCCACATATCCACCTCACCTATACACCTCATCTACCCACCTCACCCTAAGACCTATTCTCGGTATGTTGTCATAACTAACTAAGACCAACCTAAACCCTAAAAATCAAAAGCCTACATTCCTCTAACCACATTCCCACCCATTAGAAGGGAAGCTTCCATTCTAATCCACGGAGCCAACAAGTGATATATAAGAAAATCAAAGGGATCTCGCCCAGCTTTAGTAAACCTAGGAGATCCCGCCCTAACCAAATTACCGGTCACCCTAAACCGTCCAGTCGGTTACCATTTAACCCCCAAAACAACCTTATTTCGAGGTTGACACATTTATGAGAGGTTGGCACATCTTTTGAGACCAAGAGATGAAACTAGAACCAATGCAACAGAGCAGCAAGCATTCACAAAACACGAAGCAATCACAGAGCCATTTTCCTTCACGGAGGATCCAAGGAAGCGCCCGTAACCACACCAATTTCCTTCCATTTGATCTCCCACCATTGCTAATCAGACATCAAGCTCGTGCAACAGTAAGTGTTTTATTAACCAACACTTGTCCATTGTCATTTAGGTAGACTCTTTTACTTCTATTATTAGTTTCTATTCCTATCCCCATTCCCCACCATTTTACCTCCATGAAAACTTGACCATCCCTTCACCCATACCATTGAACTACCCATACCTAGATTTTAATCATCCCTGTGCATACCTAAGACCCACATGAACCTTGCCATTTCCCTTCCATTTTCATCTAGCCACAGATCTACCCTCACCTAAAGTTTTTATTGAGTTTTCTGTACCCTCGACCATACCGTCACCGGTTACCCTCAACCATCACCGGTTCACCTAAACCGACATCAGTCTTACTAGACCGATGTTGGTCTCTTTGTTTTTTACCAGAAACCAAGAACAAAGCTTAAAACCTCCACCAAATACCCAAAACGAGAATAAAACAAGACCCTAACAAATACCAAAGATCCTGAACAGAGATCTTGACCTTTAGATTCACTCATAGCTTAGCCTGTTGTGAACGAATTTTCTTATTTTAGTCAAATGAGATACCTAAATCATTTTAACTATAATAGGATTTCCTTTATTGTTAACATTAAGTTGTTTTAAACAGTGGATTGACAGCCATCTAGGGAGTATCACACTTCTTGGATTTAGCATACGCTAAATGGCAGCTTCTCTCGCATATACTTGTTTAACTTTCATTTGGTGGTCTTGTGTTATATTTCAAGTAGTTCCTCCAAGTAAAAGGAAGTTATCACAATCGCTTATGGATCAAGAAGTTATATGCGCATAATAACCTACAACCAACATCTTAACAGGTATTCCTCCTAGCCCTTTACCCCTATCTGTTTCATCAACATTCGAAGAAACAATCTAGAATCGAGTGAAACAGCTTCATTCTTGGACACGTTTATTATAGGAACATTTCATACGTTTTTAGTAGATTTAGAGGTGATCGAGATCATTTAGACAACATTTGTCAAATAACTCAAGTTGTGCCAAACGATCCTAGTTAAAATCATCATCATTGATCATATCTTTGAGTGAGATATGAAGAGATGGAATTTGGATTTTGCGAGGAAAGACATCCTCTATACCGTAAACCAAAGAGAAAGGTATGGCAGCAGGTTGAGGTGCACATATTAGTGTGATAAGCCCATAAGGAAAAAGGAATCGTGTGTGCCAATCCTTACCAAGATCATCAACTACTTTCATAAGAATTTTATTTATAGTTTTTTAGTCAATGCAGCTTGGCCATTTTTTTAGGATAATAAGGTTAAGAAAACTAAGTTGAATGGCGAAGGCATCATAGAGTTTCCATAGGGTTTTGTTTTTTAATTGTTTTCCGTTATCAGTGATGAGGCGGTGAGGAACACCAAAGTGAAAAATGATGTGATGGTTGATAAATTCACATATTTTCTTGGCTTTTATAGAAATAAGAGGTACGACTTCCACCCATTTAGTGTAATATTTAGTAGCGGTAATAATCCATTGATGACGTTGGGAAGAATGAGGGTTAATCTCTCCAACAAGATCCAAACCCCATTGAGAGAAAGGCCAAAGGTCTCATGTGACCTGTAAGGCGTGACTAGGGGTGTGATGAAGATTAGCATGTTACTAACACTTCACACAACACTTGACATAGTCACAAAATCATGGTTTAGGGTTGGATAGTAATAGCCTAGGCGAAGGATGTGCTTAGCAATAGCTAATCCACTAAAGTGACCCCCACAAATCCTATCGTGAACTTCCTTGATGGTGTACATAAATTCGAACTCGTAAGGCATCGTAAGAGGATATTTTCAAAGCTGCGTTTATAGATAAGACCACCCATGATGACATAGCGAGAGACACTTTTGAGAAAGGCTCAGTGTCCATTATTGAGCAGCCGAAATTTTCTAAGTATTGGGTGCATGAAGATAAGGTGTTGGAAACGCACGGAGCTATAATAGTATTGAAGTTCCCAAGCTCAAGACTTAGCTATTTTTGGATAAAATCTACTTTTGGAGATAACGTTCTATTATATCGGGACTTAGCACATTACCTCCAAAAATAGCCCTTATCCAAAAAATAGCTAAGTCTCGAGCTTGGTGCTTCAATACTATTATTTAAGCTATGTCTTGTGACAAAGGGGTGTTAAGTACTAAGTATTGTGACAAAGATATAGCACAACAATGCATAGTTTAAGCTAATAATAGCACAACCTTTGTACTTTGTGACAAAGATTTTTGAGTTGAAGGGCAAAGTGGGGATTTAAGAAGAAAGACATTCCATGGTGTCTCGCAAATGAATTAGTGGAACGTGGGGTGGTTTGAAGTTCATAATGGTAAAAGGTAGTTAAAATCATGTCAACATGATGCTTATACTTTTAAAATATCTCGTTATGATACTAATATATACCATTAACTTGGTTCACAACTAGTTGAGAGTTCCAAAGATATTAATTGATTTAACATCTAAGGCTATGGCAGTTTGAAGACCTAACATGAGTGCTTCATATTCAGCGATATTGTTAGTAAAATCACAATCCAGTTTGAAAGATAGGAGCATATGCTCACCATTACAAGAATAAGGATAACTCAAAGCCACCCCCACACTGACATTTGGAACCATCAAAGAATAAGGTCATCTAGTAAATGGTATTGTCCAAGGAGAGGGTAGCGATGGATTCATCAGGGAAATCGAAGTTAGAAGATTGGTTTCGAGAGAGGTACATCTGTGATTTTTCAGCAATGGTTTGTCCTTTGACATATTTTTTATGGATGAATTCAAGATCTAGGTCTATAAGAAGCATGAGCCAACGTGAAACATGTTGATGTTGGTAGGGCTTAGCGTATATGTAATGTAAGGGGTCATTATTGGTGACAATAAACTTTTTTTGGTTGAGTAGGTAATGGAAAAGTTTAGTGGCAACAAAAAATAAGGATAAGAATATTTTTTCAGCATGAGTATATCTAGTTTCATATTCTAAAATCGTATGGCTTATATAATAAATCACTTGCTCCTTGTGTTGCTCATCACGATGAGCGAGCATGGCACCTAGGGAATGGTCGATGTGCAGAAATGTATAGGTAAAATGGTTGGTCATCCTTAGAGGGAATGGGAATAGGTGGTTGGAGGAGGTATTTTTAAGGTGTTGAAGGCTTTGTGGCATTCATCATCCCATTTGAAGGAGACATCCTTTTTTAGAAGATGATGAAATGGATGGAAGTAGTCGAAAGGCTGAGAGAAATAAAGTGACAAATAGATTACAACTTGCCTTACAAACTACGAAGTTGACAAAGGTTAGTAGGTGGAGGCATTTCAATAATAGCCTTGATTTTAGTGGGATCAACTTCAATGCCACATAAAGAAACAATAAAACCAAGGAGCTTTCCTAAGAGAACAACAAAGACACACTTCTTAGGTTAAAGGTGAATGCAATATTTGATGAGATGGTCAAAGACAACTTTAAGGATAGTAAGGTGTTCGACCTGATGTTTAGATTTGGCAAGAAGATCGTCAATGTAATATTCCAATATGTTATGCATGATGTCATGAAAAATATAAGTCATATCCCGTTGATATGTAGCACCGAATTTTTAAGGCCAAAGGGCATGACATGATAACAAAAGGTCCCCAAGGAGTGATGAAGGCATTTTTGTGTTGATCTTCCGAGGAGAGTAATATTTGGTTATAACTTGAGAAACCATCCATGAGTGATAGAATCTCATGACCGGTAGTGAGATCAACTAGTTGGTCAATACTAGGTAGAGGAAAGTCATCTTTAGGGAAAGCTAAGTTAAGGTCATAGAAATCAATGCAAATACGAGTCCCCTATCACTTTTGTGACAGGAACGATGTTAGATATCCATTAGGGATAATCAATGGGTAGGATGAAGGAAACAAAAATTAGGCACTAGAGTTCTTCTTTGACAAGAAGGGAAATGTGAGGATTCATTTTTTCAGCTTTTGTTTCACGGGTTTGGAATCAAGAATGGTTACAATATTGTGGACCACAATGTTTGGGTCAATACTGGGCATATCAACATAGGACCAAGAAAACGTGTTGCTTATGATCCTAGAGGAAAGAAGTGAAATCTTTCTATTCAGTAGCATCTAAAGATTGGCCTATTTTTAGAATGTGGGGTCGTCTTGAGTGTGAATATTGATTTTGATGGTTGATTCATTCAACATGGTTTTTGTCTTAGAAGGTAATTATCGGTGAATATAAGAATCTTTTACACCAAGGTAGGTGAGAATAGACTCATCATCCTGACATTGAACGATGTTAATAGAAGGTGTATCATCATCGATCATGTTAGGATACAGGAAGGGAAGAGAAGAGGAGCCGTGTTCACAAAAAAGTTAGGAGGAATGGATTCTAGGTCCATAGACTCTGTAGGTGAAGGTGGTGAAGTTGGTGAATGGGGTGGGGAATGTTTATCATCCTCAATGAGTTTGACTCGGGCCTTCCTAGAAGGTGGTTCAGAAAATCCAATACCACTGCAGTCTTTATGCTTACGAGTGGTGCAAGGAATGAAAATATGGTGGCCTTGTTCATAGAAACAAAATCCAAAGCCCTTCCAAGCACATCGATCGAGGAAGGTGTGGGTGAAGTGGCGGTTGGTGAGAGATTGAAGGTTGGAGGAAAATGGTCAAGTTTTGGAAGGTCACTCAGGTGAGTAGGTAGAAGCATCAATTCCCCCATATGTTAGGTTGGTGCGAAGGTGGGGAGTACTATAGAGAAAAACCTTGCCTATGTGGTGATCATAGCGGGGATGTTGGTGAAGGTTACCATACTCTTGATGAGTAAGGAATGTGTCAATGTTATAAAGCTGGTACCCCCATAGTGAGGTATTGAAAAACAACTTCTAAGGGATTAGTAGTTGATATGTGGGTAGCGAGAATGGATGAATCACTGGGCAGTTGGGAAGAATAAGCATTAGATGTTTGAGAAGTAGATGGGTTGGCTAATGGGTCAGCTGCAGAAGTTGTGGCAGTAATGGGAATAGAGGAGTTAGTTGTGGAAGATGTAGCAGAGAAGTGGTGGAGGCAACGGTTGAAGAATAAGTGATAGTGGTGGTAGATGCTTTAATGGTATAAGGACATCATTGGGTCGATATAACATGTTACAGGTTTTGAATGGTGAAGGGTCAACTAGAATGGTATAGTTTTGCCCTTCATGTTTGAATTTTAAACAACGGTGTAAGGTTGAAGGAACACAACCCATGACACGAATCCAAGGTCAGCCAAGTAGCATGTTGTACTTGAAATTTCCCTCTAAAACATATAATAATTCAAGAATTACACGGGGCCTATGCAAATGTGAAGAATGATGGTGTCAAGAGTGGAAGTCATGGCATCGTTAAATGAATGCAACATAACTAGGTTATTATGCATGCAATTGGAAGGGATGTAAATTTATTTGTATGGATGGGAGGAAATGATGTTAATACTAGCACTGCCATCAATCATAACACATCGAACACGTATATTATCAACGTAGATGGAAATAAATAAGGTGGGGTCGGGATTCGTCATCGAGAAACTAAGAGAGGCTACTTGATGTGTGGTAGCGGAGCAAAGGAAGGGGGCGGGTGGTGAGAGAGGCCACATGGTGAGGGGTGATAATGGATGCAATAGGTGTAGGGTCATTAGGTAGAACCTCAATAGATTGCAGGACCTCAATGAGGGCCTGATGATGAGACTCAGAGGTTTGGATAAGGTCGTATAAAGACATTTTGAGAGGATACTGGTGCAATTGTTTAATCATTGTACGATGGGAAACCCCAGTTAGAAATAGGGTATGTGGGTCCACGGATGGTGATTTTTGGTGTAGGTGCAAATGGAATATTGGGTAAAAGAGTAGCAAATGAGTGGTTGTTTTCTCCTTTCCTTTGTCCTTCTAGGCTTGAGTGGAAATTTGAACCATATTAATCTGTGGTAAAGGAGAAAGTGAGTCATGATAGGTGTAGTGATAGGACAAGAAAAAATATGGTGAGGGCATATACTAGTTTTGTGAAAACAATGCAACACATTGGCATTTTTGCGGAGGTTTGTCTAGCTCTCTTATGTGGACCATATTGATCTCAAATGTTGGAGGGGATAAAAGGGTTTTGGAGGTGGAGATGAAGGTTGTTGAATAGGTAAGAGATAAGGATGTGTGGTGATAGGTGAAGGTGGAATAAGGTCCTCATCTAAAATATCATCATCATCAAAGTTTTCTTTGAGAGGACATAGTTGGAGAAGAATAGTCTTAAGAGCCTAAAACTTTCCACATCATGCCCTGGCACATGATGGTAAGCACAAATTTTGGTATTGTCAAACCCTTCTAGTTTAGGTTTGAGTGGGTCGTAAGGTCTAAGTGGTGGCAATGTGATGACAAAGGTTTCCAAAAGGTTAGCTAAGATGTTGGCGTAAGACCCTGCCAATGGATCACAATGTGAAGTAAGTGTGGGTCTAGATGGAAGTGTGGGTGACTTTGGTGGGAGAGGTGTCATTGGAGGTGGAATCGAAGGTTGAGTAAGTTTGACCACCTGTTTGGTAGATAGTATGGTTTTAGGTTTGGATTACACCTTCTTGGGTAAAGATATAGTAGGTGAACTAGTTGTTGAAGGTGGTGTAGGTTTAACTACCTCTTTGGAGAGGGCAAAGTGGATTCTTGGACTTTGGTTTCACCTTCTTGGGTAAAGGTTAAGAAGAAGTGTGTGATGTAGAAGGGAAGGTAGATGTTAGAAGGGGATGGGTTAGCTAAGGCAATAATGGAGGTGCGGTGAAGGTTATGGTAAGAGGCAATGTGGAAGGTATTGGTTGAGGGGAAGGGAATAACATGGGTAATGATGAGGATATTGGAAGTGGTGTAGGTATAGGAGGTATAAAGGATGTAGGTGACGTCAAATGCGTAAGTTGTGTAGGTAATTTGGGTGTAACAGAAGCTCTAACAAGGTGGATTACAAAATTTTGGTTTACTCTACGTAGGAGGCTGCTTGGCCAAGGTTAATGGGTGGAGATTTAGGATAGATGGAAGTGGTGAAGGTGATAGAGGGGTAGTGGGCGAAGTTGGTGTATGTGGCCTAAGAGGTTGGGCCTTCCTCTTAGGTGGGGGAATAGTATTTTTGATGACTTGTCAGGATCTGGTGAAATCTAATTTGACAAGAGGATAAACTAGGCTTGATTTTGATATGACGCCTAATGCGGTAATGGGTCCAGACACAGAGGAAGATATAGGTGTAGGTAAGGTTTTAGGCATAGGAAAAAGTTCATTTGATGGTAAAGGTTTAGGTGTGGGCGAGGGTGATGAAGAAGGGGTTGCTACAACTAGCATGGGCATGGTGGGTTTGGTTGTTTGAAACACCTTTGGATAGATTGTGGAAGTATCAATAGACAACATTTGCATTTGAATTGAGATAGGCAGTCAAAGGCATCCCCAAAGCATGGAATTATCAACATAATCCAAGCGGTCAGCCAAATGTGAAAACAACACCGTTGTAGGGGGGATGATGTTGATTTGGTAGTAATCCCTATAAAGAATGTCTGATGAGATAGGGAAATGGTTGGCTTCAGACTCTGTGGGTAAAAGAGATGAGAGAAAATCAACATGATCCTTGAAAGACAATGGAGAATTGTCACCAATAGGAAAGGATGATGTTAATGGATCCCCTGGGGTAGGGAAAATGGAAATTTGGATGAGGCAAGTTTGTCTTTTGGTGAAGAAGAAGGTAAGCATGACTCTCCCGTAGGTATAAGAGTAAGTATTGTGGTTTGTTCATAAGGTTGAGAGGTGAGTGGGGAAACTGCATCGGTAGATATGGTGGACTTCTCCATGGGTGAAGGAGAAGATAAGGGAGACTCCTCTGTGAGTAAAGGAGTAGATGAAATAGGTCCCTCCGTGGATGAAGGATCTCGTGCAAGAATCTCCTCGATAGATGGAGTAGGAGGAAATTGAGCAAGAAGAGTTGGTATGATGTTGAAAACAACATGCACCTCATGAACGTTATTCTCATTGGTCGAGGTTTCGCGAGTTTGGTTAGACGATGGGGTGTGATTTGGGAACAACTTCTTGAAAGATGTGAAGATTCTGATTAGCCGTGCATTAGGATTATCCAATATGAGATCTCCATTATCTAACATTTCTTGGATGATATTTTTGAAAGTTATAAAATTATCATCGCTATGACCTGTAATGTGATGATAGTTACAGTAATAATTTTCTTTGTACCATGTAAGCACAGATTTGAGGGGTCAAAACCAATATGTGGTTTGACGGATAAGTGAAATCATGTATAATGCGAGTGTCGGATCCACAATGCACTCATGAAATGCAACTTTCATACCATCATGTGGTATATCATATTTGTTGAACAGTCACTAACAGCCACCTTGATCTACCCGAGGTCGTTAGTATAATCGATCAATGAGACTAGAATAGGCACATGGAGAATCCACCGGATGTCCTCGGGGTCACCGTCATCTCTTTGGTAGGGATCCCAAGCACTGGCTCTCGTTGTGCCACCATTCATCCAATGCATAAGAAGACCATGATCCAGGGGTAATCAAAGGCATCTGAGATACGGGGCCTAGGCCCACCACCTCTAGAAGTATGGCCACTACACACCGGTCTCGTCGGTGTATGCTCCCCTCTAGCTCGCTAACACCGAATGATACTTACGCATCTCGAAGCATGGATAAGCATCTATGCAAAATTATTCCATGTGTCGATTCTAACATTTCCTCTAAATTATACCTCTCATTTTTAGGGTTAACCCACAAATCCTAAATTTTCTTCTAAGTGCCATCATTTTTGGTATTTTCTGTCTATCCTCCATCTGCCTAGTACACCAACACACCCTTTGGGGTATGTGCACCACCCTTTTAGCGCATGCACGTGCACACAACCACCTAAGGGCACTTGCTCCATCATTTGGGTACTTGTGCATGCGCGTGTGCATAGACTCTTTATGTGCGCACTACTATGTAGTGTATCCATGTGTGTGCATGTGTGTAGTCTATACGTGTGCATGTAGGCATGTTTTGTGTGTACTGCGCATACATGCATACACACTAGGGTATCTTCACCACCATCGGAAACTGCGACGCCTTTAGTGTGCTGCGCCTACGCACATGTGCACCGACATGACCTCTAACCCTAATTCCTACTTCTAGGGGCATTAATTACAAAATTGACAAAGAGGGTTAGGATACTCACAAAGATGCCATTGTCTGTATGCCACTCGTACCCTCAAACTGTGTCTACCCATCTCAATTGGTCTCATGCTCTCACCATCATCCTCATCGCTATCAGAGCCTCATGGTAAAAACACAACAGTGGTTGGTAAAAAATGAATTGGTCGCGGTGATTTACCCCCAGTGGGGTATATCAAGCTATTTTTCACCGATTGTGGTGCTTGGAGGCTCATTTTGGCCATTTTCTCCTCTATTCACCATGGAATAATTATTTTAATTAAATAATTATTTTTCTTCTATTTTTCACCATGTTGGGGCATTTTTTTCTGTCTAGTACCCCTTTCTTCTCACTAGGACAATTTTTATTACTCCTAGGAGATTTTTCTTCTCATCCACACTCTCGTAAATAATTATTTTATTCATTTTTCCACACTACAGGGACATTATTTTTCACTGTTTCTTCTTTTTCCCTTGGGAATTTTACTTTACATCTAGGCACTTCATTCTATTTCTTCACCACATTCATGAATATCGTTGTCCTAACCATAACCCATACGGAACCTACACTTGACCTCGTTTACCCTTCCCTTGTTGAATGGGACCAACAACATCATATGTCACTAGATCTATTTGAGAATGATGAAGCTATCACAGAGTTCATGGGCATTTGGGATACAATTCCCTTTGGAGACCACAAAAAGGGCTTCTATATTAACTTAGACACTTGCACCTAATTTTGTGAGGAGGATGAGCTTCATGGTCAGTAAAACTTAAGAAAAAGCGATGGCAAGAGTTCCAATGCAAAGCCTCGGCAAAAATCAAAGTCCAAGTCACACAGTGAAAACCTCTTTGAGGCACTGGCAGACAAACAGTGCAAAAATCAAAGGACAATAAAAGTGACCACGAAAAGGATGAAAATCTCGTGGAGACATCCTTAGACGAAGATCTCAACGTTCCTCCCAATCCTACGCGTATGGAGGACTTGTCAAAGTTACTAGTAGAGGAAACTATCGATGTAAACATTGG
This sequence comes from Taxus wallichiana var. yunnanensis, assembly GCA_018340775.1. Classification (NCBI taxonomy): domain Eukaryota; kingdom Viridiplantae; phylum Streptophyta; class Pinopsida; order Cupressales; family Taxaceae; genus Taxus; species Taxus wallichiana. Next base: position 44,754,555 of record CM031238.1, read on the forward strand.
CACAAAAGAGGACCCAAAAATAGTCAAATTGGGAGCTTCACTCTCGGCACGGGAACAAAAACATTCACCATGCTACTATAGGAGTTTATAGATGTATTCGCATGGTCCTATAAGGATATGCCAGATTAGATCCAACTTTGGTCATGCACAACTTAGTTGTACATGCAGACACTAAGCCTATTAAACGAAGCTCAGAAAGATGCACCCAAGGGTGGCCCTCTTGGTTAAAGAGGAATTAGAAATATTTCTTACGGCAGGATTCATTCGGCCCATTGATTACTCTGAATGGATATCCAACATCATCCCTGTCTAGAAAAATCTTGTCGAGATCAGAATCTGCATGGATTTTAGAGACATAAATAAGGCCTTCCTAAGGATGATTTTCCACTACCAAATATTGATATGATTGTGGATTCAACAGTAGGATATGAGATGTTATCTCTTATGGATGGCTTTTCAGGTTACAACCAAATCAAGATAGCCGATGAAGATCAACACAAGACGGCTTTTACAATTGCTTGGGGTACCTTCTGTTATCAAGTAATGCCATTTGGTCTCAAAAACAAAGGAGCTACTTATCGAGAGTAATGACGGTAATTTTCCATGATATCATGGAAAATTCTATGGATGATATTCTCGAAAAATCTAAGACAAGGGATGATCACCCTACTATTTTGTGGCATATCTTTGAGCACCTGCGAGAATATAAGGTGCAGATTGAACCCAAAGAAATGTGTGTTCGGCATGCTATCAGGAAAATTATTGGGTTTCATCGTATCAAGAAGGGGAATTGAGGTAGACCGTGCTAAAGTGTCTATTATTACTGAGATGCCTCCTCCTAAGAACATTAAGCAACTGCACAACTTGCAGGGAAAAATACAAGTTATTCACCGCTTCATCTCTCAACTTGCCGATAAGTGTCATTCATTCACCCACCTGCTTAAAAAGTACCTCACCTTCATCTAGGTACTAGAGCAACAGAGCCTTCACCTTGCTTAAATAGAACTTGGCCAATCTGTATGTCCTCATGCCTCCAACTCCTGGTGAGCCGCTCCTGCTTTATATCTCTGCTACTCAATGTTATTGGTGTGCTACTCACCCAATATGACCTTGGTCACAAAGAAAAAGTGGTGTACTACCTCAGTCACACTCTCATCGCTTATGAGCTCAACTATCCCCAAATTGAAAAAGCTTATTTGGTTGTAGTTTTTACCTTTCAAAAACTTTGTCATTATCTCATTGAACACCAAAACCAAGCTTATATCCAAAGTTGACCCGCTCAAATACTTGTTGTCTAAACCCACCCTCATTGGTAGAATGGCTAATTGGATCATTCTACTAAGTGAATTTGACATTGATTTTGTGCATCAAAATTTAGTTAAAGGACAGGTACTCGCTGATCAATTAGTAGAAGCACCTTTACAAGGCACTGAACCTTTGAATCTGGATTTGCCAGATGCCTCATTGCTATACATTAAATAATCTATCGTGTGGCAGATACACTTTGACGGGTCTTTTACTTTTCATGGTTCAGGGATAGGTGTGGTCCTCATTACTCCTTCTAGTGACCCCATACCTCAGGATTTTCGTCTTAGTTTTCCTTACACGAACAATATCACAGAGTATGAGGCACTTATTGTAGGGATGAAGCTTGCCATCAAATGGGACATTCATCATGTTAAGATTGTGGGTGATTCTAAGTTAATTATCAAGCAAGTTAATGATGAATACAAGGTTAAGGATGAGAAACTCATACCTTATAAGAAGTTGGTAGAAACTCTAAAAGAGTATTTTGTGTGCATCACATTTGAACAGATCCCAAGAGCACAAAACAAATTTGTAAATGCTATGGAAACAATGGGTTCTATGCTCCACATTCCGCTAGAAAGTAATGACATGCCATTCTTTGTGGAAAATCTATGCTAGCCTGTGTACGACATGCTAGAATCATGTCTGGCTTGTGATGTTGTTGGTCCCAATTCCCCATGGTATGAGCCCATCTTTACCTATCTCAAAGACAACACATTCCCTCCCGACATCTCTCGTTCCAAGAAATAAATCCTAATTCACCAAATAGCTCGTTATACCCTTTTAGGAGGTACGCTTTATCATCATGGCTATGATCAAAATCTGTTACGTTGTCTCGATATGACAGATTCAGTCAAACGATCAAATAATTGCATAAAGGGGTGTGCGGAGCACATACTAACAAAATGGTTTTAGCCAAGAAACTGTTGAGAGTAGGCTACTATTGGCCTACCATGGAAACCGATTATTGTAACTATGTAAGGAAGTGTGTACTTTTTCGAAGTATGGAAATTTCATCCATGCTCCATCACAGCCATTGCAACCCATCACCACCCCATGGCCATTTTCTAAATGGGGACTTGATTTGATAGGGAATCTTACCCCTACTTCATCTGATGGCCATACCCACATCATCACAGCTACTAAATACTTTACCAAGTGGGTGGAAGTTGTCCCTTTAACCTATGTAACAGGAGCTCATATTTCCAAATTCATCATGAATCATATCATTTGCCGAGTATGGCATTCCTGTAGCCATTGTTACTGATAATGGAAAGTCATTCAAGAATAAAATGGTAAAGGATCTTTGTCATCAGTTTCAAATCAGGTTAAAATGGTCTACACCATATTATCCCCAAGGCAATGGACAGGCCGAGGCCACTAATAAGACTTTGGTGTGAATAATGGAGAAGATGGTAAGTAAGACAAGTCATAATTGGCATTTGCAAATCCACCCAGCTCTTTGGGCTTACAGGACCTCTATTCACACTCCTACAGGTGCAACGCCATATTCCCTAGTATTTGGAATGGAATCTATCATCCCGTTAGAAATTGAGCTTCCTTCCCTAAGAATCTCTCTTAGGGATTATCTAGATAAAGATGAAGATTATCGAGTGGCTAGACTAGTAGAGTTAGAGCTCCTAGATGAGAAGCACATCCATGCCCTTAATCACCTCAAAGTGTATCAAAACAGAGTCTCTAGAAATTACAACAAAAGAATCATACCTCGTCAGTTTGAGGTTGGTGATTTGGTCATGAAGGAGAATCAATTCAACACAAGGGCAGAACAAGAAAAGAAAGGAAAGTTCGAACCGCATTGGTTAGGACCTTATGTTATCGTGGCCAAGTATGGCATAGGAGCATACAAACTCGCTCACCCCAATGGTGATGAGCTCCATGAGCCCATGAATGCCATGCACCTTAAGCGGTTCTATGCTTAAACATGGCACAAAAATCGAAAAAGCAAAATCAAAAACATGGTAAAATAATCAAAATACAAAAAAATAAAAAAAAAGAGAAAACAGGTCATCCATAAGTGAAAACCACGCAATTGTGGCACTTTGGATAAGTCCTTGGGTGAAAACTAGTTTCCGGTGCCTTGGGAGGATTCGTTGTTCACAAGAATCTTGCATCTGGAGGGTATTTCTACTTAGCCTAGGGCTAGTTCCACATCTACCTCTAAGATTCCCTATGAGCCCAATCTTGTCAAGCCTTGATCTAGCTTTGTCTCCTTTTATTCGTCTATGAAGGGCATGGTCTTTGTCTATTCCCCATCTCACATTGGGGGCATTTCGTGACTTCACCTTCCTATTTATAAGTGTGTGGCATTTTCCCTTGTATATTCCCCATCTAACACTAGGGGCATCCATGCTTTCTTGGTTACCTGTGCATAGCTCGGAAAACTATTAGAAAAACAAAAAACAATAGAAAATTGTTTCAAAAAACACAAAAACAATAGAAAATTGTTTCACAAAAATAAAAAACAATAGAAAATTGTTTCACAAAAATCAAAACAATAGAAAATTGTTTCACAAAACAAATCTGCAAAAACATTTTCTTTAGTTTACTTGCATTGTCTTGTTTCTTACTTTTCTTTATTGCTTGTATAATTGCTTCATGTTTGTACATTTTTTTGTTTGTTGCTTGGGAATACTTTGTTAGGATTCATCTCTTCTTGATTAGATTAGATTTATTCTTACTTGTGCATATTGAAGTGTGTTTTTGCATGCAATTGAATCATGGTACATTGTTGCATTGGTTCATTATGTTCTTTGTTAGCATTTGATTATGTTTGTTTGTTGCATGTGCATCATTTTGTTATCACATCATCATATTCCCATCAATATCATCACATCTAACATCATCTACACATCATATATCAAGAAAAATCTAAGTATACATCATACATGAATGCTAAGCTAGTCATCACATATCGTATCATCAAATGGGGGCAAGAGGGATCACAAATATCAAAATCTATCCCCCACACCCATATCATCATATCATCCTGTCCACTAAGTCTGGCACATCACATGAGAAAATACATTTGATATACTCTACAAGATCTATCATCTAGAAATCAAAACACATGTGATACATCAACAAATCAGGATACATATACATGTGAAATCAAATCAGCTAACATCATAAACACATCTATCTATCCATATCCTCCATCAAAAATAACAAACAATGTCCATCTCATAAACACATGTGTCATGTCAAAAATGTCCATATATATACATGTGTGTGGTATATCTATATCAAAAATGGATATACATCATTGCTATACATCAAAAATGCCTTCATCTGAGGCATAAAAAGGGATGATATACATCGATCAATGAATACAACTTCCTTCATCAGAGGCATGTGTCAAAATTGCAGTACATCAAAAATGCCTTCGTCAAGAGGCATATGTGTCAATACAATCATCAAGGCTAACTCAAGCCCTCAGATGGGGTGTCTGGTTTGTCTCACGGTGGTGGCATAGCGTGAGCATCACTCGGTCTCCCTGACTATCCCCATGGCTGCTCCACTGAGGCCTAAGGCCTCTTTGACCTGGTCCCTCTACTCGACTGTTGGCTATAGGAAGGTGCCCGCCACTCACCTTAATCGCCACAAAGTATAACGATCTATAGTAGTAGGATGTTCTACCCTCTGCTATACCTAAATCTCTGTGAGTCTCGAGCTATCACTCTTTGTGCCATCTGTGCATCGAAGGATGCTATCTCGATGAGGCTCGAGCAAGCTCGACCTAACCCACTACATGCTTTGCTCTCAGCATGTCTCACTCCAGTATCACAGGCTATAGTTGGGCTTGTGTTTGTTGATATAGGCTCGTCACCTGAGCCATCTATGAGGCCATTTTTTGTATCTGCTGAAAGTGAACATCATTATCATCTCCCTGGCTAGCTTGGGCTTGAGCACGATCTGCTCTACTAGCATCTTTGTCAATGTTTGAGCCTAATCTCGATCTCGCTCTGTTGTCCATTGCTATCAAACTCGGACTAGGGCTTTGTCTCTCTCCATTGTGTCCTGTTCTTTCTCGGCTAGGGCCTCGCTGCAACTACTACCGTAAGGTGACTGCCCATGCCATGCCTGGCTACACCACAGGGGCCTTTCCCTATGTGTTCCCTATATCGCCTGAGGCCTACCCCTGTGCCGATCTCGGAGGAGTGTCCTTGCTCTAGTACTCTAAGCCTAGGAAACTGTGCAGATGCTTATATTGGAACTTGTGGCCTCTATCCATGTACCTGTGTTGCACCTTGCTCATCATGTGGTAGCCCATCAAATGGATCATTTGTGTCACGGGCTGCTTCGCATCCTCTCTCTCGTCACCGCCATGAAAAATCTCTTGCGATGGTTGAACATCTGCTGCTCGTGCCTCCTCTAGGATAGTCAAGCCCTATGGTAAAACAATAGCATACCAAACCATGTAATCAGTAGTGGTGCTCGGATCTCTAACTTGTTGAGCGGGATCCCATACCTATGGAACCACCTGTAAAAAGTTAGCCCTAGCTTGGGTCACCTGTATGCGCGGCCCCATAGTTGGCCTCTCAGAATCTCGGCGGGCATACCACAAGTCTGGCTGTGGAACCCCCTGCACCATGCCTAGCTGTCACACTGACATCTGTCTACCCTGTATAACTCAATGATATAGCTACGACTACCAAGAAGGAAATGCTCCACTATACAAACATTGAGCTCTACTACATCCTTTGGCCATTGTATCTACCTGTAGGGTCTCCATATGATATCCCTATCTAACAACTCATTGAACTCTCGTCGATATCTATATAAACTACCTAGGTGACCTCGTATGTCATCACCTACTAAAACCCATGCCATATAGGATGGCTCCTCTGGGGCTCAGACATGTAGTGTGCCTATGGGGTGCCTGATAGCTATGTGGTCCCATGACCAAATCTACAGCAGAGAGGCAGGCCCCACCGTCTTCTGACGGTGGTAGGTAATAAGATGTAGATCCTAGTACAGATGCACCAATATGCACTGGCCCCAACAATAGTGCTCACCACTAAAGATCCCATGTACTAGTGTCATCAGCCCTCTAGGGAAGGATGTCCCGGTCTTATCAGTGAGAAAAAACCCACTGATAAGTGACATCACATATAATGGACCCCGGTGTAGTGTCGATTTTCGATGCACTCATGAAATGTAATTGTCATACCGTCATGCGGTATATCATCTCTCAAATAGGTCACTAATGTACCCACCCGATCTGCGCCCGAGGTTACTAGTATACTCGATCAATGAGCCTCGAATAGGCATGCGGAGAATCCACCACACATCCTCCAGGGTCACCATCATCTCTCTGGTATGGAGTCTCAAGCACTTGTCTCTCGTTGTGCCACCGCTCGGCCCGATGCAATAAGATGAATGTGATCATGGATAATCGAAGGCATCCGAGATACAAAGCCTAGGCCCACTGCATCTAGAAGTATGGCCACCGCATGCCAGTCTCATCGGTGCATGCTCCCCTCTAGCTCTCAAATACGTGAATGACGCTCGAGCGTCTAAGGCATGGGCAAGCGTCTCGTAAAATCATTCCATGTGTCATTTACTAACATTTCCTCTAAATTCTACCTATCATTTTTAGGGTTAACCCAAAATCTAAATTTTTTTCTAAAGGCCATAATTTTTGGTATTTTTCTCGTATATCCTATGTCTTCCTAGTGCACCTACAAGCCCTTTGGGGTGTGTGCACCACCCTTTCAGTGCATATGTGTACGCGTGCAACCACCTAAGGTCAATTACGCCATGATTCAGGTACCTGCGCAAGTGCGCATGCGTAGACCCTTTGTGTGTTCGCTACTCGTAGTGTGTGTATGCATGCACATGTGTGTGCATGCACACATGCGCGTAGGCATGTTTTATGTGTACCTACATGTGCATGCATACACACTAGGGCACTTACGCCACCTTTAGTACGCCCGCACCTATGTGCATGTGCATCTACATGCGCATGCGCGCCGATGCACCTCTAACCCTAATTCCTACTTCTAGGGGCATTAATTGCAAAATTGATAGAGAGGGTTTATATACTTATAAAGACACCATCATCTGCATGTTTCTCGTACCCTCAGACTATGTCTTCCCATCTCAATCGGTCCCGTGTTCTCACAATAGTCCTCATCGCCGTCGAGCCTCTTTGTAAAAACTCAATAGTGGTCGGTAACAAATGAATTGGTCGTGATGATTTACCCCCCAAGGTGGGGTATATCAAGATGTTTTTCACCGACCGTGGTGCCTAGAGGCTTGTTTTGACCGCCGTTTTCTCCTCTGTTCACTGTGGAATAATTATTTTAATTAAATAATTATTTTTCTTTTATTTTTCATTGTGTTGGGGCATTTTTGCCATCTAGTACCCCTTTCTTCTCACCAGGACAATTTTTATTTCTCCTAGGTGATTTTTCTTCTTATCCACACTCTCGTAAATAACTATTTTAAAAATAATTATTTCATTCATTTTTCCACTATACATGGACATTAGTTGTCACCTGTTTCTTCTTTCTTCCCCTAGGGCATTTTATTTTGCATCTAGGCACTTCATTCTTTTTCTTCTATTTTATTCTACTATCCACCGCATTCCGTAAAAACAAAAACAAAATATATATATATATATATATATATATATATATATATCACTTCAAAATCCAAAAATCAAGCAAAATTCTCCACAAAATCCTAAAAAGTAAAAAACCTACAAAAATAGGTAACCTACTTATTACGGCTGAAACTTGTGTCTTGCGCATGGTATTCTTTCCATATCCTACTAGTTTGTTTCACATCTTCCCCGATCAACATGACTTGTAGATCATCGATTTAAAACCATTCACAAAGCTAGCTACTTGCTTCGTCTATACTCTGGGGCATGTCTTGTTGCCTGGTACTATTTTGTTGCACACAAAGCTTTCTACTTGGACCCAGTGTCCATTATCATTTCCCCTTGCATGTATCCTTGCTCAAGGCATCATTTTTAACCCTTTTCATCAATCACAAACATGTGGACCTCTTCAGCTTGATAACAAAACATTTGTACAACTATCTTGACCGTTGTTGGGTTGGATGTGTTCATTCGTACTTTTTTCCCTGTTACATGGGCTTATTTCCTTCTCATATTACATTGTGTTTTTGTATGTTGCATGGAGTTGGTATTTTTAGTAATGGACAATTGTTCGTAGTATGGCTTTTCATGTCATTCTACTTTTTTATATGCTTATATTTTTCATAAGGACCGATGACATAGATCTTTTGGCAATATGATGACACTGAAGTTGTTCCAATACAAAGGCTAGAGGCTAAGTTATTCTCTCCACTTCTCCATATTTATTCTACATCACTTTCCTCTCACCCCTAATCTTTTTTTTTCACCCGGCATTCTCGCCCCGCCCATTCTTCTATCTATTTCTCACCTTTTTCAATCGTCGATCATCTTCCTTCATCACCCCATCGACACTCGAGGGGGCATCTCTCACTTCTACTAATTTTTCTTCTACCCCTTCAAAATTTTATCCATCTACTATCTTTGAAGTGGCATCACTTACACCACCCCAAAGAGGGGAAAATGTAGACACCTATAATTACACTCGAGCAATTTAAATACTTAAATTGCGCTAATTATCTCCTTTCCTACAAATTGGCGACATATCGTCAAAAGAGCTCATCTTCTCTCCTATCGTCATTAATTAATTACACTATGCTAATTAATTAAGTCACATATCCAACAAATACCCTAATTAACGACCTTCCGTTAATTAATATTTCTTTCTATCTGGATCGATTAATTATTATTAATTAATTAGCTTCCCCTTTCATTTAACCAATAAATCAATATTTAATTGATTTAATCCTTTCTATAGTCTAAATCATGCTAATATTCCTCTAAAAGCTTTTATAAGCTTACACATCTATTAATTAAATCATCTTGATTAATTAATGAGCCCCCTTTATCCACATGAGTCACTAAAGGACAAGCTAAACCCTCCTAAAGTTAACTCAACCCTATCTAAACCCCCCTTATCCACAACTAACTCAACATCTCTATTATCCCACATGCAAAGGGATGTAGTGATTCCTTTATCCATTGGGCTATATAAAGAGCCCTCCTCCTACCTTTACACTTACACCTAAATTCCTTGAGAAGACAAAAGAAAAGCACATAGCAAATAGACTATAAGCTTTTCTTTGTTATTCTTGAGAAATTCACCATTTGAAGAGCTAAGCCTCCTTTCTTGCATTTTCTATCCAAGTTCTTAGGTCATATGGGAATAATCAAAGGGGTCTTGTAGCCAAGCTTTGATGAGCTCCCATTCCTAGGTTCTTGAAGATCAAAACAATCAATTTGATTGCCATGGAGTCTACATAGGTCCATTTTCTTTTGTTGGTAATCTAGAGAAGTAGAGGTTTTGAATACTTTAGCATGTTAATTTGATCTTAGTTCAAAGTTAATGCATTATGCTTAGTATTGATCTTGTTTAGCTCTCATCTTGATGGTGCCTAGATTTTGACTTAGCTTTGTTATAGAACTATTTAGGTGTTAGTTCTTATTCATCTAACTTAGCTTAAGAAAAATACATGCACACATATGGCATGCCCGGTGGGAGGGATCCTTTGTCCCTTAGCATTTTTAGCTTGAATTCTATTATTTTTTAGCTAACCTTTGATATGCACATATAGTAAATAATGTTCAATTTCTTGGGATTTTTGCTAGTATTATATGTGTAGGTTCTCATTTATAGCTATCATTTTAATGGGTTGTTGCCAATTTCAAGCTAACTTGTTAAAATTTGAAGTATTGTGAGATTTTTGTGTTTTTTCGATACTTTGGTTGCAGGAGTGGTGTAGGCACACTAACCGGCACACAGACAACTCTTGGGTGGCATGGGCACACCGTTAGAGCTTCAATTTATGTTTATTGACCTTGGTGCACATACACTAACCCCGATGCACATACCCTAGCCAAGGTGCGGCACATTAACCGAAGCACGACACATTATTTCATACTATACCTTCACTGCAACGAAAACCTGTCAGACTGGCGCATACACATTAACCCATGCGCAGGCGTCTCTCTAGTAGCGCAGGCACTTTTCTGGTGATGCGGGCACTCTGTCAGAATCTGGTACTATTTTTATCTGCTATGGTGCACACATCTCGACCTTGCACAGGCACCTCTCTAGTGGTGTAGGCTCTCTATCGGATCTTTATACTTGTGGTTTATCTGTCTTAGCGCACACACCCGATCTTAGCCCACACGCCATTCTCGGTGGCGTAGGTGCACTGTAAGTCAAAAACACATAGGGGTGCATCCATCCTAACCTATGTGCACATGCCTAAACCAGGGCATAGGTGTCTTTCAGTTTTCTTGAGATTAAGGTGTTAAGGTGCTAACTTCCTTGTAGGTTTTATCTAGTTAATGCTTATTTTTATAGGGTGTGTTTACATACTTTTGCTAGATTAGATAGACTTTACATGCTTGCTTATAAGAATAAGATCGTGTATGCTCTTCCCTCGTGTCCCTTGGGGCAATCTTGGGAATCAGAAATGATTCTTAGGTCTTTTTGATGCTTTGAAATTGTTAAGAATATCTGAATTGGAATGAGTTAACTTGGTGTGTTTGAATTAAGTGTTTTTCCATTTGGCATCTTCTTGGATTTTGGAAACATCACGTATGCTCTTCTCTTGCATCCTTGATGATCTTGAGAATTATAAATGATGTTTACTCTTTTTATGGAAAATTACTAAACTCGTTGTGCAGGACCAAAACACACACTTGTCAAAGAAAGGTGGACTCGAGACAAAGTCAAACCACTAATATAGTTTGTCATAAAGGTTATTAAAAATTTTCAAGAAAACCACATCTAATTAAACTAGATAAAAATAGCAACATATTCAAAACACTCATTGCGGGTTTCGAAAGGGTACATCCATATCCGCTCAATGGAACATAACCCCTTTGGCATAACACCTTAAGCTACAACAATGGGGGTGGTACCAAGAACCCCAAAGTATTCCACGCAAGAGGGAACCTTGTGGATGAAATGGGAAGTGCTCCACACTACCTACTTGACTAGTATTACCTTGTGAGATAGCATTACCGGTTGTCTATATGGCGACCCCAAGGAGAGCACACATGGACGCACTAGTTTCCCTTTGTGCTTGAAGGGGGTAAAGTAAAGCCAAGATACTCCCAAGATAGTCGGGACTATTTGGGTAAATCACACTCGCTTAAGACAGCTTTGTAACACCTAGGATGAGAGAACCACCTAGGAAGATATTCTTTGGCTAGGAGCCCACTTTGACCATTTCAAAATAGTGTTGAGTTGTGAGCCATCATTCATCATGAAACGTGGGAAGCGTTACTTTTGTTTAGTTTTTCACTTGCCTTAAGGCAAGGTGAAACTCTGCCAAAGTAAAGCCAACATTTTTCATCCCCATTTTGATCTACTTCCTTCACATTCTTTTGACACTTTGTTGATCAAAAGAAGGGTGACTACCTTTGCGTTACCAATTGATTGTTTCTACCACTTTTTTATCCGTTTACATCCATGTTTGCGGTTGGGTAAGTTAAACATCTAAAGTGTGCGGAGGCATATTCATATCATTGGTGGCCTTTGTGATCTTGATACCCATGTCAGGATCATCATCGTAGTTAGGCGTGGTTCATCATCTTGAACTTCCTTAGAAAGGTTACCTTGTTTATATCGTATCACTACAATTTTGGTATTTACGTCTTGTTTCTTGTAAACTTGACCTAAATATCTATATTGTAAGGTTACGCTATACACATTTTAACAATTCTTAGTTATACTTTAAGCTTTTAGTTTGACTCTATTACTACCTCGATTTTGAAGAGTGCTACGTGTTACCACTTGTGCGTGTTATATCAATATCATCTTGATATCAATACCTTACTTTCTCACAAATTTTGGTTAACATATCTTGGTGACATTGTTGTGTCACTCACAAATCAGAATCGCACTTTTGGGATATAGGTATTAATTGAATTTAAGCTTGCTTCTAGTATACCTTGTTAGGAGGTCACATTAACTTCTTGTATTTAGTTACGTCTTGTTCATTCCCTTGAACTTGGCATAAGTGAGGACATCTTGTTAATTATCTTGCAACACAAACTACTTTTCAAGTACTTCATTCATTTGGTAGGCTTAGGTACCAAACATTGTGTCACTGTTGATTTATCACTCTATCACATTGGTATTCTAACATTTATACTCATTCATATTCTTGACATTCATTTTGCATTTCACTTAGGTGTGATCACAAATTTTTGAACACATTTACAACTTACCTTAGTGAAACTATTGCACATCATGGCTCCTAAAACATGATTAGGGCTCAAGAAGCAAACATATGAAGCACAACAAGTGCAAGCTTGGGAAGCCTCAAACAAACAAGGGTCAAACCCTTTTATTGGTCATGATCTAGGGCCTCTATTTTCCACGAAAAAGAGATAGAAGACATGGTAGATCATAGTGGTGATGAATTGGAATCCCCACATGCAGAATTTGACTTTGACCCCACCTTATTAGATGAGTTCCTTTTTAGAAACAAGGATAGGGTGCTAGCATGGGTTGTAGAATTGGGGGCCAAAATTCCCACTGAACATGAAACAATCCCACCTACAAATAACGCCAATGAGGAGGAGTGACCTCTTATCAACATGGAGGATATTTTAACACATGGACATGCTTCTACCTCCAATGCAGAAATGATAATGTAGTGGGACATAGAATACCCTTTATCAAAGTGCCACGTAAAATCAGGTCAGGACATGAGAATGTTGAAGAACCTCCACAATATGAAGAAGAAGAGGAACCTTTGGAAGAAGAGGTCACCATTCAACAAAAATTAGTAACCTTAGCTAAAAATTAGCCTTGCTAACCTCTCATGTACAAAAGGAAGTAAGCAAGAATGTCCAAAAGCCAAGGCCTAAGGTCAAAATCAGTGAACTCCATAGGGAAAATCAAGGAGAAGACAATACGGAGTACCATCATGTATATATCCCTACTTCTCCCACTAAAGAACAATTTCTCACACAAGAAGTACAATCTATGAAAGCAAAACTTGTAAGTATTCAAGAGAGCAATGTGGGGAGCATCAGAAAATATCAATATGAAGAACTATGTCCCCATCCTTTTGAAAAAGCTATGACACTTCAACCTTTCCCTAAAAAATTTGACATGCCGAAATTTGAAAAATATAGAGGAAAGGGAGACCCACAAGATCATGTCAAGGATTTCTATATGGCATGTCAAGAGGTGTCCTATAGTGATAATTATCTCATATGAATCTTTCCCAAGAGTCTAGGAGGTCAAGCCTTGGAGTGGTTTACTCGTTTACCTCAAGGGTCTATTTTTACCTAGCCAGAATTGGCAGAGAGGTTTGTGTGTCACTTCTCATACAATATAGAAAGTGATATCACCATGGTAGATTTATGTGGCACCAAACAACACCCTAATGAGACTTTCTCCAGCTTCCTACAATGGTGGAGAGGGATAGCTAGCCACTTCCCTTGTGCATTCCCTGAAAAATAACTGGTAAGTATCTTTGTGCCCAACCTAAATCCAGACATCACTTTCCACCTTCAAATGCATTGTGTTCGCACTTTTGAGGAGGTCATTGAAAAGGGTGTTCAAATAGAGAAATCCCTTATTGCTAAAGGAACTCTTAAGTCACAATCTAAGGATAATCAAAGTGTTAAACCTACGGAGAAGCCAAAAGTATTTAACAAAAACAAAAACGTGGTGGGAGATGGGATCACAGATTCCAAACGTGTACAAATGGTTCAAACCGGTTAACCTTTTAAACTAACCAAAGGACCTATTCAACCACCACCAAAATGAATAATTTTCACTCCTCTCAATGAGCCTTTGTTGGTTATATTAAAACAATTGGATGTGGCTCACATGGTGACGTATCCCATGACACAACCCTTTGATGACAATGCTCCAAAACCATCATGGTACAAGGAGCATGACTATTGCGAATTACATCGTGTCAAGGGACATAAAATAGACAAATGTCTACAACTTCGTCACTATATCCAAGACCTCATCGACAATGGGGAGATAGAGGTGGACAACCCAGAGAAAACTCAGACACCCAATGAAAAGATGGGGATATATAAAGAACCATTCCCCAAACATGGTAAATCAGAAGAGTCAAAGTCGGATCAAGGAGATTCATCCTAGAGTTATAAAGCAGTGAATTACTTATATACCAAGAAAGAAAACAATCATTATGATTCACTTATTGGATGTATTCTCTCTCCTAATGACCATGTGAACACCATTCAAATCAAGGGAAAGGATTACGTCATGGTAACAAGGTGTGCCCGCCTCATGATTCCTGAACCTTCTCCATCAACCCCGCAAAATGGTAGGTACAACCTCTTAAAACAACTTGAGAAAACATCTACCAAGATTTCAATCTTGGATCTTCTTAAGATATCAAATGTACACAAAGAAATTTTGTACCAAACTCTTTAGGGGTTAGGAGTGCCACTAGAGGTAGATCCTACACATCTTCAGCCGTAGTAGTAAACCAACTGAACACATTACCTTCGATCTTAGGGAAATCTCTACCAAAATCCAACGCATAATCTCCCTTTGTATATTGAGGTAGTCGTTACCCACAGGAAGATCAAATGGGTGCTTGTGGACAACGGATCATGGTTGAATATATGCACGCTGAAGTTGGTTAAAAAATTGGGACATACTAAAGCAGACCTCGAGTCAAACATTATCACCATAACCGCTTATGACAATGTAGAAAGGGAATCAACGGGCACAATCACGTTGCCCATGGAAGTTGGTCCTACTTTTCATCACACAAATTTCCATGTCCTGGACTTAGAACTTCCATACAATATGCTTCTAGGCCAATCATGGATTCATGCCATGTAGGTCATGCCATCAACGTTCCATCAATGCATTAAACTGAAGCACGAGGGACACACTATCACAATACAAGGAGATTTAGAGCCCTTTGCTCACTGTAGAGCTCTCAATAGTTTTTCATGTAAGGGTACCTATGTGTGTCCCTCTCGCCGATATAGTTGTTCCTCTCTAATCTGAAGCCATGGAGTCCCGGGTAGATTCAAATTCTCTCAGTTCTTGCACCCATGGTGCCTCTACATCCACTTCTCCTTTTGATTCATGGGAGATGAAGGTCCTAGAATATGGCTATGGAGAATATAATGTGCAACAAGGCCTTCTGGTTTCAGACCTCTCATTATCACCTAAGACTAGAGGTTGACCCAACTATCGTTTCAGATGACCTAGAAATGGGTAAACTATGGGGTCATTTTTACCTAGAGGCTTGATGGCTAAAGAAAAATTGTTGGATCCACCTACAAATTGGGTCACAGAGGATACTCATCCAACCTACTATTAAACCCCTAAATACAAGAAATCTAGTAGAATGAGGATCTTTCCTCCATGAACCTATTCATGAATATCGATGTCCTAACCATAACCCCTACTGGAACCTACACTTGACCTTGTTTACCCTTCCCTTGTTGAATGGGACCAACAACGTCATATGTCACTAGATCTATTTGAGAATGATGAAGCTATCGCAGAGTTCATGGGCATTCGGGATACAATTCCCATTGGAGACCACAAAAAGGGATTCTATATTGACTTGGATACCTACGCCTACTTCGGTGAGGAGGCTAAGCTTCGTGGTCAGCAAAACTTAAGAAAAATTGAGGGCAAAAGTTCCAATGCAAAGCCTCGGAAAAATCAAAGTCCAAGTCATACAAAGTGAAAACCTCTTTGAGGCACTGGTAGACAAACATGTGCAAAAATCAAAGGACAATAAAAGTGACCATGCCAAGGATGAAAATCTCGTGGAGACATCCTTGGACGAAGATCTCAACCTTCCTCTCGATCCTACGCGTATGGAGGACTTTTCAAAGTTACTAGTAGAGGAAACTATCGATGTAAACATTGGCACAGAAGAGGACCCAAAAATAGTCAAATTGGGAGCTTCACTCTCGGCACGGAACAGAAAACATTCACCATGTTGCTATAGGAGTTTATAGATGTATTCGCATGGTCCTATAAGGATATGTCAGGCTTAGATCCAACTTTGGTCATGCACAACTTAGTTGTACATGCAGACGCTAAGCCTATTAAACAAGAAGCTCATAAAGATGCACCCAAGGGTGGCCCTCTTAGTTAAAGAGGAATTAGAAATATTATTTGCAGCAGGATTCATTCGGCCCATTGATTACTCGAAAGTATATCCAACATCGTGCTGTCCCGAAAATCCCTATCGGGATCAAAATCTACACAGATTTTAGAGATATTAATAAGGTCTACCCTAAGAATGATTTTCCATTGCCAAATATTGATATGATTGTGGATTCAATAGTAGGATATGAGATGCTATCTCTTATGGATGGCTTTTCAGGTTACAACCAAATCAAGATAGTTGATGAAGATCAACACAAGATGGCTTTTACAACTCCTTGGGGTACCTTTTGTTATTAGGTAATGCCATTTGGTCTCAAAAATGTAGGAGCTACTTATCAGAGGGCAATGACGGTAATTTTCCATGATATGATCCATGATATCATGGAAGACTATGTGGATGATATCCTCGGAAAATCTAAGACAAGGGAGGATCACCCTACTATTTGATATTGATTTTCCATTACCAAATATTTATATGATTGTGGATTCAATAGCGAGAAATGAGATTCTAGATCTTATGGATGGATTTTTAGGTTACACCAAATCAAGATAGCTAATGAAGATCAACATAAGATGGCTTTTATAACTCCTTGGGGTACCTATTGTTACTGTGTAATGCCATTTGGTCTCAAAATGCAAGAGCTACCTACTTGAGGGCAATGACAGTAATTTTCCATGATATGATCCATGATATCATGGAAGACTATGTGGATGATATCCTCAGAAAATATAAGACAAGGGAGGATCACCCTGCTATTTTGTGGTATATCTTTGAGTGCCTACGAGAGTACAAGGTTTGGCTAAACCCAAAGAAATGTGTGTTCGGCGTGCTATCAGGAAAATTGTTGGGTTTCATTGTATCAAGAAGGGGAATTGAGGTAGACCCTACTAAAGTGTCTGCTATTACTGAGATGCCTCCTCCTAAGAACATTAAGCAACTATGCAGCTTGCAGGAAAATACAAGCTATTCACCGCTTCATCTCCCAGCTTGCCGATAAGTGTCATTCGTTCACCCACCTACTTAAAAATGATGTTGCCTTCATCTGGGGACTAGAGCAATAGCAGGCCTTCGCCTTGCTTAAACAATACTTGGCCAATCCACCTGTCCTCATGCCTCCAACTCTTGGTGAGCCACTCCTGCTTTATATCTCTACTACTCAATTTTCTATTGGTGCACTGCTCACCCAATATGACCTTGGTCACAAAGAAAAAGCGGTGTACTACCTCAGTCATACTCTCATCGCTTATGAGCTCAACTATCCCCAAATTAAAAAATATTGTTTGGCTGTAGTTTTTACCTTTCAAAAACTTCGTCATTATCTATTGAACACCAAAACCAAGCTTATATCCAAAGTTGACCCACTCAAATACTTGTTGTCTAAACCCGCCCTCACCGGTAGAATGGCTAATTGGATCATTCTACTAAGTGAATTTGACATCGATTTTGTGCATCAAAATTTGGTTAAAGGATAGGTACTCACTGATCAATTAGTAGAAGCACCTTTACAAGGCACTGAACCTTTGAATCTAGATCTTCCAGATGCCTCATTACTATACATTGAAGAATCTGTCATGTGTGGCAGATACACTTTGATGGGTCTTTTACTTTTCATGGTTCAGGGGTAGGTGTGGTCCTCATTACTCCTTCTGGTGACCCCATACCTCAAGATTTTCATCTTGGTTTTCCTTGCATGAACAATATCACAAAGTATGAGGCACTTATTGCAGGGATGAAGCTTTCCATCAAATGGGACATTCATCATGTTAAGGTTGTGGGTGATTCTCAGTTAATTATCAAGCAAGTTAATGATGAATACAAGGTTAAGGATGAGAAACTCATACCTTACAAGAAGCATGTAGAAAATCTGAAAGAGTATTTTGTTACGCATCACATTTGAACAAATCCCAAGAGTGTAAAATAGATAGGCGTATGTTATGGCAACAAAGTGGGTTCCATGCTCCACATTTTTTCGAAATAATGAGATACCATTCTTTGTGGAAAATCTACGCTAGCCTACGTACAACATGTTAGATTCCTGTCTACCTTGTGATGTTGTTGGTCCTAATTCCCCATGGTATGAGCCCAACTTTACCTATCTCAAGGACAACATGTTCCCTCCCGACATCTCCCGTTTTGAGAAATAAATCCAAATTCACCAAATAGCCCGTTATACCCTTTTAGGAGGTACGTTTTATCGTCATGGCTACGATGGGAATCTGTTACGTTGTCTCAATATGATAGAGTCGGTCCAAGCGATCAAAGAAGTGCATGAAGGGGTGTGCGGAGCACATACTAACGGAATGGTTTTAGCCAAGAAATTGTTGAGAGTAGGCTACTATTGGCCTACCATGGAAACCGATTGTTGTAACTATGTAAGGAAGTGTGTACTTTGTCAGAAGTATGGAAATTTCATCCATGCTCCATCACAGCCGTTGCAACCCATCACCACCCCATGGCCATTTTCTAAATGGGGACTTGATTTGATAGGGAATCTTACCCCTACTTCATCTGATGGTCATACCCACATCATCACGGCTACTAAATACTTTACCAAGTGGGTGGAAGTTGTCCCTTTAACCTATGTAATAGGAGCTCATATTTCCAAATTCATCATGAATCATATCATTTTCCGGTATGGCATTCCTGTAGCCATTATTACTGATAATGGAAAGTCATTCAAGAATAAAATGGTAAAGGATCTCTATCATCGGTTCCAAATCAGGTTAAAATGGTCTACACCATATTATCCCCAAGGCAATGGACAGGTCGAGGCCACTAATAAGACTTTGGTGTGAATAATGGAGAAGATGGTAAGTAAGACATGTCGTAATTGGAATTTACAAATCCACCCATCTCTTTGGGCTTATAGGACCTCTATTCGCACTCCTACAGATGCGATGCCATATTTCTTGGTGTTTGGAATGGAATCTATCATCCCGTTAGAAATTGAGCTTCCTTCCCTAAGAATCTCTCTTAGGGATTATCTAGATAAAGATGAAGATTATCGAGTGGCTAGACTGAAAGAGTTAGATCTCCTAGAAGAGAAGTGCATCTGCACCCTTAATCACCTCAAAGTATATTAGAACAGAGTCTCCAAAAATTACAACAAACAAATCATACCTCGCAGTTTGAGGTTAGTGATTTGGTCATGAAGGAGAATCAGTTCAACACAAGGGCAGAATGAGAAAAGAAAGGAAAGTTCAAACCGCATTGGTTAGGACCTTATGTTATCGTGGCCAAGTATGGCACAAGAGCATACAAACTTGCTCACCCCAATGGTGATGAGCTCCATGAGCCCATGAATGCCATGCACCTTAAGCGGTTCTATGCTTAAACATGGCACAAAAATTAGAAAAGCAAAATCAAAAACATGGTAAAATAATCAAAATACAAAAAAAAAAAGGTGAAAAAGAAAAGAGAAAACAAGTCATCGATAAGTGAAAACCATGCAATTTTGGCACTTTGGATAATTCCTTGGGTGAAAACTGGTTTCCGATGCCTTGGGAGGATTCGTTGTTCACAAGCATCTTAGATCTAGAGGGTATTTCTACTTAGCTTAGGGCTAGTTCCAAATCTACCTTTGAGATTCCCTGTGAGCCCAATCTTGTCAAGCCTTGACCCGGATTTTTCTCCTTTTATTCATCTGTGAAGGGCATGGTCTTTTTCTATTCTCCATCTCATCTTTGGGGTACTTTTGTGACTTTACCTTCCTTTTTATAAACATGTGGCATTTGACCTTGTATATTCCCCTGCCTAACGTTGGAGGCATCCACGCTTTCTTGGTTACCTATGCATAACTCCGTAAAAATCTAGAGAAAAACAAAAAAACAATAGAAAATTGTTTCACAAAAACACAAAAACAATAGAAAATTGTTTCACAAAAATAAAAAACAATAGAAAATTGTTTCACAAAAATCAAAACAATAGAAAATTGTTTCACAAAACAAATCTTGCAAAACATTTGCTTTAGTTTACTTGCATTGTCTTGTTTCTTGCTTTGCTTGATTGCTTGTATAGTTGCTTCATGTTTGTACATTTTTTTGTTTGTTTCTTGAGCATACTTTGTTAGGATTCATCTTTTCTTGATTAGATTAGATTTATTCTTACTTGTGCATATTGAAGTGTGTTTTTACATGCTAGTGAATCATGGTACATTGTTGTATTGGTTCATTATGTTCTTTGTTAGCATTTGATTATGTTTGTTTGTTGCATGTGCATCATTTTGTTATCACATCATCATATTTCCATCAATATCATCACATCTAACATCATCTATACATCATATATCAAGAAAAATCTAAGTATACATCATACATGAATGCTAAGCTAGTCATCACATATCGTATCATCAAATGGGGGCAAGAGGGATCGTAAATATCAAAATCTATCCCCCACACCCATATCATCATATCATCCCATCCACTAAGTCTGGAACATCACATGAGTAGATACATTTGATATGCTTTACAAGATCTATCATCTAAAACTCACAAAGACATGTGATACATCACAAATCAAGATACATATACATTCGAAATCAAATCAGCTAACATCATAAACACGTCTATCTATCCATATCCTTGATCAAAAATAACACACAATGTCCATCTCATAAACACATTTGTCATGTCAAAAATGTCCATATATATACATGTGTGTGGTATATTTGTATCAAAAATGGATATACATCATTGTTATACATCAAAAATGCCTTCATCTAAGGCATAAAAAGGGATGATATACATCAATCAACGAATACAACTACCTTCATTAGAGGCATGTGTCAAAACTACGGTCCATCAAAAAGGCCTTAATCAAGAGGCATATGTGTCAATACAATCATCAAGGCTAGCTCGAGCCCTCAAATGGGGTGGTTGGTTTGTGTTGTGGTGGTGGCATAGCATGAGCATCGCTCGGTTTCCTTACTATCCACGTGGCTCCTCCACTAAGGACTAAGGACTCTTTGACCTGTCCTTATACTCGAGTTTTGGCTATAGGAAGATGCCCCACCGCTTAGCCGTAATCGCCTCAAATTATAACGATCTATAGTAGGATGCTCTGCCCTCTCGCGTAGTTAAATCTCTGTGAGTCCAGGCTATCACTATTATGCCATCTCGTGCGACGGAAGGACACTATCTCTGATGAGGCTCGGGAAAGCTCAACCTTGCCCACTACATGCTCTCGCTCTCAACCTTTCTCGCTCCATTATCATAGGTTGAATTCTAGGCCTATGGCTACTTATATAGGCTCACAACCCGAGCCATCCGTGAGGCCATCTGTCATATCTACCAAAGTGAAAAACATTGTCATCTCCTAGCTGCGCTGGGCCCGAGCCTCGATCCTATTGGGCTACCACTATCAATGTTTGAGCTTGAGCTTGATCTCGCTCTGTTGTCGTTGTCTAACTTTGGGCCCGGTCCTAGTCTCTCTCCACTGTGGCCTGGTCTCTCTCGCTTAAGGCCTCGCTGCAACGGCTGTTATAAGGTGGCTATCTCGTGCTAATGGCTACATCACGCAGGCCTTTACCTATGCCTACCCCTCGTATCGGTCTAGAGGCTCGTCCTCGTACCGGCTCCAGAGGAGTGTCCCTACTCTAGAACTCTAATCCTATGAAACTATGCAGATGCTTGTATTGGTCCCTGCAATCTCTTTGTCCTTGTACCTATGTTGCACCTTGTTCATCATGTAGTAGCCCATCAAATGGATCATCTGTGTCATGGGCTGTTGCATCCTCTCTATCATCACCACCATGACGAAGCTCCTATGGTGTTCGAGCACCTACTTGCCCAAGCCTCCCGTGGGATAGTCAAGCGCCAAGGTAAAACAATAGCGTACAAAACCATGTAATCAGTAGTGGTGCTCGGATCTCTAACTCATGTCAAGTGGGATCCCATACCTATGGAACTAGCTATAAAAAATTTGCCCTAGCTCGAGTCACTTGTATGTGCAGCCCCATGGTTGGCCTCTCACAATCTCAAGCAAGCATACCACAAGTCTGGCTGTGGAACCCCCTGCACCATGCCTAGTTGTTGCTGACATCTATCTACCCTATATAACTCAATGATATAGCTACGACTACCGAGAAGGAAATGCTCCACTATACAAATGTTGAGCTCTACTGCATCCTCTGGCCACTGTATCTACCTATAGGGTCTCCATATGATATCCCTATCTAAAGAACTCATCAACTCTCATCGATATCTATATAAACTACCTAGGTGACCTCGTACGTGTACCTCAAAACCCATGCCATATATGATGGCTCCTTTGGGGCTCGGACATGTAGTGTGCCTACGGGGCACTGATAGCTATGTGGTCCCATGACCAAATCTACAGTAGAGAGGCAGGCCCCACCATCTTCTGACAGTGGTAGGTAATAAGATGTAGATCCCAAGACAAGATGATGCACCAAGTATGCACCGGCCTAAGAATAAGACTCACCACTAAAGATCCCATGTACTAGTGTCATCAATCCTCGAGGAAAGGATGTCTCGGTCTTATTAATGAGCAAAAACCCACTTATAAGTGACATCATGTATAATGGACCCTAATGCAGTGTCAAATCTATGATGCACTCATGAAATGCAATTGTCATACCATCATGCAGTATATCATCTTTGTCGAAGAGGTCACTAATGTACCCACCCCGATCTACCCGAGGTCGCTAGTATACTTGATCAATGAGCCTAGAATAGGCACACGGAGAATACACCACACGTCCTCCAGGGTCACCGTCATCTCTCTGGTAGGGAGCATGAAGCACTGGATCTCGTGGTGCCACTGCTCAGCCAATGCAATAATATGACCATGATCTAGAGTAATTAAAGGCATCTCGAGATACAAGGCCTGGCCCACCGCCTCTAGAAGTATGGCCACCGCACGCTAGTCTCATTGGCACATGCTCCCCTCCAGCTCTACAATACATGAATGACACTCACACGTCTGAAGCACGGGTAAGCATCTCTACAAAATCATTCCATGTGTCAGTTACTAACATTTCCTCTAAATTCTACCTATCATTTTTAGGGTTAACCCAAAAATCCTAAATTTTCTTCTAAGTGCCATCATTTTTGGTATTTTTCTGTCTATCCTCCATCTTCCTAGTGCACCTACACACCCTTTGGGGCATGTGTGCCACCCTTTTCGGTGCATGTGTGTGCATGCAACCACCTAAGGGTGCTTGCATCATCATCCGGGTACTGCATGCATGCGCGCGTGCGTAGACCCTTTGGTGTTCACTACTCTGTAGTGTGTGCATGTGCGCGCATGTGTGTGGCGTGTACGCATACGTGTAGGCATTTTTTTGTGTACCTGCACGTGTGCACATACACACTAGGGCACCTGCACCACCATTCGGGAGCCTCGCACCGCCTTTAGTGCGCCCGCGCCTATGCGCATGGGTGCTAACGCAACCTCTAACCCTAATTCCTATGTCTAGCGGCATTAATTGGAAAATTAATAGAGAGGGTTAGGATACTCACAAAGACACGATCGCTTTGCATGCTTGCTCGTACCCTCAAACTATGTCTACCCATCTCAATCGGTCTCGTGCTCTCACCATCATCCTTGTCATTGCCGAACCTCGTGGTAAAAACTCAACAGGTGGTCGGTAACAAATGAATTGGTTGTGATGATTTACCCCCGTGTGGGGTATATCAAGCTATTTTTCACCGACCATGGTGCCTGGAGGCTTGTTTTGACCGTTTTTCTCCTCTGTTCATCATTGAATAATTATTTTAATTAAATAATTATTTTTCTTTTATTTTTCACCGTGCTAGGGCATTTTTTGCCGTCTAAGAGTTCTTTTCTTCTCACTAGGACAATTTTTATTGCTCCTAGGTGATTTTTCTTCTTATCCACACTCTCTTAAATAATTATTTTTAAAATAATTATTTTATTCATTTTTCCACTATACAGGGACATTATTTGTCGCATGTTTCTTCTTTCTTCCCCTGGGGCATTTTCCTTTGCATCTAGGCACTTCAATCTATTTCTTCTATTTTCGTCTATTGTCCACCACATTCCGTAAAAACAAAAACAATATATATATATATATATATATATATATATATATATATATATATATAATCACTTCAAAAATCCAAAAACAAGGCAAAATTCTCCACAAAATCCTAAAAAGTAAAAACCTACAAAAATTGGTAACTTGCTTATTACGGCTGAAACTTGGGTCTTGCGCATGGTATTCTTTCCATATCGTAGAGGTTTGTTTCACATCTTCTCTAATCCACATGACTCACGGATCGTCGGATTCACAACCATTCACAAAGCTAGCTACTTGCTTCATTTGTACTCTGGGGCACGTCTTGTTGCTCAGGTACGATTTCACAAGCGCATAAGGCTTTCTATTTGGACCCAGTGTCTATTATCATTTCCTCTTGCATGTATCCTTGCTCGGGGCATCATTTTTAACCCTTGTTGTCAATCACGAACATGTGGACCTCTTCAGCTTGATAACAAAACATTTGTACAATTGTCTTGACTGTTGTTGGGTTGCATATGTGTGTTCATACTTATTTTCCCCTCGTTACATGGGTTTGTTTCCTTCTCATATTGCATTGCATTTTTGTATGTTGCATGGAGTTGGTATTTTTAGTAATGGACAATTTTTCATAGTATGGCTTTTCATGTCATTCTACTTTTGTCGTATGCTTATATTTTTCATAAGGACCGATGACGTAGATCTTTTGGCAATATGATGACACTGAAGTTGTTCCAATACAAAGGCTAGAGGCTAAGTTCTTCTCTCCACTTCTCCATATTTCTTCTACATCACTTTCCTCTCACCCCTAATCTTCCATTTCACTTGGGCATTTTTCCCCGCCCATTCTTCTATCTATTTCTCACCTTTTTCGATCATCGATCATCTTCCTTCATCACCCCATCGACACTCGAGGGGCATCTCTCACTTCTACTAATTTTTCTTCTACCCCTTCAAAATTTTATCCATCTACTATCTTTGAAGTGGCGTCACTTACGCCACCCCAAAGAGGGGCAAATGTAGACACCTATAATTATGCCTGAGCAATTTAAATACTTAAATTGTGTTAATTATCTCCTTTCCCACAAATTGGTGACATATCGTCAAAAGAACTCATCTTCTCTCCTATCATCGTTAATTAATTACACTATGCTAATTAATTAAGTCACATATCCAACAAATACCCTAATTAATGACCTTCCGTTAATTAATCCTTCCTTTTATCTAGACTAATTAATTATTATTAATTAATTAGCTTCCCCTTTCATTTAACCAATAAATCAATATTTAATTGATTTAATCCCCTTCTATAGTCTAAATCATGCTAATATTCCTCTAAAATCTTCTATAAGCTTACACATCTATTAATTAAATCATCTTGATTAATTAATGAGCCCCCTTTATCCACATGAGTCACTAAAGGACAAGCTAAACCCTCCTAAAGTTAACTCAACCCTATCTAAACCCCCCTTATCCACAACTAACTCAACATCTCTATTATCCCACATGCAAAGGGATGTAGTGATTCCTTTATCCATTGGGCTATATAAAGAGCCCTCCTCCTACCTTTACACTTACACCTAAATTCCTTAAGAAGACAAAAAAAAGCACATAGCAAATAGACTATAAGATTTTCTTTGCTATTCTTGAGAAATTCACCATTTGAAGAGCTTGGGTCATATGGGAATAATCAAGTGGGTCATATGGGAATAATCAAAGGGGTCTTGTAGGTTCTTGAAGATCAAAACAATCAATTTGATTGCCATGGAGTCTACATAGGTCCATTTGCTTTTGGTGGTAATCTAGAGAAGTAGAGGTTTTGAATACTTTAGCATATTAATTTTATGTTAGTTCAAAGTTAATGCATTATGCTTAGTATTGATCTTGTTTAGCTCTCATCTTGATGGTGCCTAGATTTTGACTTAGCTTTGTTATAGAACTATTTAGGTGTTAGTTCTTATTCATCTAACTTAGCTTAAGCAAAAATACACACACATATATGGCATGCCCAGTGGGAGGGATCCTTTGTCCCTTAGCATTTTTAGCTTGAATTCTATTGTTTTTGGCTAACCTTTGATATACACATATAGTAAATAATGTTCAATTTCTTGGGATTTTTGCTAGTATTATATGTGTAGGTTCTCATTTATAGCTATCATTTTAATGGGTTGTTGCCAATTTCAAGCTAACTTGTTAAAATTTGAAGTATTGTGAGATTTTTTGTTTTTTCCATACTTTGGTTGCAAGAGTGGCACAGGCACACTAACAAGGGCGCAGACACACTTATCCCGCACAGTACCTCTCGGGTGGCGTAGATGCATTGTCGAAGCTTGAATTTCTGTTTGTTAACCCTGACGCACATACACTAACCCCGACACACATACCCTAACCAGGGTGCAGGCACACTAACCCGGGTGCAGACGTTATTTCGTATTGTACCTTCACTACAATGGGAAAACTTGTCAGACTAGCACATACACACTAACCCATGCGTAGGCGTCTCTCTAGTAACGCAGGCACTTTTCTCGGTGACACAGAACTCTATCGAATCTGGTACTATTTTTTATCTACTATGGTGCACACACCCGACCTTGGCGTAGGCACCTCTCTAGTGGTATAGGCGCTCTATCGGATCTTTATACTTTGGTTTATCTCGTCCTAGCGCACACACCCCGATCTTAGCCCACACACCATTCGTGGTGTAGGTGCACTATAAGTCAAAAACACAGAGGGGTGCATCCACCCTAACCCCCGCGCACATGCCTAAACCGGGGCATAGGTGTCTTTTCAGCTTTTCTTGAGATTAAGGTGTTAAGGTGCTAACTTCCTTGCAAGTTTTATCTAGTTAATGCTTATTTTGGGGGTGTTTTACATGCTTTTTCTAGATTAGATAGACTTTACATGCTTGGATCACGTATGCTCTTCCCTCGCATCCCTTGGGGCGATCTTGGGAATCAAAACAATTCTTAGGTCTTTTTGATGCTTTGAAATTGTTAAGAATATCTGAATTGGAATGATTTAACTTGGTGTGTTTGAATTAAGTGTTTTTCCATTTGGCATCTTCTTGGATTTTGGAAACATCACGTATGCTCTTCTCTTGTGTCCTTAGATGATCTTGAGAATCAGAAATGATGTTTACTCTTTTTATGGAAAATTACTAAACTCGTTGTGCAGACCAAAACACATGCTTGTCAAAGAAAGGTGGAATCGAGACAAAGTCAAACAACTAATACAATTGTCATACAGGTTTCTAAAATTTGTTCAAGCAAACCACATCTAATTAAATAATATAAAAAGAACAACATATTCAAAACACAAGATTGCAGGTTTTGGAAAATGGTACGTCCCTATCCACTCAACTAGAACATAACCCCTTAGGCATAACGCATTAAGCTACAACAATGGGGGTGGTACCAGGAACCCCAAAGTATTCCATGCAAGAGGGAACCTTGTGGATGAAACGGGAAGTTCTCTGCACTACCTACTTGACTAGTATTACCTTGTGAGATAGTATTACCGATTGTCTATATGGCGACACCGGGAAATCACACGTGGACGCACTAGTTTCCCTCAGTGCTCCGAAGGGGGTAAAGTAAAGCCGAGATACTCCCAAGATAGTCAGGACTATTTGGGTAAATTGCGCTCGCTTAAGACATCTTTGTAACACCTAGGATGAGAGAACCACCTAGGAAGATATTCTTTGGCCAGAGCCCACTTTGACCATTTCAAAACAATTTTGAGTTGTGAGCCATCATTCATCATGAAATGTGGGAAGCATTACTTTTGTTTAGTTTTTCACTTGCCTTAAGGCGAGGTGAAACTCTACCGAAGTAAAGCCAACATTTTTCATCCCCATTTTGATCTACTTCCTTCACATTATTTTGACACTTTTTTGATCAAACGAAGGATGACTACCTTTGCATTACCAATTGATTGTTTCTGCCACATTTTTTTCTATTTACGCCAATTAATGTTTGTAGCTGGGTAAGTTAAACATCTAAAGTGTGCGGAGGTGTATTCATATCATTGGTGGCCTTTGTGATCTTGATACCCATGTCAGGATTGTCATCGTAGTTAGGCATGGTTCATCATCTTAAACTTCCTTAGAAAGGTTACCTTGGTATTTAAGTCTTGTTTCTTGTAAACTTGACCTAAATATCTATATTGTAAGGTTACGTTATACACATTTTAAAAATTCTTAGTTATACTTTAAGCTTTTAGTTCGACTCTATTACTACCTCAATTTTGAAGAGTGCTACATGTTACCACTTGTGTGTGTTATATCAATATCATCTTGATATCAATACCTTACTTTCTCACAAAGTTTGGTTAACATATCTTGGTGACATTGTTGTGTCACTCACAAATTGTAACTAGCACTTTTTGGGATATAGGTATTAATTGAATTTGAGCTTGCTTCTAGTATACCTTGTTAGGAGGTCACATTAACTTCTTGTATTTACTTACGTCTTGTTCATTCCCTTGAACTTGGCATAAGTGAGGACATCTTGTTAATTATCTTACGACACCAACTACTTTTTGAAGCACAATCTAGGAAGTACTTCATTCATTTGATAGGCTTAGGTACCAAACATTGTGTCACTATTGATTTATCACTCTATCACATTGGTATTCTAACATTTATACTCATTCATATTCTTGACATTCGTTTTGCATTTCACTTAGGTGTGATTGTAAATTTTTGAAGACATTTACAACTTACCTTAGTGAAACTATTACACATCATAGCTCCTAAAACATGATTAGGGCTCAAGAAGCAAACATACGAAGCACAATGAGCACAAGCTTGGGAAGCCTCAAACAAACAAGGGTCAAACCCTTTTATTGGTCATGATCTAGGGCCTTTATTTTCCATAGAAAAAGAGATAGAAGACATGGTAGATCATAGTGGTGACGAATTGGAATCCCCACATGTGGAATTTGACTTTGACCCCACCTTATTAGATGAGTTCCTTTTTAGAAACAAGGATAGGGTGCTAACACAGGTTGTGGAATTGGGGGCCAAAATTCCCACTGAACATGAAACAATCCCACCTACAAATAACGCCAATGAGGAGGAGCGACCTCTTATCAACATGGAGGATATTTTAACACATGGAAATGCTTCTACCTCCAATGTAGGAAATGATAATGTAGTGGGACATAGAATACCCTTTATCAAAGTTCCATGTAAAATCAGGTCAGGACATGAGAATGTTGAAGAACCTCCACAATATGAAGAAGAAGAGGAACCTTTGGAAGAAGAGGTCACCATTCAACAAAAAATTAGTAACCTTAGCCAAAAATTAGCCTTGCTAACCTCTCATGTACAAAAGGAAGCAAGCAAGAATGTAAAAAGACAAGGCCTAAGGTCAAAATCAGTGAACTCCATAGGGAAAATCAAGGAGAAGACAATACGGAGTACCATCGTGTATATATCCCTACTTCTCCCACTAAAGAACAATTTCTCACACAAGAAGTACAATCTATGAAAGCAACACTCGCAAGTCTTCAAGAGAGCAATGTGGGGAGCATTAGAAAATATCAATATGAAGAACTATGTCCCCATCCTTTTGACAAAGCTATGACACTTCAACCTTTCCCTAAAAAAATTGACATGCCAAAATTCGACAAATATAGAGGAAAGGGAGACCCATGAGATCATGTCAAGGATTTCTATATGGCGTGTCAAGAGGTTTCCTATAGTGATAATTATCTCATATGAATTTTTCCCAAGAGTCTAGGAGGTCAAGCCTTGGAGTGGTTTACTCTGTTTACCTCGGGGGTCTATTTTTACCTAGCCAGAATTGGTAGAGAGGTTTGTGCGTCACTTCTCATACAATATAGAAAGTGATATCACCATGGCAGATTTATGTGGCACCAAACAATGCCCTAATGAGACTTTTTTAGATTCCTACAATGGTGGAGAGGGATAGCTAGTCACTTCCCTTGCGCATTCCTTGAAAAATAACTGGTAATTATCTTTTTGCCCAACCTAAATCCAGACATCACTTCCCACCTCCAAATGCATTATGTTCACACTTTTGAGGAGGTCATTAAAAAGGGTGTTCAAATAGAGAAATCCCTTACTAAAGGAACTCTTAAGTCACAATCTAAGGATAATCAAAGTGTTAAACCTATGGAGAAGCTGAAAATATTTAACAAAAACAAAAACGTGGTGGGAGATGGGATCACAGATTCCAAAGGTTCAAACTGGTCAACCTTTTAAACTGACCAAAGGACCTATTCAACCACCACCAAAATGAAGAATGTTCACTCCTCTCAATGAGCCTTTGTCGGTTATATTAAAACAATTAGATGCGGCTCACATGGTGACTTATCCCACGACACAACCCTTTGATGACAATGCTCCAAAACCATCATGGTACAAGGAGCATGACTATTATGAATTACATCGTGTCAAGGGACATAAAACAGACAAATGTTTGTGACTTCGTCACTATATCCAAGACCTCATCGACAATGGGGAGATAGAGGTGGAAAACCCTAGAGAAAACTCAGACACCCAACAAAAAGATGGGGATATATAAAGAACCATTCCCCAAACATGGTAAATCAGAAGAGTCAAAGCCGGATCGAGGAGAGTCATCCCAGAGTTATAAAGTAGTGAATTACTTATATACCAAGAAAGACAACAATCATTATGATTCACTTATTGGATGTATTCGCTCTCCTAATGACCATGTGAACACCATTCGAATCAAGGGAAAGGATTACACCGCGGTAACAAGGCGTGCCCACCTCATGATTCTTGAACCCTCTCCATCAACCCCGTAAAATGGTAGGTATAACCTCTTAGAACAACTTGAGAAAATGTCTGCCAAGATTTTGATCTTGGATCTTCTTAAGATATCAAATGTACACAAAGACATTCTATACCAAACTCTTCAGGGGTTAGGAGTGCCACTAGAGGTAGATCCTACACATCTTTAGGCCACAGTAGCAAACATTGTACCAACTGAACACATTGCCTTCGATCATAGGGAAATCCCTACTAAAAATCCAATGCATAATCTCCCTTTGTATATTGAGGTAGTCGTTACCCACAAGAAAGATTAAACGGGTGCTTGTGGACAATATATCAACATTGAATATATGCATGCATAAGTTTCTTAAATAGTTAGGACATACTGAAGCAGACCTCGAGTCAAACATTATCACCATAACCGCTTATGACAATGCGAAAGGGAATTAATGAGCACAATCATGTTTCCCATGGAAGTCGGTCCTACTTATCATCACACAAAGTTCCATGTCCTGGACTTAGAACTTCCGTATAATATGCTTCTAGGCCAACCATGGATTCATGCCATGTAGGCCATGCCATCAATGTTCCATCAATGCATTAAACTGAAGCATGAGGGACACACTATCACAATACAAGGAGATTCAGAGCCCTTCACTCACTACAGAGCTCTCAATAGTTTTGCACATAAGGGTACCTATGTGTGTCCCTCTGTCGATATAGTTATTCCTCTCCAATCTGAAGCCATGGAGTCCCGGGTAGATTCGATTCTCTCAGTTCTTGTACCCATGGTGCCTCTACATCCACTTCTCCTTTTGATTCATGGGAGATGAAGGTCCTAGAATACGGATGTGGAGAATATAATGTGCAACAAGCCCTCCTGGTTTTAGACCTCTCATTGTCACCTAAGACTAGAGGTCGACCCAACTATCATTTCAAACGACCTAGAAATGAGCAAACTATTGGGTCATTTTTACCTAGAGGCTTCTGGCTAAAGAAAAATTGTTGGATCCACCTACAACTTGGGTCCCAGAGGATACTCATCCAACCTATTATCAAACCCCTGAATACAAGAAATCTAGTAGAATGATGTACTCCATGGGCTACAAGGGCCTAGGATGCGGAAGGAATGAGCAAGGACAATGAGAACCAGTGCCTCTCTCATGAGCTTTAAAACAAAAAGATACAAAGATTGGAATTTTCCCTTATGGGGTACATCCCAATGATCAAGATGTTACTTGCTCTGAACATGAGGATAGCTCTGACTATCTAGACAAATGATACGGATTCCCATTGTAGCCAATATGAGGATCTTGCCTCCACGAACCTATTCATGAATATTGTTGTCCTAACCATAACCCCTACGGAACCTACACTTGACCTCATTTACCCTTCCCTTGTTGAATGGGACCAACAATGTCATATGTCACTAGATCTATTTGAGAATGATGAAGCTATTGCAGAGAGTTCATGGGCATTCGGGATACAATTCCCATTGGAGACCACAAAAGCGGATTCTATATTAACTTAGACACCTGTGCTACTTTGGTGAGGAGGCTGAGCTTTGTGGTTAGCAAAACTTAAGAAAAAGCGAGGGCAAAAGTTCCAATGTAAAGCCTCGGCAAAAATCAAAGTCCAAGTCACACATTGAAAACCTCTTTGAGGCACTGGCAGACAAACAGGTGCAAAAATCAAAGGACAATAAAAGTGACCACGCCAAGGATGAAAATCTCATGGAGAAATCCTTGGACGAAGATCTCAACCTTCCTCTTGATCCTACGCATATGGAGGACTTGTCAAAGTTACTAGTAGAAGAAACTATCGATGTAAACATTGTACGAAGAGGTCCCAAAATAGTCAAATTGGGAGCTTCACTCTCAGCACGGAACATAAAACATTGACCATGCTACTACATGAGTTTATAGATGTATTTGCATGGTCCTATAAGGATATACTAGGCTTAGATCCAACTTTGGTCATGCACAACTTAGTTGTACATGCAAATGCTAAGCCTATTAAAAAGAAGCTCAGAAAGATGCACCCAAGGGTGGCCCTCCTAGTTAAAGAGGAATTAGAAATATTGCTTGCGGCAGGATTCATTTGGCCCATTGATTATTCTGAATGGATATCCAACATCATCCCCGTCCAGAAAAAGCCTGTTGGGATCAAATTTTCACGGATTTTTAGAGATATAAATAAGGCCTACCATAAGGATGATTTTCCACTACCAAATATTGATATGATTGTGGATTCAACAATAGGATATGAGATGCTATCTCTTATGGATGGCTTTTCAGGTTACAACCAAATCAAGATAGCTGATGAAGATCAACACAAGATGGCTTTTACAACTCCTTGGGGTACCTTCTATTATCAAGTAATGTCATTTGGTCTCAAAAACGTAGGAGCTACTTATCAGAGGGAAATGATGGTAATTTTCCATGATATGATCCATGATATCATGGAAGACTATGTGGATGATATCCTCAAAATCTAAGACAAGGGAGGATCACCCTGCTATTTTGCGGTGTATCTTTGAGTGCCTACGAGAGTACAAGGTCCGGCTAAACCCAAAGAAATGTGTGTTTGGCGTGCTATCAAGAAAATTGTTGGGTTTCATTATATCAAGAAGGGGAATTAAGGTAGACCCTACTAAAGTGTCTGATATTACTTGAGATGTCTCTCCGATGACATTAAGCAACTATGCAGCTTGCAAGGAAAAATACAGGCTATTCACCACTTCATCTCCCAACTTGCCGATAAGTGTCATTCGTTCACCCACCTGCTTAAAAAGGATGTCGCCTTCATCCAGGGACTAGAGAAATAGTAGGCCTTAGCCTTGCTTAAACAATACTTGGCCAATCTACATGTCCTCATGCCTCTAACTCCTAGTGAGCCACTCCTACTTTATATCTCTCATTACTCAATTTTCTATTGGTGCGTTGCTCACCCAATATGACCTTGGTCATAAAGAAAAAGTGGTGTACTACCTCAATCGCACTCTCATCACTTATGAGCTCAACTATCCCCAAATTGAAAAATCTTGTTTGGCTATAGTTTTTACCTTTCAAAAACTTTTCATTATCTATTGAACACCAAAACCAAGCTTATATCCAAAGTTGACCCACTCAAATACTTGTTATCTAAACCCACCATCACGAGTAGAATGGCTAATAGGATATTTCTACTAAGTGAATTTGACATCAAGTTCGTGCATCAAAATTTGGTTAATGGATAGGTACTTACGCACAATTAAAATAAGCACCTTTACAAGGCACTGAACCTTTGAATCTGGATCTTCCAGATGCCTCATTGCTATACATTGAAGAATCTGTATTGTGTGGTAGATACACTTTGATGGGTCTTTTACTTTTCATGGTTCAGGGGCAAGTGTGGTCCTCATTACTCCTGCGACCACATGCCTCGTGATTTTTGTCTTGGTTTTCCTTGCATGATTAATATCACAAAGAATGAGGCACTTATTGCAGGGATGAAACTTGCCATCAAATGGGACATTCATCATGTTAAGGTTGTGGGTGATTCTTAGTTAATTATCAAGCAAGTTAATGATGAATACAAGGTTAAGGATGAGAAACTCATACCTTACAAGAAGCTGGTAGAAACTCTAAAAGATTATTTTGTGTGCATCACATTTGAACAGATCCCAAGAGCAGAAAACAAATCAGCAGATGTTATGGCAACAGTGGGTTCTATGCTCCGCATTCCGCCAAGAAATAATGACATGGCATTCTTTGTGGAAAATTTACGCTAGCCTACGTACGACATGCCAGAATCCTGTCTGGATTGTGATGTTGTTGGTCCCTATTTCCTATGGTATGAGCCCATCTTTACCTATCTCAAAGACAACATGTTCCCTCCCAACATCTCCCATTTCGAGAAACAAATCCTAATTCGCCAAATAGCCCGTAATACCCTTTTAGGAGGTACGATTTATCGTCATGGCTACGATGGGAATCTGTTACATTTTTTCTCGATATGACGAGAGTCGGTCCAAGTGATCAAAGAAGTGCATGAAGGGGTGTGCGGAGCACATACTAACAAAATGGTTTTAGCCAAGAAACCGCTGAGAGTAGGCTATTATTGGCCTACCATGGAAACCGATTGTTGCAACTATGTCAGAAAGTGTGTACTTTGTCAGAAGTATGGAAATTCATCCATGCTCCATCACAACCGTTGCAACCCATCACCACACCATGACCATTTTCTAAATGGGGACTTGATTTGATAGGTAAGCTTACCCCTACTTCATCTAATGGCCATACCCATATCATCATGGCTACTGAATACTTTACCAAGTGGTTGGAATTTGTCCCTTTAACCTATGTAACGGAACTCGAGATTTTAAAATTCATCATGAATCATATCATTCGCTGGTATTGCAATCCTGCAGACCATTGTTACTAATAATGGGAAGTAATTCAAGAATAAAACCATAAATCAACTTTGTCATCAGCTCCAAATCAGGTTAAAATGGTCTACACCATATTATCCCCAAGGAAATGGATAGGCCGAGGCCACTAATAAGACTTTGGTGTGAATAATGGAGAAGATGGTAAGTAAGACAAGTCATAATTGGCATTTACAAATCCACCCAGCTCTTTGGGCTTACAGGACCTCTATTCACACTCCTACAGGTGTGACGCCATATTCCATGGTATTTGAATGGAATCTATCATCCCGTTAGAAATTGAGCTTCCTTCCCTAAGAATCTCTCTTAGGGATTATCTAGATAAAGATGAAGATTATCGAGTGGCTAGACTGGTAGAGTTAGAGATCCTAGATGAGAAGCCCATTTTCCCTTAATCACCTACAAGTGTATTAGAACAAAGTCTCCAGAAATTACAAAAATGAATCATACCTTGTCAGTTTGAGGTTGGTGATTTGGTCATGAAGGAGAATCAATTCAACACAAGGGAAGAATAAGAAAATAAAGGAAAGTTCAAACCGCATTGGTTAGGACCTTATGTTATCATGGCCAAGTATGGCACAAAGCATACAAACTCGCTCACCCCAATGGTGATGAGCTCCACGAGCCCATGAATGCCATGCACCTTAAGTGGTTCTATGCTTAAACATGGCACAAAAATCAGAAAAAGCAAAATCAAAAACATGGTAAAATAATCAAAATACAAAAAAGAGAAAAAAAAAAAAAGAAAAAGAGAAAATAGGTCATCCATAAGTGAAAACCATACAATTTTGGCACTTTGGATAAGTCCTTGGGTGAAAACCGGTTTCGATGCCTTGGGAGGATTCGTTGTTCACAAGCATCTTGCATCTGGAGGGTATTTCTACTTAGCCTAGGGCTAGTTCCACATCTACCTCCGAGATTCCCTGTGAGCCCAATCTTGTCAAGCCTTGATCCGGCTTTGTCTCCTTTTATTCATCTATGAAGGGCATGGTCTTTGTCTATTCCCCATCTTACGTTGGGGGCACTTATGCAACTTCACCTTCCTGTTTATAAGCATGTGGCATTTGCCCTTGTATATTCCCCATCTAACACTGGGGGCATCCACGCTTTCTTGGTTACCTGTGCATAGCTCTGAAAATCTAGTTAGAAAAACACAAAAACAATAGAAAATTGTTTCGAAAAAACACAAAAACAATAGAAAATTGTTTCACAAAAATAAAAAACAATAGAAAATTGTTTCACAAAAACAAATCTTGCAAAAACATTTACTTTAGTTTACTTACATTGTCTTGTTTCTTGCTTTGCTTGATTGCTTGTATAGTTGCTTCATGTTTGTACATTTTTTTGTTTGTTTCTTGGGCATACTTTGTTAGGATTCATCTTTTCTTGATTAGATTAGATTTATTCTTACTTGTGCATATTGAAGTGTGTTTTTGCATGCTAGTGAATCATGGTACATTGTTGTATTGGTTCATTATGTTCTTTGTTAGCATTTGATTGTGTTTTTTTGTTGCATGTGCATCATTTTGTTATCACATCATCATATTTCCATCAATATCATCACATCTAACATCATCTATACATCATATATCAATAAAAAGCTAAGTATGCATCATACATGAATGCTAAGCTAGTCATCACATATCGTATCATCAAATGGGGGTAAGAGGGATTATAAATATAAAAATCTATCCCCCGCACCCATATCATCATATCATCATGTCCACTAAGTTTGGCACATCACATGAGCAAATACATTTGATATACTTTACAAGATCTATCATCTAAAAATAAAAGCACATGTGATACATCACAAATCAGGATACATATACATGTGAAATCAAATCAACTAACATCATAAACACATCTATCTATCCATATCCTCCATCAAAAATAACAAACAATTTCTATCTCATAAACACATATGTCATGTCAAAAATGTCCATATATATACATGTGTGTGGTATATATGTATCAAAAATGGATATACATCACTGTTATATATCAAAAATGCCTTCATCTAAGGCATAATAAAGGGATGATATACATCGATCAATGAATACAACTACCTTCTTAAGAGGCATTTGTCAAAACTACGGTACATCAAAAAGGCCTTCATCAAGAGGCATATGTGTCAATACAATCATCAAGGCTGACTCGAGCCCTCAGATGGGGTGGCTGGTTTGTCTTGTGGTGGTGGCATAGCGTGAGCATCGCTCGGTCTCCCTGACTGTCCCCGTGGCTGCTCCACTAAGGCCTGAGGCCTCTCTAACCTGGTCCCTCTACTCGATTGCTGGCTATAGGAAGGTGCCCGCCACTCACCGGAACTACCTCAAAGTATAACGATCTATAGTAGGATGTTATGCCCTCCATTGTAGCTAAATCTCTATGATTCTCGGGCTATCACTATTATGCCATCTGTAAGCGCCGGAAGGACACTATCTCTAATGAGGATCGAGAAAGATTGGTCTGGCCCACTACACGCTCTGCTCTTAGCCTGTCTCACTCCAATATCACAGGCTGCAGCTTGGCCTATGTATGCTGATATAGGCTCGTCACTTGAACCATCTGTGAGGCCATTTGTTGTATCTGCTGAAAGTGAATAGCATTGTCATCTCCCTAGCCAAAGCATATACTCGAGCCTCGATCCCACTCTACTAGCACTATTAATGTCTAAGCCTAAACTTGATCTTGCTCTGTTGTCACCGTTAAACTCGGGCCCAAGCCTAGTCTCTCTCCATTATGGCTGGGTCTCTCTCGGCTAGGGCCTACTACATTCGTTTCTTTCTAAGGTGGCTATATGTGCCACTAGCTACACCACAGGGGCATGTCCCCGTGCCTCTCCCTATACGCCTAGAGGTATATCCCGTGCCGGTCTGGAGGGATGTCCTCGCTTTAGTACTCTAAGCCTAGGAAACTGTGCATATGCTCGTATGACTGGTCCCTACGGCCTATGTCTCTGTACACTGTGTTGCACCCTGCTCATCATGTGGTAGCCCATCAAATGGATCATCTAGGTCACAGGATGTTGTATCCTTTCTCTCGTCATGGCCATGACGAAGCTCTGCCAGTGGTCGAGCACCTGTTACCCGTGCCTCCTCTGGGATAGTCAAGCACCAGGGTAAAACAATAGCGTACCAAACCATGTAATCAGTAATGGTGCCCAGTTTCTAACCTATCGAGTTGGAACCCATACATGTGGAACCACCTGTAAAAAGTTGGCCCTAGCTCGGGTCACCTGTATGCGTGGCCCCATATTCAGCCTCTCAGAATCTCGGTGGGCATACCACAGGTCTAGTTGTGGAACCCCTGCACCATACCTAGCTATCGCTGACATCTGTCTACCCTATATAACTCAATGATATAGGTGCATCGCCGAAGGAAATGCTCCACTGTACAAATGATAAGCTCTACTGCATCCTCTGGCCATTGTATCTACTTGTAGGGTCTCCATATGATATCCCTATCTAGCAACTCATCGAACTCTCATCGATATCTATACAAATTGTTAGGATTATACTAGTGTTACAGATAAACAAGCATGCAATGAATAATGTGGGAAATGTAAATTAGAAATAAAATGCAATAAAATAGAGACACAGATTTAACGTGGTTCACCCAAAAATGGGCTACGTCCACCAGAAATAGCCAATCCTTTATTCAGTCTAGCAAAACTCTCTTACAGTGCATCAACAACTACAGTGAGCCTCATACATATGACCCTTTAAATATTTTCGGGTTTTTATCATTTCGGAAAAACATAGAAAGCCACCCATTACATCTGTGACCTAATCAGGAACGGTCCAGATTTCACAATGCATAAATACATATTAAATGTGGCTTATGGGGGCGTTACCCTCAAGCCCCCATCGAGGTGCATGGCCCTAGGATCCCGCAAAGGGGTGAATCCCCCCCTTTGCAACCCCCGTCATTATCAGGTTCCACAACCAACAATCTCCCACTTGGAGACTGATTGTTGTAACTCCACCACTACGCTCCTTTTTGGACTTTTCTTCTTGGCTTGTTTCTTCCACTTCAAGATCAATCTTGAAGACCCATAGAAGTTGAATGCAAATCCAACTTCTCCTTTTTCATTGGCTTAGTAAACATATCAACAAGATTATCATCTGTATGAATCTTCACTAACTCAAGCTTCCAATCCTCCAACACTTGTCGTATGAAGTGATATCTTAGCTGAATGTGTTTTTTTCTTGAATGGAAGGCTGAGTTCTTTGCCAAGTGAATTACACTTTGACTATCACTGTGTAACTTACAATCCCCTTGCTCCTTACCCAACTCCTCCATGAACTTGCTCATCCATAACATTTCCTTACTTTCCTCAATCGCTGTAACATATTCTGCCTCTGTAGTAGATAGGGCAACTACCTTCTGCAACTTTGAGATCCAACTCACTGCTACACCACCAACTGTAAACACATATCCAGTAGTACTCCTCCTGCTATCCACATATCCTACCATATCTGAATCCACAAATCCCTGTAAAGTAAAATCTTACCCTTCGAAGCACAAGTGCCTACTAGTGGTCCCTCTCAAGTACCTGAGAATCTACTGGATTTCCTTCCAATGTGCTTTACCCAGATTTTCCATATACCTGCTAACAACTATCACTACTTGGGCAATGTCTGGCCTGGTACAAACCATGGCATACATAAGGCTCCCAACTGTTGAAGAATAAGGAACCCGTGTCATATAATATTTTTCCTCTTGTGTTGTTGGGAATTGCTCTTTACTTAGTCTAAAATGCCCAGCCAAAGGTGTACTAATTGGTTTTGCATTATGCATCTAAAACCTTTCTAACACCTTTTCTACATAGTCCTCCTGAGACAACACCAATTTCTTATTTATTCTATCCCTCTTGATTTGCATACCAATAATTTTATTTTTGCACCCAAATCCTTCATTTCAAATGTTTGTGCAAGATTTTCCTTAAGCTTTGCAATTTCCTACATATTAAACCCTGCTATAAGCATATCGTCTACATATAACAGAAGAATAATGTATCTCCCACTATCCAACCATTTAAAGTATACACAATGATCTAATTGACATCTAGTAAAACCGTGCTCATGCATAAAACTATCAAACTTTAGATACCATTGCTGAGGATCTTGCTTGAGCCCGTATAGGCTCTTCTTCAACCTGCAAACCAATTTCTCCTTACCCTTCACCTCAAATCCAAGTGGTTGCTACATATAAATCTCCTCCTCCAAGTCACCATGGAGAAATGTCGTCTTGACATCAAGTTTCTCTAAGTGTAAATCTTCAACAACAACTAAACTTAATACAGTACGAATGGAAGACATCTTTACAACAGGGGAGAAAATTTCATCAAAATCGATACCTTTCTTTTGTTCATACCCCTTCACTACAAGCCTTGCTTTGTACCTTTTCCATCCACCTTCTTCTTCTTTCACATGGTAGACCCATTTGTTTTGTAGTACTCTCTTCCCAGCCGACAATTTGACTAAATCCCATGTTTGGTTCTTCTCCAGGGAGTCCATTTCCTCCTTCATGCCATGCTCCCACTCCTTAGTGGACTCCACCTACATTGCCTCATCAAATCTCTCTAGCTCACCACTATCTGTTAGTAAAAAATAATACAAAGCAGGGGAAAATCTTTCTGGAGGTCTACTAATATGTTGTGACCTTCTTACCAAATATGGGGGTGTCTCAGATCATTATTTTCTTGCTGCTTATTTTCTTGAATTTTTGATAGAGGTGCCAATGTTGACACTAGCTGTTGTGCTCGACCTACAAAACTATCAACCTTGATACCTGTAGGTGGATATTTTCCATCCGAGAGTTCATTTTTAGGAGCTATATCCTCAACCAAATCTTCCTTGGGATTTTTTCATCCCGTACCTGATCCCTGTACATTCTGTTTTCACGCCAAACAACATCACGACTCATAATTATCTTAGATTCATCTAGATCCCAAAACTGAAATCCATAATCACCATTAGAGCCATAGCCTATGAATGTGCAACGTTTGGATTTTGAATCCAATTTCTTCTTTTTTCTTTATTAACATGCACAAATGCCTCTAAACCAAATACTCTTAAAAATGAAAGGTCTACCTCTTTCCCGGTCCAATATTCTTTGGGAATTCCTCCATCTAATGCACTTGAAGGCCCACGGTTGATTAAGTACACAGCAGTATCTACAACCTCTACCCAAAACTGAAGAGGCAGCCCCGCATGCAATCTCATTGACCATGCATGCTCCATTATTGTTCTATTCATCCTCTCACTAACACCATTTTGTTGCGGAGTCCTGGGAACTATTTTCTCTCTACGAATCTTGTTCAAGGAACAATAATCATCAAATTTCTTACTGCAATACTCACCACCATTATCAGATCTCAAACATTTCAATTTAAAACCACATTCATTCTCAACAAGTGCTTTCCATTTCTTAAATGTATCAAAGACATCGACTTACGCTTAATGCAATATACATATACCTTCCTTGTGGCATCATCTAGAATGTGACATAGTACAGAGAACCACCAAGAGATGTAACATGGGCCGGCCCCCACACATCTGTATGAACTAGCTCCAACTTTTGCTCTTTCTTGGTATTCCCTTGCCTTGAGAAATCTAACTCTTTTATGTTTCCCAAAAATGTAATGCTCACAAAACTCTAAGTCCAATTGCTTCAAACATGAAAGCTTACCTTTTTCCTATAGAATTTTCATGCCCTTCTCACTCATATGTCCCAATCTACTGTGCCACATGCTAGCATCCTTATCTGAAGTAGACAATATGGTAGAAGAATTAGATATACAAGTAGATAAATAAAGAGTGCCTACTTTCTTACCCCGTGCCACTACCAGGGCACCCTTGGAAACCTTCCAAGCATCTGAAGTGAATGTGATTGTGCAACCTTCACCACCCAACTGTCCTACAGAGATGAGATTTCTCCTGAGACTAGGTACATGCCTCACGTCTCTCAATATCCATGTAGTTTCGTTCTGTAATTTTAGGTGTACATTGCCCTTCCCAAAAATGTTGCACAACTCATCATCACCTAAATAAACCTATCCAAAATTTCCCTAGACATACTCTTTAAAATAGCCCTTATTAGGGGTTACATGGAAAGAGGCACTTGAATCTATTACCCAAGATTCTACTCTAGTATCAAGAGAAAGTATAAGAGCATCCTGAACAATATTACCTATTAGATTTTCCTCTTTAATACCTTCAAGCTGGTTTTATTTGTTTCCTTTGAGCCAACAATCCTTTTTAGCATGTCCTCTCTTTCCACAGTTCCAACAAATAATGCCTCTACTCCTAGATTTGGATCTGCCCATATTCAATTTAGATCTCCCACGAGCCTTACTCTTTGATTTCTCCTTTCTCCTCCCTCTACTCTCCATATTCAATGCATTTCCAGAAGAAGAATTTTCCCCTGTACTTTTCCTGCGCATTTCCTCATTTAAGATGACACTTACTACATCTTCAAATTTAAGAGAAGTAGATGATGTATTACTAACTACCATTACTAAGTTGTCCCAACTTTTTGGCAAATAACATAGGAATAATAATGCTCTAACCTCCTCATCAAATGGGATATTAATTGAATCTAATTGATTTACAATAGTGTGGAAATCATTAAGATGGTTAGATACAGATCCACCTTCTTGCATTTGTAGATTAAACAATCTTTTCATCAAATAAACTTTATTGGATGCACTAGGTGTTTCATATAAATTAGCTAGACTTTTCATCAACTCTACCGTACTCTTTGCCTATGAGATATTTAAAGCTACTGGACGATGCTTTAGACTCAATTGAATCGTCATCGAAGCCTTTCTGTCTAGAACC
This sequence comes from Taxus wallichiana var. yunnanensis, assembly GCA_018340775.1. NCBI lineage: Eukaryota > Viridiplantae > Streptophyta > Pinopsida > Cupressales > Taxaceae > Taxus > Taxus wallichiana. The sequence goes on from CM031238.1 coordinate 44,798,150, forward strand.
TTCCACTCCTCATTAGACATGAATGGTCAAGATTTCACAATGCATAAATACCTATTAAATGTGGCTTATGGGGGCACTCGCCTCGATCCCCACCGAGGGCGCGGCCCCGTGAGACCCCGTAAAGGGAGAAGATCCCCCTTGTAACCCCCATCGCTATCAGCTCCACAATGAACACAAACTACCTAAGTGACCTCGTACGTCGTCACCTACTCTGAAACCCATGAACATATAGGATGGCTCCTCACGGGGCTCGGACATGTACTGCGTGCCTACGGGTCACCCGATAGCTATGTGGTCCCATGACCAAATCTGCAATGAGCAGAGAGGTAGGCCCCACCGTCTTCTGACAGTGGTAGGTAATAAGATGTAGATCCCAATAAAGATGTGCTAGTATGCACTGGCCCCAACAATAGCGCTCACCACTGAAGATCCCATGTACTAGTGCCATCGCCCTCGAGGAAGGATGTCTCGGTCTCATCAAAGTGAGAAAAAACTCATTGATAAGTGATATCACGTATAATGGACCCCAGTGCAGTGTCGGATCCACGATGCACTCATGAAATACAATTGTCATACCATCATGCAGTATATCATCTCTGTCGAATAGGTCACTAACAACCACCCTGATCCGCCCAAGGTCACTAGTATACTCGATCAATGAGCCTAGAATAGGCACGTATAGAATCCATCACACATCCTCCGGGTCACCGTCATCTCTCTAGTAGGGAGCCTAAAGCATTGGCTCTCATTGTGCCACCGCTCATTCAATGCAGTAAGAAGACCGTGATCCGGGTAATCAACAAGACAAAAGCAAAGCACATAGCAAATAGACTATAAGCTTTTCTTTATTATTCTTGAGAAATTCACCATTTGAAGAGCTAAGCCTCCTTTCTTGCATTTTCTATCCAAGTGCTTGGGTCATATGGGAATAGTCAAAGGGGTCTTGTAGCCAAGCTTTGATGAGCTCCCATTCCTAGGTTCTTGAAGATCAAAACAATCAATTTGATTGCCATGGAGTCTACATAGGTCCATTTTCTTTTGTTGGTAATCTAGAGAAGTAGAGGTTTTGAATACTTTAGCATGTTAATTTGATCTTAGTTCAAAGTTAATGCATTATGCTTAGTATTGATCTTGTTTAGCTCTCATCTTGATGGTGCCTAGATTTTGACTTAGCTTTGTTATAGAACTATTTAGGTGGTAGTTCTTATTCATCTAACTTAGCTTAAGCAAAAATACACACACACAGAGGAATGTTTGAAAGAGCAAAGTGTCATCATGAGTGATCAGATAACACACATGTTTAAAAGACCACAAGTGTTGTTGTGGGTCTTATTTTCTATTGAATCAATTGAATTTAGGCATTTCTCAATGGGGAGGGTATGGATGAATCGAAATGGATGGGTGAATGGGCTCATTACAAATCTCTTCATATGTCAGAGAGTTACGTGAGCCGAGACAGATGCTTCCAATGTTTGCATCTTGTCCATCATCATTTTGATAAGATCATTGGTAGGTTGTGATGATTGGGCACCCCCTATAGTATAAGGGGTAGATGAGGAGGGTATGATGTGGGCGGCATCCCAGTATGTGGTGGTGCTTGAGTATGAAAATTGTGAGGAAGGAATGTAGGTCATAATAGATGTAGATGAAAAGTATCCTGAATAAGCGATAGATGAAATAGGGGGTTGTTGGTGATAAGTGTAGGTAGGTGGAGTGGACGTAAAGACTCTCATAGCAATCGAAGGAAGAGACTGTGGGATGGAGAGGACAATGTTTTGGAAGGGAGTATGGGTTGTCATCACCATTGGTGGCTAAGATGCAATAGGTATATGAGAGGTGGTGGATGCAAATAGACCTACACTCAAGGAATTTAATTAGGCATGGTTGACATCGTAGGAGCAACATCTCACAAAGGCGCGACAGATGTATGTCGTAGGTGCAACAGATATTGATGATGTAGGGTCAAGCTGGGAAACCACATGTGGTAAGGTGGAAGAGGGTAAGGCCAAGCTAGTAGTAGCTGATGTAAAAGTGGGTACGAGGGTAGGAGGAATGGACACAGGCATGTCATATACAAGCTTCCCTGATGAATCACGGGTAGATGAATGAGTGAGATAGTACTTACAAAGTGGCGAGGTTGTGATCAAGGAGTCTCGCGAACTCCTCATCACTAGTGGGTATGGCAAGATCCTGATTGGGGTCCATAGGTGATGAGATTGAAGGGGACGATGGGCTAGGTGGGAGTGGCTAATGGCTAGCGTGAAACATGAGAGCATTAGCTTGTTTACGAGTCAAAACCATGTGACTAACGATAGAACAGGTATTTTGAGCTTTGCTGATGATGCAAAAACATAGAATTAATGGGGAAAAATCAGTCTAAAATGAGTGATTAGATCATTGTTCTGATTGGAAAACTAGAATACAAAGACCAATGTCGGTTGGGATAACTAATGTTAATATGAGGGTAACCGTCATCGGTCGGCTCAAAGCGATGTTGGTTACTTATGAAAAATAAGAGATTTAAAGATCTGGAAATGAAAGGTGAAAATGGGTCAACCTAGACTCTGAAGATGATATCAAAGACCCAAAAGTGTGATAAAATGGCAAAACAAGACACAAAAAGAACAGAAAGGTGGAGAATACTATTTTGGTAAAAATAACCAAAAAATCATAAAATCGACGTCGGTCAATTAACCGATGGCGGTGAGATGATGTAACCAATGGTGGTCACTAGACCGATATCGGTTACTGTGAAATATGGGAAGAGAAGGAAAAATGAAGTTTTGGTGATTTAGATCAAATAAAAGGGCCAACCCAGAGACTGTATGGCTATGAGGAGTCCTAATAAACCCGAATAAAACCGGAATACACCAATCATGATGTGGGGCATAAAAGGATAAGAAAGAATGAAGAAACGCAACTCACACCTCAAAACACAAGCAGAAAAAAAGCTAACAAACACGAAATCCTAAGCTATAGATTTTATGTTGTGGCTTATGCCATTTAGGATTGACTATAAGTAGGATAGAATTTTTGGTTAACAAAGGTGCCCTATAAAAATTTGACAACTATGGCTAGTTTCAGGTAAGTTTTCATGTGGGAGATCCTTCTCTAAGATGATGACTGGATAGAGAAACCAGTTGGAGCCCACTATTAATCCTTTGATCGTGTGATCGTTGACAACTTCTTCCGGGAAAGATGTTGTTCAAGAACTATGTAGTTTGTTTTCAGGTGATTTGGTATAGAGAGTGTGTAAAATGTGAGCTATGGTTCAATTTTTCAACCATCAGCTAAGCATGACTTCCAACATATAGGTTGCCCACAATTTAGATGAACTATAATGCAACAAACTCAAAAGTGCAAGTGCACAAGTTTTAAAACCCAAAACCATAAATTATATTCGATGAGAACAAATTATGAAGAGGTTAAGGGTATGACTTTCACTAAGTGCAATGCAAGAAAAGAAGAAGAGTTATTTTTAATTCCCGAAAAACAAGTGTCACTGAGTCAATCAGAAGAAAATAATATTTCCAGAGAAGAAGCTTAATGTGAACTTGTTTCAAATGAAAATAGACACACAAGATTTTCCCTAGGAATGAACAATGCAACAAACCCCAGATGGGTCCCACCGGCATGCCAAAAAATTTCACCAATAAGTTTTACACTTTCTAGGATGAAACAAATAGAAGGTAAAATGGTTAAGGAGGAATACCTGTGAGGCGAAGGTGGAAGGTAGAATGCACGTGTTGTAGACTTTTGATCCAAGCTAATTGTGTGAGCTTCCTTTGGCTAGGAGGAACGACATGTATAAGAAACACAACAAGACCACCAAATAGTATTAATAATATAGGTTAGTGGACTGCCTAGCGAGTGCTAGATCCGAGAAGCGAGGTGCTTCCTAGAAGGCTATCAATCCACTTTCAAATACAATTTAATGCAAAAATACCATGAAATAAGGAAATCCTACTGTAGTTAAATGATTTAGGTATCTCGTGCTAATACAATAAGTAAATCTAATCTAACAGAAAGGTTACGATTAGATCTAGAGGTTTGGTAGGTTGTTTTGGGTTTCAGGTCTAACAGAGGTCTGGTAAGGGTTTGGGGCTGATTAGTTGAGGTCTGGGTTGGTTTTAGGTGAATGGGAAGCTTGTTGGTCTGAGAATATGAAATGACACAGAGACCGATATCAATATGGGGACTAAACCAATGGCGGTTAGGGAACCGACATCGGTAGGGGCAATAGGTAATAAACTATTAAAAATGGGTTTTTAGGCTCTCTGTGATTGCATAGAGAGTGAGGGTAGTATGGTTTGGGTCGTAATATGGCTAAGAAGACTTAGGAATACTAAGAAGGAGGTTTAGAAGGGTGGAAAGGATTAGGGTGATTGAATAGTGGGTTGGTGGGAAGAAGGTGATGTACGGGTAACAAAAGAAATAAAATATTGAATGAAGAAAGAGATCTACAATGGGATAAGCCCGAATGATTAAAATCACAAGTACTTACTTGGTGTCTTGTAGACCTTATGAGTTGAGATGGTTGATGGTTGATTGGAGGAGAGGTGTTTGAGTCCAATGCCATGGAAATATAACTTGTGTGCTCCCGTGAGTATTCCAATGCTCGGAAGGAGAACCAGATGCTTTTCTTGCATTGTGGTTGTGTGTGCTCGTCGTCTGGATGCAAGAGGGCTTGAAGATTCATGCTTGAATGCAATAAGGCTCCAATAATTGAATGACCAACCCGTGTAAAGAGTTGTGAAAGTGTATATAAGGTGACCGATGGCGGTTAGGTAACTAGCGCCAGATCGAGGAAAAATTGGCGTCGGTTAGGGTGAATTAGTCCCTTTTACCAAAAATAGGAAGATCTTCCCATATTTGGCGTGTTTTCCAAGTTGAGTCCACTTAGGGAAGTGGAGTTCTTATTAGAAAAGGTAGGAAGGTCATAGAAGAAGTCCAATTAGGTTTGAGAAGAATTCTTAGTTAGTTAGGTCAAGTGGTGACTTAGCACTGAGAGTGATGACTCGGTCTTTGAGAGTGATGACTTGGTCACTATGAGTTAAATGCCCCTGGAATGGGTCCAGGTGAGGTGTAATGATGAGGTAGAGGTGTGAAGATGAAATTAACTTAATTAAAATAATTAAATCAATTAATAATGTGAGGATGAATATTAATATGGGATGAAGGGGTCATGATTAGTTAAATGTGTTACGTTAATTAATTGAAGGGGACTAAAGGGCGTGTGACCCAAATTTTGTATCCACACATAGAAAGATTAAATGCTCTCTAGAAATGTTAGGATTCATTGTGACCTTATTGTTATGTTGTTTTTCTATGTTGCTAAGGTATGCCATTGTTAGATTTCTCATGTCTTTGCTAGCATCACTTTCGGTCTTGATAAACTAAACATAATTGAACATGATGTTGTACTGAACCCAAATAACTCGATTTTCCTATGCTATCCTGCGCAAAGTATTGTTTGTGGATAATAGGTTACTTTCCTATCTTTTTGTGTATATATAAGTGATTGTCTTCTTTTACAATTTGTATTTGTTTGGTCCATGATGGAGGATATATGAATTGTGGGTTCTTTTCTATTTAATGTTAAAAAGTGTCAACCACCACATAACACATTCAGCCAAGGCCATAAAAGCATTCTAATTGCCCAATCCACCATGTGGCATTACATTTAAAGCATCCAAGGAAAAAACATACAAGCCGAGTTCAACGCATAGAGATGGTCTATGACCAAGCAGTTAGGAATAACATGTTTGTATGTCTTTTTTTTTTTTGTAAAACCGAATAGGAGTTTAGCTTTAATTATCTCTATAGAGTATATACCAATGTCTTACTTGGAGTTGGTCATAAAGTAGTCTAATACACGTATTATGCCCCAAATTTAGATAACATGAATTTTTATACAAGATATTTATATTAATGTGTATCATGGTAGCAAAGTTTTATATATTATATTGTAACACTATTATGGTAGAAATGTTTCCCCATACTTGATTTGAAAAATGGTTTAGACAATACGGCAAAATATTATCCGTCCACATATATGCACATTGGTCATTACACCCAGCCACCAACCTTTTAACCCAACCACTTAACAAAATTTCACCCAAGTTTCTTTTCCATTAAAAGTAACGGTAAAATAATGTCTACGTGGAAAAATTCGAGCATGAATTCATCATCTTATTTTGCTATTGTCTTTTTGTGAGAAGTAATCTACGACAATCAAATTTGATTTTTTTGGCGTATTAATAGACCATCTCTTGACACCATTTCTCCCAAACAAACTAGGTTTTATGTGTTTTTTTACTTGCAAGGCTTCACTAATTTTTATGTTACGTGTGGAATAATAATGGTCGAATATGGCAACAATTGCATGTTGTACAACCAGGTGATGACAATCAAGGAAGAAGAGAACATTTCTATGGAGAGCCAAATATCAACTAATTACTGTGTGGCTCTGTTGCATCTAGACAACTCAGATGAAAAACATTTTTATTGGTATCTTAAAGCCAACCATTCCCTCACCACTCGGTGTAAAAGTGAGGACACATGCTTTGTCTCTAACTAATTAGATATATTGTTGTTATTTGTATATTGATAACATTTTTCATCCAAAACAATTTATGTATATTTTTGTTTTAAGAACTACCAAATTCTCGACATAACTTTTTAAGTATTGAAAAATGACCAATTTACAATATATGTAAAGAGTTTCCTTATATACGACAACCAAATTTGATTTTTGGGGGTATTAATAGACCATCTCTTGACACCATTTCTCCCAAACAAACTACATTTTATGTGTTTTTTTACTTGTAGGGCTTCACTATTTATTATGTTACGTGTGGAATAATAATGGTAGAATATGGTAACAATCGCATGTTATGTAGCCATGTGATGGCAATCAAGGAAGAAGAGAACATTTATGTGGTGAGCCAAATATCAACTAATTACCGTGTGGCTCTGTTGCATCGGACGATTTAGATGAACAATGTTTTTATTGGTATCTTAAAGTCAGTCATTCCCTCACCACTCGGTGTAAAAGTGAGGACACATGCTTTGTCTCTAACTAATTAGATATATTGTTGTTGTCTGTTTATTGATAACATTTTTCATCCAAAACAATTATTGTATATTTTTGTTTTAAGAACTACTCAATTCTCAACATAACTTTTTAAGTATTGGAAACGATCAATTTACAATATATGTAAAGAGTTTCCTTATAAATATTACGTATTTTATCCCTTTTACCCTGAATTGAATGTCATTGCTTGGCTTATTAGGGTTACTGACCTTAAGACAAATTGGCCTTTATTTTTTTGTATCAACAATTGCTTCGTCTTTGGGAATGCAACTTATTTTCAAAAATATATACGGACTTAAGACCCAATTCTAGAAATTTATAAGACCCAAATCAAAAAAATTATAAGACCAAATTCTAGAAACTCTTAAACCCAATACAAGAACTTCATAAGACCCAATTCAAGAAATTCACTGGACACAATAGGATAAACCATTTTGTTTTGACTTCAGTGCATTGTTGGCAAGTCTAATGGCTATAGGAATTGATTCACCATTTTTCTTTTGAATTGAACAGGCTGAAGTTGTTGGTGTTGATCCCAAGGAGGTTGATGTTCCAGTAGTAGGTGGGCATGCAGGAATAACTATTCTTCCCTCAATGTCATCAATGATTTTAGAGAGCTTTTCATTTAGGAAAGAAGGTCCCACAAGAGGGTCACGAGTTCCTCTTTCCACCTTGGAATGCACCTTTTGTTATCTTCCTGGATCATTCTCCTCCACAAACCAATGTAAAATGAATGCCTCATCTCACCCCTTTGCTTCACTTGGGTTCATGCTTGCATCAAATATTATGGTTTCATTGGGTTCAACTAGATCTATTGAATCCGGTTTGTATTGGATTTGCATTTGGATCTAGGATCACAGTCAGCTACACATTTCATATATGCCTGCTCATAACAAAGAAGATTCTAGCGTAGGTTCCACCAACATTTCCAAGACCCCTCGACTTCCCCTCCCTCAATCTCCATCTTTATCACCTCTCTTTCTCCTCTGATATTCATCTCCCTTAAGTTTAACTTTTTCGACACATCCCCTTCGACATTTTCATCACACATTTCACATGTGATTGCTAATATATTTAATGGTGTCAACTTTATGATTTTGTATCATATACGTGGATAGTATAGTTACATTCTGGAATTCCCTAGGTGGTCATCATTTCTTGCATAGTCTAGAGCTTGTTTAGGCATACTCTAGTGAATTCTCTCACAATTACGCGTATAGTACGACTTAAAGGTTGATAATATGCAACTACTTATTGCTAACGTCAAAATTCAAAAAAATGAATTTACGTTTTTGATAGGTAGGCTTTTCTATAGATGGTGGAGAAGATACTAATTAGGAGGACAAGAATTTGGACACCCACGATGACTTTTCTATTACAATACAAAGATGGGGTAACAGTCTCTCCCACCTTGTGATGATTAGCAGGAAGAACAAAAGACGATTCCTTACTTTGGATTTCATTTGGCTTGCACTGTTATAGCTGTTGATGCCGCCTCACATGCTTTGGATGTCAGAATTTATGCTCGAGCCTTTTACGTGCTGTTTTATTTAAGGCATATTAGGCACTATATTCTAGTTCATTCAAGATATATTAGGTTGCCGCAACATCCTATTTTTTCATTTGCGCACACTGATATAGTTTTGTTATTCTTTGTTTCTAGTTCCCGGTAATTATTTCTTCTTGGAGGCTTTGGAAATTGTCAATGAGAAGCAACTGTGTTTTCATGGTATAATGTATAAATGGACACTGAATCAAATAAACCATATGATACAATCTCAGAGGTTCAACAAAATTACCAAATTTATACATCCAGGAACTCTGTTTCTATACATTACACTATCTCAAACTCTTCACAAGCTCACCACATTGTGCCATTAAGAAACCAATGAATTTTACTACAAAAAGAATATTGTTGAAGTTGATAGCCAATGCTGCCACCATTATTAATATAATATCGCTACAGTTATAGATCAAACTAGAACATCAGGCTCAAAAAGATTACTGTTGATCTCTTTGGGTGCCCTCCATGGCTAAGAGAAGCAGTATTTTCAACCATTCTGGACTCCTTTTTCATCTTCGTCGTGCACTTGTTGGATCTTACTGCTAAATTCAATTGGCCCTCATAGATCACTATTTGCAGTAGGTAAGAGAATTTTTGTAAAGCCTCTATATCCAGTGTAAGCTTGGTGTCTTTGAAATATGATGTGCTTCTATGCACTTGTCATTAATTTACTCCAGATGGTTGAATATATAAAGGAATCAGCAGTTGATGCCACACTGTTTCAAATCTGGACCTTTAACCTTTACGACAAAAGGATTGATTCTAACCCAAAGAAGAGAGAAAATAGATGCCAAGAGAATTGACCAGATAACCACAATTGTGGGAGTTCTGTTTTGCCGACCCATAAGACCCTTAAGGAAAGGGTAGAGGTGCACAATGACCCAGAAAGCAAAGAAAAGTTTACCGAACAAGGGACCCCATGACTGATAGCCATTGCTGATTGCATCCGAAAGACCGGCCACAACCCCCACAAGGTTAATGATTAGAAGAGTTGTAGGAGGAATTAGAAGTGTGGTCCATTTGAATGCATAAAGCTCCCCAAAGTCACCGTCATCTGATGCCTTGGCAGTGACTGTGAAATTTGTGTCAATCCTGCTAACACCTTGAGGAGACCTTGAATAACCGCAAACAGATGTGCAGAGACACCTCCAATAACCCAAAACTGCTCATTCCTCCACCATTCTTCGATACTAACTCCACTCCACCTCATTTCCAGAACACCGGTGATGAAAATTGACAAGAACAGGGATATAAAAAAAAAAAGCTTGCAAATAGACTAATCTGCAGCAACAAAAAGACCAGGAATACAAATTGTTAGAAACATACACATTTCCACAGACTGCAGCAAATGGTGAAATTTTGAGATTACGTTATGTACCCTTACTACCGATAATTTTGATGCCATATGTTCTATTTATAATGTGCCCTTACTACAGTACGATGTAATAATGTATTGACAATATTAGTGGTTATGTCATTGGCAGCCATATGTCCACTACTCCATAAGCTCTATACCGTACTAAGCGTACGTAAACATATAACACCAAGATATTAGGGGTGTAGATACATAACAGAATTTCAGAACATACCGATGGCATTATGAATTTGCCAGTGAGCAAACAGATGGCTGGTAGTGTACAGTAGGCAAGGAGAGGAAGAGAAGTCAATGGGTAGATAATTGTGTTGATATAGGCAAGTCTCTCAAGCCATTTCAGACGGCCTCCTCCGTAGCCATACCAGATTGGACAATGCCTACTCAGGAAAATTTCCACTGATCCCAAAGCCCATCGCAAGACCTGGTTCAGACGATCTGATAGATTGATTGGAGCAGAGCCCTTGAATGCAGGTAGTTTTGGCATACAATAAATGGACCTCCACCCTCGACAATGCATCTTGAAGCCAGTCAGAATATCCTCTGTCACTGATCCATAGATCCATCCAAGCTGAAATACCCCAAAAGTGTATATCAGAGTTATCATGAGCATTCATGATGCATCCTTTTCTTATATTTCTATAGGTACAAAGTCAAATTCAATTTGTCAAACAATTAAAACAAGACTAGAAATTGATTATTTTGAAGCGTCTGTCTGGCTATTCAATTCAATCAGATAGCAGGTCATACAAAGCAAAATTGATCGCGACCCAGGCAACCTAAGATTGATTCTTATCAAACCAATTGAACTGAACATATAGCGATAGTCAAAAGCCTAAAAATGTTTAAAGATTTGCAACATACCTCTTTTCCCCATTCACTTTTGTCTTCATAACCACAGCTGATGACATGAATAGCCTCTTTTAATAGTTCAGCAGGATCTGCTGTTTGTGGAACTCCACCATTCTCCATTAGAGTGGATTGAATAAAGGCAGAAGACTGGCCAAACCTTTTCTCGAAATCTGACTGTGACATCAACAATGCTTTGTCTTCGTCAAATCCTGTAGAAAAGAAATACCCATCAAACTCTCTAAACACACAACAAGGTAGAGACAAAAACAAGAGCTTGATCTGTCACGAATTTCACCTACCATCTAATCCATCTTCAATCCCATCGGGATTATAGACGGAGCTGGGATTCCTGCTCCATTTTTCTTTGATGACTTAGTCTTCTTACGGGGACCGCAACAAGGGCAGCAATCACAGGTCACCATCTTGGGACGTTTTGGGCCTCGAGGAGGCTCGTACCCATACAGAGCTTGCCTTCTAAATACACATCCAGTTCCCACATACACTGGACCTTGAAGTCCATCCAGACCTTTCATGTTGATCTACAGAGACCGCCAATTTACATGTCATTTTCAGGCTTTGAGTCATAAGAAATCTAGAATTTTGACAAGCAAGCTTCCGAACTTGAAACAACGTTGTGCACCAGACACAGTTTAAGAGTTGCAATGTATAATACAATTGGGGTGTTCAGAGTACCTAGAGATACTTTTTGGGATTGCAACTTTGAATTGGGTTCAGGATGATGCATTGCCTTTTATGTATCTTTCCTTCATCCTATTTATTGAAGGACTGTTATATTCAATGGTTCTTGGTTTAGTAGACAATTTGCATGAGTCCTATGGTCCGTAATCTGACTTTCTAGTTCTTTTTTTTTTTTCTTTGCTCTGGAAGGTAAGATGTAAGGTTAAGTTTGATGGTTCCATAAGTGATTTTTGTAACACAGATAATCATATGTTTCTTTATGAAGTGAGCACCTTAAGTTCGTGAAAAGCTTTAATGCATAGGAAACATTTAGTCGATTTTGACTGTTAAGTTGAGGCTAGAGATGGTATCTCTCCTTTCTTAGAATAGGGAAAGTAGCTCTATAGTGCCCTGTTGTTGGCGTAATTTATTTTAAATTCATGCAACTTTCAGTTTTTTAGAGAACAATAACAAAAATACTTAGGGCAAGAGAATCCATACATCAAAGAAGACAGTGTTTCGATTGGCATATCGATCATGCCGATCAATGCCATCAAACCTCTGAGGGAACTGGACATAGCATACTTTCCTTCCGACATGGGGATCCATCATGAAGCACATTGCTTCCTTAATTGCCTTGCTATTATTGATGTAGTGATCACAATCCAGATTCAGCATGAATGGAGCATTAGTGAGCACAGCAGAAACACGAACCTGTGCAGGACGCCTTTGCAGATCAGCAGAAAGTTTTTGTTGTCTAAGAGACTGAAATTGAAGCAAATTGGTTAAAAGCAGATGAGGAAATGGAAGATCTGTTACCAAAGCATTCATGGCACCAGCCTTCTTGTGGTGCTGGAATCCAGTCCTCTTTTCACGAGAAACATAGACTAGGCGTGGAAGCTCATTGCCTTCTGTATCAAGACCTCCACCATGTCCCAAGAACACTTGAAGAATTCCAGGGTGGTCACGGGTATTATTACCAGGCCAAGGTGTTCCATCTTGCATTATCCATCCTTCTGCAGGCGTCTTCAAGGCTTTTGCAACCAATGCATTTATGCGCACCTTGAATTCTTCATATTCTCTCTGCACAAGCCATTCATTTTGCAGTCATTTGAGATTAGATTCAGCGAATCAGAGTATGAATTTGCAGAACATTTTCTTACCTTCATAGCGCGCCGTTCCTTGACAAAAGTGGGCTGAACTTTGTCCTTCAAATAGTCAATTTTCTCAGAAAAATACATCTCTGGGGCTCGTGGTTCAATATTGAATTTCTTGCAGAAAGGTACCCATTTTCTTGCAAATTCTGAGGTCTCTGACAGAGATTCAAATGTAAGCATTGAAGCTCCATCATCAGAAACATAGCAGGAGACTTTGTCTACAGGATAATCAACTGCAAGAATTGATAACATTGTGTTGGCAGTCACCAATGGAGGCTCCTTCAATGGATCCACAGTACTCACAAAAAGGTCTACAGGGGCAAGCATTGAAGGCTCGCCTTCTCTTTCGTACCTGCAAGAAGATGGCTCTCCGATTAAATTAATATTAATAGGGATCAGATGGGCTGCTTCCACAAGGCATATAATAGAAACTTAGAAAGTAAGTGGATACATCAAACAATATCAGAAAAAGAATCTATGCAGCCAATAAGAAGGCAATCATTGAGCATATGGTCTTCTTTAATATTGTGTGGGCCTATGTGACCATCCTATGGGCATTCCCCACATACTGGATACTTTGTTGCAGTAGTGCTGTAGTAATTTCTGCTTTGACGAACAATAGAGTTTGGAAAGGATAGCTCTTATATTCTTTTGACGTACTTGTAAGGTCATTGTGGGAGGTTCAACATTACAGACCTGCTATGATTTTGAAGCTAACGAAGTTCGGGCACTAAACCCTAACCCACATTTATCGAGATGCAGATGTTGGATGCTTGGGTGCGGAGAAATTCTCTAGCAGGGAATACACAATGTGTTCCGGCAACCCAGATAGAACACCTGAGCTCAAAAGGAACCACCCCAGCTCTGCAAACTGTCAAATTCAAGTAACCTTACTTGCGCTTCCCGGGAAAGACTGTTTTCCCTACCCAAATGCCCAGCCATGACATATTCTGTCTTTGCAGGACGTGGTTGTATGAGATCAAAGTTTTTCTCATGATTTCCGAAAGTAGGTCATTCATTTCATTGAATTGAGAACAAGAATTTGGTATCAAGAGTTGGTATTTTCTTCTGTTAAGAGTTTGTTGGTTACCTTAATGTCAGTCGATCAAGGTAGGTCTCGCGATTAATAGGAAACCATTTGGGGAACTGATCAAGAATCCAAGATATAGCAAACCAGATTTCACAAATGACGGAAGTCAACCAGAGACCAAATGCATTCTTCACGGGATTCAAAATTCGATAGTGAAGGAAGAATCCAAGAACTACCAGCCGAATTGCAATCACCATTCTATAAGGATTTATTTTGCTTGAAGGAATTGATACTTTTCTTGACAGTGGCTGCCTTGCTTCATCCATCCTGCATCAAAATTAAAACTTTCAATACAAAACACAAGTTGAAAAGGGCGGAAAATTCAGATCAACAGAGGATAAATATTAATATCAAGTTTGCACGATCAAAACCAAAGCTTCTAGAATAGCAAATGAATCATTCAAATTTTAAAAACTGAGAATTTGGAGTCTTGGAGAAAATTCAGCAAATTTGGGCTCATATTTAGTTCCTCAACCTGATAATCTTTATAGTTTTTCCTTGAACCCCACAAGATATTTGACAAAAGAATGCCCTGAAATGCAAATATAGCAGCGGGCTTCGAAAATGATTAACTTTGAAACCATAGTGCATGAAGAGGCGCTGCAATTTATGCTTGTGAGCTTATTATTTGAAACGTCCAAATATCAAGCTTGCATCCAACGTTATTGAAACAAAATACAATTTTAATTACATCGGTATTTCCGGATCAAAATCTTCCGGCTCGTTAGGTGGAATTCCTCCATTTTGATATCTTCCATCTGTCATTTGCAATTGGCCTGATTTGTTTTCCTTAGATTTCCAACCGTCAAGTCGCTCCTTCCAAGCCACATTTCCATAACCATAAGCTCCAATGTCCTTGTTTGGATCAATTGTGATTCTTGCGCTCCCTGACTCCAGGATACAAATCGCATTAGAAAACAACTTGAAACTATGATTCTGCACACAATTTTTTTATAACTGGAGACTGGGATTTACCTGGCTCAGAGGTTGGATAAGGATGTACACGCTTCAACATTGCAGGGCTGGCAAGCAAATGGTTTTCTGGATAGTATGATGTGGGAATCTCCCCACTCACCACCTAACGGAGAGCCAGTGGAATTAGACATATAAACCCTAAGCAACTGCAATCTATGATTTCCTATAGAAATATTTAAGGAAACTATTCTCTGCATTTCAAACCACTTATTCGCAGTTTTCTAAAACACATTTGCAATCTTCCTGCAATAGATTCCATACAAAAATAATTCACAGATTTAACCATGTTCCATTTTTCTGCAACAAAGTCTACTCATGCCTACAAACCCCGTTTTTAATAGTTTTAAACACATAAATAATCTAATTCTTCCAATTAATTTCAAGAAGAATGTTTAGCATTTTGTAGAAACTAGAAAATTATTTTGACTTACAATTGCTTATATTTCTTACAACAAATTCTTTAAGCAAACTTTTGTTCGAAGCAAATTACGTGGTTTATGATTGAAATGTTTTTTCTTTCTCAGTGAAAATTACACTAATTAGTGGTTGGAAGCCTGTCAGTTGTACATAAGTTACAAGGCTTGTAGACTAGCAGAGCCATGCTTAGAACTGAAAATAATATTAGTTACGAGGCCTAAACCCTGTAAGGTGAACATACACAGTAGTGGCAGAGTAATCCCTACGACATAAATGAGGACGCTTATAAACCAGGGGAGCCAGATAACGATATTACTGTAATTGCAAGATGCTATATAAGCAATATATGGAATTAATAAGTCAAACTTGTAATCACATATGCAAAATAAAATAAAAGCATTCTGCAGGCCAGTCCTTGCAAGCATTGTATTTCTTTCTTACAGAAAATTTTACTTCAAATTCTATAAAATATATATATGTGTGGAAGGTCAATCCACACTACTGCAAATTTGGAATTTAAGGAGAGCCAGTTGCTCGGTGGTGGAGTGCTTGTAAGTGCACCTCAGATGTCCTAAGTTTCAGCCCTAGTTGGTCCATGATTTTTTCGCAGAAGTAGGTCACGAAGTTTTTTCAATCTGCAACTATCTTTTAACCAAATTTACTATTTCTTAAATCATACAATTGTTTCTGCACCAAATTTTTCTACTATTGAAGAGACACTTATGGAATTCACAGCAACGAAATAATTCGTACCGAATGACCTTTTTGGGAGAAGAGGAGGAAGCCCTGGATTATGTGCAATTTGTGGATTCTCATTGTCGAAAGCAATTGCATTTTGTTGTCTGTCCCTTTGCTGAGCCTCCAGATTAAATTCATGTTCAATGTCATCAATATCTTCTTCATCTTCGTCACCTTCAACACGAGGACTCCTGCACACCATATCCAGTTTGAACATTTTCACCACGAAGCTTGACATAAATCTTGCTAGTTTTTACGAAAATAACAAACCCACCATAAATGTTGGTATAGAGTGAAAGTACATCTTAATTGGATAAATTTCCCAATTTTTACTAATGAAAATGTACAAATCACACTGCGATTGGACGACTTACGAAGAATTGGACTGCAAAAGCTTGCTAGATTAGAAACGAAAGGGGAACCACAAATTTAAGATTAGCAAGGCAGGGGAATCGGCATAAATTAACGCATTTTCCTTTCCAAAATACACTAATTACACTAGAAAGTTTTGGATTTCTGAGAAATCCGACTGAAAATAGATACTAGTTCCACATAAAGTTTACGAATTCGACTCCAAAATGCTCGTTGGAATTGTAATAAAAAAGGAAACTGCAAATTTAAGAATATTGCGAGACGGGAGTTCCATGTATAACACGAACAAATATAAAATTTCAATGGTGCTTCAAGAATTTGTTAAGTAAAAAGATCAGAAAAATCAATGAATGTTGCCATTCAAATACACAAATTTTCAAACCATTCCGATCCATTCAAAGAAGAATTTTATGAAAAGCTTAGGATTTTTATTGTTTATGACAATACTTTCTAAATTAGAAAAGAAACAATCCCAATATCAGCATTAATTTTGGCAAAGTTCCACATCTTAATTCAGACGCATTTAAAATAGATCAATCTAAAATTTAGGAATTGTACGTTGATAATACTAAATGTAATGAATTCCAGTTCAAAAGATTGCCAAACTTTGGAATAAAATGCAAATTCAAGAGTGGCAAGGACGTCGAAATTCCAACATAATTGAGTAATGCAGGGGAATTATACTTCTACATCGTGATATAAATATATAATTCCAGGCATAAGAATCGAAATAACCAGTTTCAAATAATACTTGAAATTACCAGCTTCAAATCATACAGCTTGTTCTTTGCCTAAAGTAATGAGGTACCTACCTTTGAGGCGTTTATAGCGAGTGTTGCACTGCGGGCAGCATTGATTTCCTTCTCGTCTCTCGTATTCATAGCACGGCCTGCAGACTGGGAAGCCACATTCATTACACGCCACAAAAAGTTCTCCCTCTGTCGTAACTCCCACAGCGTCACCACAAATCTGGCACACCTGCCCATTCAACGGCTTCAAAGGCTTCCTCTGCAACAACATTTACATAATTTAATTCAGCAGTGCTCCGTTATTGGAGGAGTATGCGGCACAAAAAAACTCAGCCGAAAATTATTCAACCAGAAACATAGAATCTCTCTATGTATCTGATTTCATTGTCTGCAACGAAAAAAAAAGAAAAAAAAAAAGATACGTCGAACAAACTCAATAAGAGAATTTTTATAAACAAGAAACACACTAAAAATTTGACGTCTGACCTCTTCATGGCCATGGATGACGACGAGCTCGTTCCTGTTATGAGAACCAGCAACCAGCCCGGCTCTGGCCTCCATTTTAGAGTTTCTTTAAATTTTCCCGCCAAAAGCCAAAACAGTCAAAATTTAAAAACCTCTAAATTCACAGCCGAAATACAGCCAATTTTTTTTATAAGCCTTAAATGTGAAGACAATCCAAATTTATGTATTTCTTCTAAATTCTTTTCCAGACACCGCTAAACTCAAAATGTTCTCATTCAATCCAAATAAACAGCCAAACTTCTGATCTAGTTCCTCTAGACTCGCCACCGAAACCTCTCGAAGTTGTATTTTTCACCTTTAATTCAATAAATGTTCAAAGAAAAGACGAATCTTCTGTTTCTTTCTCTAAGATTCTCCTCATAACTCAGCCAGATTTGTATTGTATTTTGTCTTAGATCAGAAAGGCCAGACTTCTATTTTCTGTTATTTTTCTTATGAATTCACAGCGATAACATTGCCAAATACAAATAGTTTTGCCTTCAATCCAGAAACTCCTCTATATTCATCCGCCTTCAATTTCACATCCAGTCGACACAAACGACCAATATTTTTGCTCCTCCTTAAAATTCACAACCAAAACTCGTCCGAATTTAAATCTTTCTCGTTTCCAGGCCAAGTCGCCCCAGACGAAGCTCAAAATGCACAGAATTAAGTGCACTTTCAATTCTGATAGGACTCCATACCAGTGCAACGATTCGAACATTTGCATTTGTAGAAAACATTTAAGCAGTTTGCAATATTTGACAGTCCCCACCAAATTCTGTCTGCTCGGCCATCGCCATTAGAGGGGACCATCCACCAAAAGCGGGTTTTGCTAAACCATAGTTTTGTAAAAGGTACGAGTACAGAAAAGAGCGGTTTTGTCATTAATTAAGGATTTAGTGTTATGTTTAGTCGTAGATTGAGGTTTAATTATTTGATGAGGAACAGGCTTGACCAACCAGAGGTTGGGAAAATGATCTGAAGTTGTTATGTTTGGTGTGAGCAGGTGCGGGCGTCGTACTCGTCGTTATTTATTTTTCAAGTTTCTTCATATGCGGTCGTGTGTATTACTAGGTAATGCTTTCAAGGGAAGGGAAGGGGACGTGTCAGAATATGGGATGGTGGGGAATGTGCTTATTTTTTCACATTAAGCCTCCTTCCCAACTAAATTTCAAGTCATTTTGCCTTTTCTATTTTGTACAAGCTACATTCGGGCAAGGGTGATACGTAGTTAGGGAGTGAGTGGATTAGAGGGTGTAGTTTCGTTCATATTTTAGGGATTGATTGATTTAGCATTTGGTATGGTATAAGTATTGTCATATAGTTGTAGAAACAATTTCAAAATGTATCGAAAATACATATTTGAGTTGTTGTAAGACATATACTTAGCGATAATTTAACATATTTTTCCTTTTTTGGTATAGTGAGTGTGAAAATACCCCTTTACTTATTATTCGAGTATATCCCTCTCCTTATCACTTGAGTGCTTGTATACCTTTAATCATTATTTGAGTATAGTCATTTAAGTAGACATGATATTAAAGAATGTATGTTTTAGGATAGGAGGTTAGAAGTTCAAATTCAAATGAAAGTAGTGTATTGTAGATATGGAAAGCAAGTCTACACTAATTAGGCAATATAACTAACACAACACAATTCATCCATGCCTAAATAGATGAATATAAGGTTTAAAGGTGATACATATTAATCACAATTTTGGAGACAAATTTGGAGATAGTCATTAAAAACAAACAATGGGAAATAGATGCAAATAACAAGGTGAAGCAACCCCGATCCATACCACGGGGCTTGAGACATTGTGTAAAGAGATAATGCCACACTTCTAGAGATAAGTAATATATTGTAGAATGTGTAGGAGAGGCTAAACAAAACAAATTAGTTTCCCAACACATTCAAATGTCAAAGTGGGTAAGTGCATGGTAATGAGCTTCAAAATGGGCTTTTAAATATGTCATTATTTTCTTCTAAAAACAACATTACCTTCAAAATTGAAGGGATACACGTGTTCAAAGATGTTTTGGATAATGTGAGAGGATGAATTGTAGTATTTAGTTTATCTATATTTCAAGTATATAATTTATTGTAATACCCAAATGATAAAAGTATGTAGAATTGATAACTTTCTAACAATAACATAGTAAGCTTTTGTGAAAAATAACAAATCAACATGTGTGTACAATTACACCTTTTTAAGTAAATGAATGCATTTTTATAGAAATTGCATGTGTACATACACAAATGTTGACCTTAACATCTTAATATTCAATTTTTAAAGCATATAACATGATATGTATATTGATAAGATATACATTTTATAAAAAACATTGATTAAACGTCAAAAAAATATTAACATGTCGTGGTTCATTTCAAGACCCTCCTCCAAAAAATTATTATAGAATGGGTGGCAAATCTACCAAAAAAACAATTCACGTTGTTGGTCAATCTAGGAAGGAGGGTTTTAGGATGGTGCCGAATGCTCAATGTAGGTTTTTTCAAGCCAACAGTGCCAACGACCGCATATTTTTTTGTTATCGACTAGTAATTAGAAAATGTTACCGTACGGCAACAAAAAACATGTTGTTACATGTCAAACCCCGAGTGTTTCCGCCCGAAGAACACGTTTTCTAAAGTACAAAGAATTTACACGAACAAAAACTAGAAATATATTCTATATGACTTTATTATTCAACACAATACATTACAATTATATAGGAATATCATTCCTATAATTTAGGATGTAGGTATAACTACATCTCCCATGAATATCTCCCAAACCTCCTAAAAACTATCTTAGTAAGTTGTTTAAACAACCTAAACAACTTACACATAGTTATAATATATATATATATATATATATATATATATATATATATATATATATATATATATATATATATATATATATATATATACACATACATATATAAGCTCACATACACATTAATAATATTTACCCGAACATTATAATGTGAGCACTATAATATAGTTTTCCTAACATTCCCCCTTAGTGTGAACATGGGGAAAACATGCCTTATACTACAACGTGCCACTTCGTAGCTTTCTCATGATCTAGATGGTTTCTAGGACAATACCAACAACCTCTGGATGGTTTTCCAAGTGGTTAACCAACAACCACACAACAGATGGTTTTTTAGGACAATACCAACAACCTCTGGATAGTTTTTCTAGTGGATAACTAATAACCACAATATCATGATGTTGTAGTAGTATCATCGGCTCTCATCACTATCTCACTTCA
Organism: Taxus wallichiana var. yunnanensis; assembly: GCA_018340775.1. Classification (NCBI taxonomy): domain Eukaryota; kingdom Viridiplantae; phylum Streptophyta; class Pinopsida; order Cupressales; family Taxaceae; genus Taxus; species Taxus wallichiana. The sequence continues at coordinate 44,818,997 of CM031238.1, forward strand.
GGGAATAACATAGGAAAATCTACTGAATTTTGTTGCTCATACACACAAACTGAAAACAAACTACAAACACACATGTCACCAAACCTTCATGCGGCCATGTCATTGGAGACTAACGAGAGGTCGTTGATTGACCTCCAACCTTTGATGCCTCCATCCTCCAATGCCATGATGCTAGCTCATTTGAATTTGATCATGGAGCTCAATTTGAAATGCTCCGCCGATTTGGACTCTGTTAGCATATGGATTTGTATGCATGCAAATGAAATGCAACAGTGTGGGAACGAAGTCCCTCCTCAATGAAGGTGAGGTTGCCTTTATTGAAAACCAAATCGTATTTACACCTGTACATTCAAAATTGTATGTGGGGGGTGTTTTGGAACATCAATGGAAAGAAAAGTGAATGAGGGAGATGGAATGGAATGAAGGAACGAAATGGAAAGGAATGAATGGAAGGAACATGCAAGAGTTAGGTAAAAGTAGAGCCTAATATTGCATGGAGAAGAACAATAAATAACTAACACAAATAAAACAGAGTTTGCATCAGCTAAACGAGAATGAGTAAAAGGGAACACATGTGAGCAAGTAGATAATCAAAGCTTAATCACTGTGAACTAGAACAACATATTAATAACGTTGACAATAAGATCAAAGACAATATTTGCATGCAAGATTTAAACATCTAACATCTAATGAACATAAGAACATCAAATGTTATAAGAGATAATGAATGGGACACAAAGTTCATATTTCATTAACTCCAAATGTCTTCACAAAAGAACACAATTTCTTTCCTGAAACAAAACTTGCACAAAAAGTATTTTCTTCTCCTCTCTCAAAGTCACCACTTACAAATGAGCCCATGACTTCCTTTTATAACCCAAAAGTTGGCTACAAAGTAGTTAGGGTTTTACATGAACAATAAATAGGGCACTTAAGTGACTTTGACTTTTTCAACTAACTTTATTAAAAGCTACCAAAAATAGAAACCACTTAAGTTATCGAACATTTGCCAAAAGTGAGTTAAATAACACCACTTTATAACAAAAAGTAATGGGTACATATGGACCCCACTTAAATGACTTAGACACACACATAAACATCCTAATCAACAATGTGCCACCTAGGGTCGTTGCCTTATCCATTGGGCCGAGAGTCCGCTTATCCCGATCATATGGGAATGAACTCATTGACGGTGCTCCGTAATCCTCCAAATGATAAGAGAGCCGAGCTTGAAACTTGAACAATTCATCCACCCCTCCGTTTGAGCAACATCATGGTGTGAGCAAGTTTGTCTTCATTCGTATTCACATTCATAATTACACATAATTCTCCACATGCTCTGAATAGCCCTCCATGGTGAATTATTTATTTTTCGCGAGACTGTAGTCATTACGCCACCGTGGCTTATCAGAATCCAACTCTTGATCTTTCGCCATTGAGAGGCTCTTCTAAGAGTCGAGATTGCAATTCACTACACCGAGTTATGCATTTTGTCTTTGTCACCATCCCGAAGTGTTGTTGTTCGATCCTCTCATGATCGTCCAATTCAAGAACGCTCCAAATTTAATACTAGTCGATGAAGTATTGCACATGCTACTAATAGAGAGCTGACAGGACATGCTTGAATGATGTGGCTTTGCTTGATGATCCACGCAATTACGCTTATCATTGGTCTTGGTTTGTTGATGAATAAATCTGCCACAATGATCAAGTGAAGATAATTTATGTAGACAATATTCTCCCATTATCGATCTCTGCCGATAACCATGGCTTTTGACTCCAAAGAGACCTCTACCAATAGCTACGACCTATACCGCATAATGAGGAAGTCGAGGTTGCTTCTGCTTCGGAGCCGTTGGAGTTAAATCGCCACATTGTGCAGATGTTGTGGTGCATCCATGCAAGTGATGACCAATTCAAAACAAGCATCAGGAAAATTGTGACTAGCCTTCAATTGATATGTGATCACATAACCGACTTACGTCGACGTGTCCCAAGTTGGTTTCAACAATGTTCTCGTACTCTGAATGGAACGTCAAGGTGAGTAGAATGCCCTGAAATCCATACCGTAACATCTTTTTGTTTGGAGATGACATGATTGTGACAGAAGCGTGATTTCAGGCTATTACTTCCTTCTTACGAAACTACACAAATTGCTTGTGAAACTCGCCTGAAAAAATAGCAAATCTTCTTCTGAGAAGTTCTCACTGGATGAGGGAATTTATTAAAGTACCAAAATTTTGCGTGTCAAATGGTTTTTCCCAATAAAATTCTTCGGTCAAATATTAAAGGTCAAAGTTGACTCTTCTGAAATTGCTAGGAAATGCAAGTGAAAAAGCTGAAAATCTGTTTGGTTTTGACCTGGAAAAAATATCAAACGTCACCCTGGTCATTTACAACTTGGCAAGGGAGCATATGAAGGTGGGTAGAATCCAAATAAACAATTATTTTCTCTTGAAGATCATCCGAGTTCAAACTATCAACTCTCAAAGTGAGTCACCTTGACAGGCTGAAAACTACGCGCACAACGAAATCATGCAAACTGCATTTTATTTGACTCAAAAATATCAAATGAAGTGTTGTACATTTGAATTTTGACAAATAATTACATGAAGTTGGGAAGAATTCAACGAAACAAAACGTTTCTCTTGACGATCATTTGGGCTCGAGATATGGATTCTCAAAGTAGGCCTTTCACCAAGCTGAAATTGTGCACACGGCAAAATCGAGCAAATTGAGTTTTTCTTGAGTTCATGAAAACTATCAAATGAAGTATTGTGCATTTGAAATTTGGAAAATGAATATATGAAGATAGGGAGAATTCAACGAACTAAACTTTTTTCCCAACCATCATCCAACTTCGAGATATTGAGCTCCAAAGTTAATTACTTCAACAGATACAACCTCGCGGCATGTTCTTTCCGCATCTATCATTTTCTTTATTAAATTCATTTTTTTGTGCCGATATACATCGATAATGTGTGGGCTTCATGAGCCTGGTATTTTTCTTCTTTGGCAGCAAATGATCTTTTTCCGTTTCCCTGGCGCATTGATCTTTTGCTTTCAATAGGCTTGCGTGGACTTCTATATATTCTTTCTTTTTTTTTTAAATAATAATAAAAAGAAATGAGTATGATCTGGAGAAGGCGTTGAACTTCACATTTTTCTCTTTCTGCATGCGTTGAAAACTGGTTGGAACTTATTATTTCTCCTATGCGTGGCATTCTAGGTATTTTTTTCTTTTTTAAAAAAATAAAAAGAAATTTCTATGCATGCGTTGATTATTTCTTTTGGCTGTTTGATTGATTAGCATGGAAAATTTTATTTCCTTGGCTACTTTCTTTGATGAATGCGTGGGAGGAATGTTTTGTCTTATTCAAATTGTTGTTTCTCTTGCTTTTACCCATGGGTGGATTCATTCCTTGGGCGTGGGAAATATGTTCTTTGGCCTCCTTCCTAAGCATGCATGGAATTCTAAGCATTTTGTTTTGTCTTTTCTGCAAGTTGCGTGGACATGTTTGAAGATGATGCATGTTGATTCTCCTCTCCTCAGGCTATGCGTGGATCTCCAAACAGACTTCTTTCTTTCTATGAATGTGCAAACATATTTCTTTCCTCCTTCTCAGGCTATACGTGGATAAAAACAGACTTCATTCTTCCTTCCAAGCATGGTGTGGACTCTTTCCTTCATTTGGGTCTTATTCTTCCTTTCCAAGCATGCGTGGATCTTTGCCTGGACTGATTTTTCTTTCAACTTCTCCCTTCTGTGGCTGTGTGCACACTATCCTTGGGCCTGCATGGAAACTTTGTTTTGATCTTATTCCTACTTTATACAAAACAACAACAAACAATAAACACAGATCACAATCGCATACATGGGTTAGCAAACAGATTTTACTCTTGGCGTGGCTTCTTGGAGCAAGGTGTGTGGCACAGAGCAAAGAGAAGCTGTAGCAAATGAAGAATGATGGCTTCTTGTGTGATTCAGAAATAGAGACAACTACCTGAACTCTCAAGGTTGCCTGGCTCTAGCTAATGCCCATGTCAGGTTTCCATGTGAAAGTTGGGTAGTGCTATAGAACAAGCTTTTCCTTCTTCAGGCTCTAGATATCTGCAATATTTCCTTGTTTCTCCTTCTTCCCAAATTCCTCTACTTCTGCAACCTCTTGTAACCATCTCCTCATCAATTCCCGGATGATAGAAGCAAAATTAAAATTGTCTACAACAATTGGAAGCAAGAATGATTACCCTCAGCACTTGCTCACAACAGTTACAACAATTAATAATAAAAGAGAAGTTCTCCCAAGTTTGTCGAACAACTTCTATGAGTATTAAATTAATATTTATTAATTAAAAACCCATAAAATTTAATAAATATTAATTTTATTAAATAACAGGGTAAATATTAATTAAATAATTAAAATACGGTTTGTGGCGTAGCGGGAGAAGGGCTCATTCAAAATGGATGAAACGAAAGCTAGAATGACCATGAGAATAAGATGATTGCCATGAGGGAGAAAAATCATGCAAAATAATACTTTTGAAATTTAAAAAAATCACGTTTATTAATTTTGTAAAGTCAAAATTAGCTGATAACAAACTCGGAAGTCGGGTAACACTGAAAATGCATTCGTGAGGCAATTTAAAAAAAATAAATTGACAACTTAACGATGAATCGCATATAGAAAAATGACATTTATTAGATGAAATAAGACTTTATAATGAATGACAATAAAGTGATTTGAACAAAATGACAATAATATAATGACTGACTGACTCAATTTTGACAATGGAACTTAATTGAAACACTATACAAAACCCATTAAAATGTGTATAGACGTAATAACAAATTATGGTAATGAGCCAAATACAACCTATTGACCATACAATATGATAGGCACGATCGTTTCTATATATGACTAGAGAAACTACAAATTTTAAAAGTAACACATAATCTAAACTCTATTGAATCATAAGACCGATTCAACAAAGTTCTAACTTATTGATTATACCGGTGAAAAGGAAATATAAGACTCTTGAACATTGACACTGACATTGACACATGTTAAGCTTATGCTCTACAACGAAAGTTTTATAGATTTAAATAAAATAGAACTAAAATTGACTCAATTGACGTTGAAAAAGAGCAAAAAGCAAAATTCTCTATCTGAAACAGTAAAGCCACGGGCCATGTATTGGTGGTTTTGTGGGCGACAGATACGGTGAAGGGCGGTGCCAATATAAGATTTTGCAGATCTGAGTGGTGAGGATTCTGGGTCGCCAAAGAGCTCTGTGTGGACTGATCTCGAGTGACAGGAGACTCGATACAAAAAGCCAAATCATCAAACAGAAATTGAAAATATCCATCCAAGTACGAAATTATTGAGCATGACAATACAAATATGGGGATGCATTTGACAAAATGATACATGGATTTATATCAAGTTGAGTCTGTGTTATCCCGTAAAATTGACAAGGGCAATTTTACCGATAACCATACCGAAAATTTTGTTTCGATCCCTCGTTAGGGATCCCTCGCGTTCGAAACGTCGTAAAATCCCTCCCCGGGAAATCTAGTTTTTGAACTTAGTCTTTTCGAGCCTTTTTTGGCTGGGCGCATGGATTTGCCTTGTAACACATAATTTTGATGCGCCCCCTTAAAAGCCTTTGGCGCATGGTTTTACATGTTAACACGTCTTTCGGTGCGCCAAAGGATGTTGAATTACTTTTTGGTGCGCCAAAGGGGCGCATGTAATCTATCTGCAACACCAAGTTTTGGTGCGCCAAAGGGCGCACATAACTTCATGTCGACAATGCATATGGTGCGCAAAAGGCGCGCTCATTCTTCTGTTGTCAATTCCTTCCATGCGCCAAAGGGCGCACGCTTTCCCTTGTCGACAGCCGTTTCCATGCGCCATTTCAAAAGGTTGGTGGCGCATTAATGACAGTTTTTCCTATAAATATCCGTGCGCGCCCATGTCATTTTCATTCCTTTTTATCAAGCACGTGATCGCTCTGGATTTGTCAGCTCTGCTCTGTCGTTGTCGCCCTGTGGACCCGCTTTCCAATCTTTTGCTATATTTAAGGTAAGAGGTTCTCCCTCTTCTCTGTTTTATGCTTTCGTGTTTTGGTCTGTGTTCTGTTGGTGTGTTTCGGTCTGTTTTTGGTTTGCTGGTCTGTGTTTTAAAAGAGTATGTTTAGGCTTTTCCCCCTGAGCTTTTCCATCGTTTTCTTCTTTTTCTCCTCTCCTTCCCTCTTTCCAGATCTGCTGGTAAAGGGAGCTTTCTTGAATGGCTTGGCCTGTTAAAACCTTTTATGAAACCTTACTTAACCAAGTAACTATTTAAGTGGAAGAAATGAATGAGAATGATTTGAGTAGTGAGCTTATTTCAAAAGGCGCACTGGCGCGCCTTGTGACAATATACAGTCGCGCCCCTCGGCGCACCTACCCGCCATGCAACATGCTCAAGACCCGCGCCAATGGCGCAGCCTTCCGTTCTGCTGCTGTTGAAATCCATGCGCCGCGCCATATTCCTTTGGCGCACCCTTTATCCAAGTTGCATAATGTTTCCATGCGCCAAAGGGCGCACCAACCCCAATGTAACACGCATTTCCCGCCCGCTATAAGATGCAACCTGCTTCGTCCATGCACCATGCGCCTTTGGCACCAATATAACCTCTGCAACATTCCTTTTCCGTGCGCCTTATCTATTTGGCCTGTCAGTTGCATTTTTCCCGCGCCCTGAGCCTTTAAATCTCTAACTCTTTCTTCTGCTAGCTTTCCAATGGAAGATCAAATGACTAATTCAACCTTTTTGGATTGGGTCTCACTTCTTCTTCATGCAGATCAGCAACTGAGTTCGAAAGAACACATGTCTACGCTCAAGCAAAAACCCACCAAACCAAGAGGAAAGGCTAAACCGATTAAGAAGAGATGAAATACAAATATCAAAGGGTCGAATGCCCGAATCACAGAGCCGAGTGCGGATGGATGTCGTGGACTCGAGTTGGGTCACATTGACATGGATGAGTTCTGGGTTAGAACTCGGGAAGGTTACAAGAAGTCCATGGATGGACAAGCTAATAAGCAAGGCCCTCGCACTTTGCCGAGGAATCCTGTCGGGCCGAACAATGAGTTCATGATGGTAGTTGCGCAATCTTTTCAACAAGGACACAAGATGTGTCGAGAATGTGCAAGGGCGAGGTAGTCATAAACCTCACCGCCCGTCATTTTGAGTTGATGCTCGCATCCTCACCACCGAACTACGTGGCTGTTAGCCAACAGGAATGCATCAAGGCCTGGGAAGACAACGAAGGCCAGTGCATGCAGTTAATGAATGAGGTCTACCTAAAGAATAAGAAGGTAGTGACCCGGTGGCCTCAGACTATCCACCGAAGTGATTTCTCAGAGGAACTCAGTGACACGATCACCTTCCTGAGCAGAGTCTTCGGGCTTTCAGATGCCCACTATTTCCATAAGTGGATGCTGCGGTACCTGGAGACAATGAATAAGAATTTGCCCGATCAGCGCTTCTGCTGGGGGGAAATAATAAGCAGCACCATCTCTGAGCAGCTACAACAGCTTGCCACAACTGGAGTATTTCATATGAACTCCTATGTAGTCTACGCTGCAGCATCGGCAAGGGATTACCCAGGGCTCAACCGAAGTGGAGTATGGCCTCAAGCCAAGATATTTGATTACTATCCAGAGCTGAGGCTGGAGAATAGTATCCCTCAATTTGCTAAAGTTAACGATGCATTCTTCTATCACATCATGTGCATGTTGCGGCCAAATTTGACTCATAGCCGGACGACCAAAAACATAGTGGCAGTCACAGAGAAATGGGGAGCCCTGTTCACCCAATTTCCCACGTTCACCTATCTAAGGGCTGCCAACTTTTTGGGAGAGCCGACCAGGCTACCGAGGTATGCTGGGCCAAAGCTGATTCTACTGGAATTATCAAGGCAGCTGGTCACATACCATGAGAAGTGCCTCAAAAGAAAGAAGGGCGGAACTCCTTTCCCCCTCACAGTGGGCCGGTACACATGCTCCTCCTATCACAAGGCGAAGGAAATGTTCGCAGAGCTGGAGTTGCTAAATTTGAAACATGACTTCCCAGCCAGGCCTACCTTCGATCCTAGGAGCTGCCTGCCAAGGGCTAAGCTTGATCCGATCCATGTCCCTCAAATTGAGGATATTTACATTGACGTTCTCCATGAGGTGGAACTCAGAAGAAAGGATCACTCTCGCTTGGCATTAACGGAAATCATCCAATACGGAGTGGCCATTGTCCCCAAAGGCTTCCAAACCACGGAAGACGGCGTAGACAAAGTGTATAATGACACGAAGGGGATGATTGGCCCTTCCCGAACATTGACAGAGCAAGGCTCCTCAAACAATCGAGGAGAGGGTCAAGGAGACTATGCGAAGAACAGAGCATTGGTGCCGCATAAACGGACCGATCTACCTCGGGTAGATTTCACAACTTCCCCTTTGGGCAACGCACCTCCAAGGTCAAAGAAGTCAAAAGGCAAAGGTGCCAAAGGTGAACCGAGCACCATTCGGAGGAAGCCCTCGAAAGTCCTCTTCCTTCGTGCTCGAACAAGTAATAACTCGGATTCGCCAGAGAAAGAATCGACAGAGGATAGTCCTATACGCCCATCCACCCGTGATGTCGGCGTCAAGCTACAACTTCGTGAGGTCCCTTCTATCCCTTCTTCTTCTCTTCCTTCCTCCTCGAGTGACTCAAGCAACCACTCCTTTGGTTGCGTCCTCTCCGCCTTCTTCTTCTACTCTTTCCCCGCCTCTTCATCTATCTTCTCCTCCCTCGCTGATTTGTCTTCTTCCATTTCTTCCTCATCTCCGAGCTCTCTTCCCTTCCTATGTCTTCTCATGCGGTCATGCGGTTTCCCTTCTCGCCGTGGGCACTTCCTCGGCTATTCTTTCGATGCCGCCGCCGCGTGTCTCCACGTTTTCCCCTCTTCTACCGTTCTTTCTGCCTCCCCCTCTGTCTCTGGTCCTTCTTCTATAGGACCAGCTTGATCTCTCAAAGAATGAGCCAACAAAAGAGGAAAGTCCCCATCGCTCCGATGGACTTTTCGGTCATTCCGGCTAAAGGAGTGAAGAAGCACAAGCCGGTTACACGCTTCTCAAAGAGCGCTGCAGTGAGAGAGTCATGGAAATAAGATACCCCAACCCTCAAAGAGAAAGAAGATCTGTCTCAACAGATTTCACCGTGACCCAAGTCACAATGGGGACATCCTCAGAAAGTCTCCAGGGGGAAGCTCTTTCCGCAGTGGATGCACTCTGCAAGAAGCTTCAGGAAACGAAAGAGGAAAAAAGGCTACTGAAGGAGCAGAACAAGTATCTGCTTCAAGCCTTACAGAAGATGGGAAGTGCACCTCCCACAACTGCCGCCGAAACTCCTGAGCTGCTCAGTCAGGAGAAGATCAATGAATATTCAAAGATTGGTGAGCAGGGCATGGCCGTTTCTGCTTGGAGGAGCCAGATCATCAAAGATAGTGAAAAAGTAATCGCCGAGTATATCAGTTTATACCTGAACATCGAGAAGGCGAACAAGGAACTCCAAACATTAGCAGGCCCAATATCAGAAGAGTTAGAGCATGCTAGACTCCAGCACGAGACCTTCCAACAAATGTTCGACTGTTCAGTCGAAGATCTGGTCAAGTTCGGAGTCTTCGGCCATCCAAGGGCCCTCAACAAAACTATGTCCACTCTAGACTATCGGATAGATCAGCTAGAATTCGTTTTGGAAAAGATAGACAAGGTGAAGGAAGAGGCCCTGGATGCAATGCATCAAATGGAGAAAATTGTTTTATCCATGAATCCAGGGTTGCTCACTCCTTCCCTCACCTTAAGAACGGCTGATGATACTATCCGGGTTTTCAAGGAGTTAGCTTCTCGGAACAGGGCCAGAAGTCACGTTTGATACCGAATCCATCAATAACCTGCTGGCTTGCAGGGACTTCATCGGTTTCCTGATTGAGGCGGAGAAAGATTATTCCAAACTTCCCGAAAAGCTTGTAGAAGAGCGGGAAACTTGCGAAGTAATCGGTGATCGGCACAAGGATCCATCACAGGATCAGTTCGGGTCAATGATCAGCAAGTTCTTGGAATACCGCGCTCAGTTCCACATCTCATCTCCTGAGCAGCATCAGAAGCAGGCGACCCCTTTTCGGCCGCAGGACGATGATGATGACTAGCTTCTTCTTCTTCTTCTTCTTCTTCTTCTTCCTCTCTCTATTCTCCGACTTTCTTTTTCGAAATGTCTAAAAATGTGTTGGCACAAATAATGACATCATCCATGTTGCATCATGGGATGATGTCATCCATCAAAGTTGTCAAAGTCAACATGACTTTTGGATATTTTGTAAATATCTTTGTAAATAAGTGGTTGGCTCCATTTTGCCTTCTCTCCTCCTCATTTTCTATAAATATGAGAATACTTGTTATATTCTAAAGGAGGTGAACATTTTTCAGATAGAAATAGAAGTGAGGAGAGAAAGACTTTGAACTTTCTTGTAACAGAAAAGAACAGTAATACAATTATTCAGACTTTGTGCTCAATAGCTGTGTTATACATTAGATCTTTCTTACGTTAGATCTATATGTGTTTAATCTGTTGGATTCATATCTACTTTTCCGTCATTTGTTTATCAGTATTGCTTTGTTTATTTATGCAAGTAGGTTTGGCTCATTTACCAAACTAAAAACATAAATCTTCTGACCTTTCTGCTTTGGAATTCATTTCTTTTCTCCCTTCGGATCTGTTCTTTCTCTTCTCCCTCTTTCATTCCTTTCTTTTCGCAGCCTGGAATACTCTACCGGGATGAGATCCCAACCCCGAAGGCAGAATCTGTGAGACTTGCATAGGTTCCTGCTAGTGGAAATAGCAATAAACCACCGCTTTTTGCCTCAAAGAGGGGCTAAGCCCTGCAACACTGTTGGCTCGTCTATCCATAGATCTGTCCACGCGACAGATTTTCGGACCAACAAGCTACTCAGTGAGTGTTGAAAACACAAGGATCAACTGACAAAATAATCATGCTGCCACCTCTGATTTCAATGCTTAGAATAAGTATTTAATGATGTTGAGATCTGGAGAAGGATCCGCGCTCCAATACAATGGTCTCGAGATATATCTCGTAGAAAATACATTTGTAAGCAACCGATGCAGTAATGTGCATAAGCAAATATGTTTTGCTCTTGATCGTGTGCATGTAGTGTTAGAGATCACAAGCACTGAGAGGGGGTGAATCAATGTGCAGATTAAAATTAATTTCTAGAGTTATACTTAATCCACAATTTCTTAAATTTGAGCAATACTATATCATGTGCATTTCATCAAACATATATCAAACAAAAAGACACCAAACACATAATTTATAGTGGGAAACCCTTTCGAGAGAAAAACCCACTTAAAACCAAGGCTTTATTAGGAACACCAATTCCAAAGCTTACAATGGTTTCAATTGAGCACCCACTCAACCTATGAAGCACCCACTTCACAACTTCAAGCACCCACTCGAATATTTTCTGAGCACCCACTCAACAAATTTTAGCAAGCACCAACTTTCAAGGAGCACCAACCCCTAATTTAATCAGCTACAACTGATCTTTTGTAAGCACCAACCCACAAGGAGGTTGCAACCCTTGAAAAATGCTAAGCTACAACTTAGACTTATTTTACATACAATTTTTGATCATCTAGCTACAAAAATTGCTTACACAATAGATTATGATCACTCTTTTGTATCTATTTGTGTTCTCTTTGTTACTCTCTTCTTCTCATTTGAATCGACCCCTCTTTCTCAATCAATCTATCACATTGATGCTCTTCTCATCTGATATATCTTCTTTACTTCATCTTTATGCTCTTCTCTTTCTTCTCTCTTTTCTTTCTATCACTCTCTCTTAGCTCGATTGCATTATTTCATTTCCGAGCAACTCCAAAATTGGCTTCGAGTTATCTCTTTATTGACCATCAACCCATTCCATCTCTTCGATTAGAGTGTCGTGCACCCTTTCCTACTCTATCGCTTTGAAAATCTGGTCCATTAAATGAATACAACAAACTCCGAGATTTTGCTCTTGCTATATTCGACTTGATTTCACCTTTTCTATGCACTCACTAGAAAATATTTATTAGCCATACCTAAAAATAGATTTCTCATCTTTCTATGATTTCCAACGTGATCAAGATGAGCGAGCCATTTTTCTTCTTTGATATTTAATTCTTCCTTGAAATTAGGAATCCCATAGAGAACTGCAATTGTATTTCCACAAAGTCAATGAGCATTAAATGTAGACAGTTGGAACTGTAGATTTCTTCATTCTTTGTGGAGCTCAAGTCGTATGCTCACTTAGTAATCACTAGACAATCGAATCACCATCAATTTTGGAGAACAAAATCTCACTTGTCCATGTTTAACTCCATTTGATTGTCCTTAAGCCTTGTCCAGTTCATATTTTCTCAATCCGCAGCTTTTATAAGCTTCTTTGACATTTTCCTTTGTATCGTGGCACTTTTCTTTGATCTATGGATTTTCTCCTTTCTTGGCAGCTTTTTTAGTCATCCGCGGCTTTTCTTTGCTTCTCGCGGCTTTTACAATGTTATGTAGCTTTCCTCCTTGTCTGTTGCCTTCCTATGGATTTTTCCCATGTCCATGGCTATTTTATTTTATGTGTAGCTTCTATATTTTTTCCGCAACTATCTCCAGTCCTTCACGGCTTCCTCCGAACTTCCCTTACTTCCGCATTTTTTCCTTCACCATCCTTGCTTGTGTGGTTCTTCCTTCACATCTGTGGCTTCACTTTTCTCATCCGTGGCTCGTCATTTCGCTTCTTTTTACTTTGCAACTTCATTCATTTACCCATGGCCTTTGCTAAGCTTCTATGGCTTCTTCTAGAGTTCTCGCAACCTCTTGTAGACTTCGCGACTACTTCAAGACTTCGGCGGCTATTTACTTATGTCCACGGCTTGCACAAAAAAACTGATTAAGTCCCTTAGAACTTATCCTTAATCATCCTAAGGCCTCTGTGAGATGACACTACCAATCAACCTTCATCTTTCTAATTTGCTCACTACTAATGACCATTTGTATTCTATACGATCACATGGCATTGAAGTATTTGGTGAACAAAACCGTCTTACAAGGGCGCATATGCGAGATGGGTACTCCTATTTCAAGAGTTTGATTTCATAGTTGTGGTGAAGCTAGGAAAAGTGACTCGGACCGACCACTTGTCTAGAATCAAATCAGAGAGGAAGCACAAATCAATCAAGAAACCATGCCGATACCCAGCTATATAGGTTACAACACGCGCCATCGAATTAGAAGACATTGTTGTCTTTCTCCGGATCGTGTAGCACCGAAGGAATGAATGCATTGTAACACCTTGAACTGTTGTTACTTCCTCCTGAGCACTCAAGTGTTGATATATGATTTCTTCTGTATAAGGACGTGTTCCTTTGATTTGTGAAGTCATGCTTGATATGGATTGTATCTTCTTTGCTCTTGAAGATCTTTGACTGAGTCAGAATATGCTTGGACTCTTTTATTTCTTTCATTTTTAGCACCTGAGTTCAATTTGATTTCGGGATGAATTGTGGATTTATCCATCTTTATGACTCAGCCTTGGATCAGTTGCATTGATCCAAGAGATGTTTTAAGCTTATTCAGGATGAACAAAATTTATTGACCTTACGAAAGTTGCAAGGTCTGAATGAGTTGAATGAGCAATTCCGGAGTTTAACTCAGGCTGATCATGTTAAATGAAATTTGGTTCCAAATACCGTAACATCGGGAAGGCCTAGACCTTAAGCCAGGTAAGATGTTCATGTTTTTACCGTAAGCTTAATTTAGCTATTCCCGATAGAATCCTTTACAGGAATGTTTTACCCTGTTTGGCTCTAACGCTGATTGGTCCTACTTTGGAGACCTAGACTGGATTTGTTAAGGTTAATAATCCTAACCTAAACTATAACCTATTGGTTAAAATAATTGCAAATCTAACCTAGCCCTAAACTATAAGCTTAATGCTCCTAGAGTTAACTTCTTCTAGCGCTATGGATGTAAGACTAATGTCTTAACCCTATGATCTACCCTATGATCTAACCTATCTTAACTAATGATAAGAATGGAGGGGGACCTATGAAGGGGCGCGAGTCATGGGCGGTGGTTTCCATGGCATTTATGAGGTGGATAAGGTTGAAGGACTTGGGATGCTGTCAGATTTGGCGGAGGTTGCAAACGGCTATTGTGACCTGACGTGGCAGTATCACCAAGTATGGGAATGGTTGTTTGTTTTCTTTTGGCGATCACCAATTTTGGCGGTCGGTGGCAGTGGAGAATAGGCGGGAGGATGGCAGTTAATACAATTAATGAACTTTGGTTCCCAAGCGCGGATTGCTTGGGAAGGCATGCAGATGGAATATTGTTTGGTTGTTTGGTTTTTCATGCACTCCATTTTTCGCTCTGCTTGAGCACTGGTTCTTCGAACCAGTCGTCTACTCTATGTTGCATGGCAACTTTGAGAATTTCTAGCTCCTTTCTCTGTCGGGGAAAGTTTATAAGGCATGAAGGTAACAATTTATTGTTGTTTAATCTATCATGGAAGAAGAAGAGAAGGAGCGAGCACATTCGGAGGTCTTCTTCGAATTTTTAAGCGACACTATCAGGCATGATAGGCCCTAACTTTTAAAAATCTTGCTTTCCTTCAAATGCTTTCATTAGAACAACTCTGTTCAGATGATTTCTTTGTACAGTTGGTTTGTCTGGAAGCATTGTAATGGTTTTCTTCCTCTCTTGTTGAATTGGGACTCCCTGGTTATGCGTAGACTCTGTTGAAATGTTTGCTGGATTATTTATGAACATGACTTCTGTTGAAGTCCTTACTGTGTTTACATTTTGATTCGACTTCTGTTGAAGTCCTTGCTATGAATACTTGTTGGATACGACTTCTGTTGAAGTCCTTGCAATGTTTTCGTATGATTTCGACTTCTGTTGAAGTCTTTGTTGTGAATACTTGTTGGATACGACTTCTGTTGAAGTCCTTGCAATGTTTTCGTATGATTTCGACTTCTGTTGAAGTCTTTGTTGTGAATACTTGTTGGATACGACTTCTGTTGAAGTCCTTGCAATGTTTTCGTATGATTTCGACTTCTGTTGAAGCCTTTGTTGTGAATACTTGTTGGATACGACTTCTGTAGAAGTCCTTGCAGTGTTCTCATGTGAATCCGACTTCTGTTGAAGTCCTTGATGTGTTTGCGTGTTGGCTCGACTTCTGTTGAAGTCCTTGCTGTATATTCATATGGATTCGATTCAGTTGAAATGTTTGTTGTATATTCATATGGATCCGACTCAGTTGAAATGTTTGTTGTGTATACATATGGATTCGACTCAGTTGAAATGTTTTTGTGTTTGTATATGGGTTCGACTTCTGTTTATGATGTTACCTAGTCTCTTGTTCGACTGAGGTAATGAGTTCCTAACTGTGCCATGTCAGGCGATGGCGTTGGGTAATTTCATGTTTGAAGAATGACATGGAAAGAATTGTTGGGTCTAATTTGGTTGGTTTATTGATTATTGCTTGGTCGCGAGAGCTCTTTTATTGCTTGATAGCTTCAGGTGATTATATAATTGAATTGGGATGAAACTGTAGTTCCTTCTTTTGAGCTCGACTGATTTAGTCGCATGCGTATGATGTATGTTATATTTAAACCTGCATCTCTGTGAAAAGGATTTGGATGGTCTATGATTATAGATTCTGTATGTGATGAAATATTAATGTAATTATTGTTTTCTTTACGACCTTGCTTGGTTAATGGGAACACAACCTGACCGAGAGAAATCTTGCTTTGAGGAACTCTGATGTTTATTAACTTATGGGTAATCCTGGGTCTGCATGGATGGAAATCAGGTTTGTATTTGGAAGGGATGGGTGTTGATTTTCTTGCTCTCTCTTCTTCCTTATTGAATTCAAGATTGGATGTATATGCATTACTCTTGGGAAGTTGGTACAGTCTTGAACATGATTGGAATGGAGATCTGAATGCCTATGTTTCTTTCTCCTAAGCTGTGAAGTATATGTTGATATATAACTGTTGGATTAAGAAAATATTCTCTCCTTGTCTAGAAACTATGAGTGCTCTCTTCTTTTGTACCTTTATGTGAATTCTACGGTACGGGCATAAGAAGAATAGATTGTTAAAAATTGTAAGGAGAAACTGGTAAGTACTGACTCTTGACTGGAGTCTTCTTCTTTATTAACGGTTATATTACTATCCTGTTTGAGTTGTACGGTTATCCACTTTTATAAAAATAGTATTGCAGTAGAAGTTGGTATACTTGTCAATATCATTGAAATAAGGCTATGAATATAAAGGAATCCCGTCAGTTGAGCTTGCTGGATGTTATAATCTGCCTTTGCTTGAATTGTTAAATACTCACCTGTTGGATACACGTACTGATAGGAATTCATTCTTGAATGGAGTAATTTGTTGAATTATTGTTGTCCTTGATTTTTAGATGGATGGATGTTTGGATTCATTTTGTTCTTCTTAGTCTCTAATATATACCATGAATTATCTGAAATATATTTAGGTTTAACTGGCAGCTATAATATGAGTCATGCGTTAAAGTCATATTAGAATTGTAGAAAAATGATTAGCCTGATTCAAGTTTAAGGATTTGAAGAAATGATTTCATTTAAACAGGTTGTCTAATGGAAACAGTTGGTAGAATGCAATTGTTTTAAGAATTAGTGCTTATCATGCTCAGTTCACTGAACTGACCTGTGCTAGCAATTTTTGCAGATGGACATCGTAAGTGGTAAAAGCACGCAGATCTGATATGATGCTCAGATTGTTTAAACTGGTTTAATGATGAATTTCAATTTGATTGTCTCAAATTGTATTATAGGAAGAAAGATATTCTTTCGATGTTGATCATTGTATCAAATGTGCCGAAGTGCATAAGTTGTAAATGTATGGTCTGGAAATGAATGAAATGAAGAGATTGTTACTTATGTGGCTGCATTTTCATTTGATGGATTGAACTTCTTAGGTCTGATTGAATGTAAGTGCATTTTAATATGGTATACCTTGGGAGTTATTTGGATTTTCTATGTAGGTCTTGTAAAAATTATGTGACCAAATACTTCGTGAATGAATAGTAATTCTTTTATGTTATGAATAAGGCTAAACTGGAAATCAGTCCACTGCCTTTCGAGAAGTTAAGATTAAACTACCACCCTAATAGGTAGCTGAAAATGGGAAGAGTAATCTATTACTCCCTACCCATGATCTAAGTCAAGGCAACGTAATTGATGGTTTTAAATCAATATATCTTGTACCAATAAGTAAGATATATTTCAGTCTAGGGAGCTGATATAAACCCATATGGGTTTAGTTAGCATCCTTATGAGAGGACTTAGGGCTATTGCCCAATTATGTAGAATAAGGTTATTGGGAACCAATGGTCTCCTTGGCGAGATATCAAATCTTATTAAACTTCTCTCTGTGAAATTGAACTTAATTGCGTAAAGCAACTCAAAGGTGTGGAACCCAGGGGTTGGGAAAAGACTACCCAGTTAGGAGAGTCTTAAATATAATTTCAACTCAAATTAAGTAACACCTTGAAGTTAAGTAAATCTTTCTGAGGCGGTTTTGTAGGATGTCGGCACATGTCAACTGCAGGGTTGTACCTTCGAGAAGATTAGGATCTTCTCGAGGATACAACAATGCAGGTGACTTATGGCGACACCCTTTGCATTGATCGTTAAGATTTACACCTTAAACTCGAACAAGTTTTTACTCTGGAACCGGTTAGGACCATGGTCATGTTATGAGGCTGCCCTTGGAGATTTGGGGTACCTTGACACACAGGGTTAACTGTGGTTGACCCAGTATGTCAGCTTATCCTAGTCCTCAAGAGCATCCTTATAACGTGTGTCATGTTATTAATCTGTTCCTGAGTGAATGACTTGGGACAGGGGAGACTGACAGAAGTCAGTATAAGACATTCTATCTAACATCGGAGTGGGGTGAAGGAAGTATTCTAGATTGACGAGTATGCCGTCAAGGAATACGAGACATGAACAATATGTTTCAAATCTTTGGCCAAAGTATCGCAAGCTGCTGATTGCGTTGTCCTATGTCACCTAGTCTAAGGGACGAGATGCCGATGAATAATGGTAACAATTATTCAGATAGGTTCCTTGGACAGAGCATTCTGAAATCCCAGATTAGGGAAGAGAACCGCAAGAGTGTAGTGTTAAAATAAAAACGCCAACTCTATGATACTCATGAATAGATCGGTAGATCACCGAGTCATGGAATGAATAGATCGGTGGTACACCGAGTCATTACAACTGCATATGGTTATCTATCATAAGAATGATTGTTTTGATCTGTGAGTTCTAAATTATGTATTTAGAACTAGGAAGCACTTATCAAAAAAAAAAAAAAATCTTGTTCTAATGTACTAAAATGGGAATGTTACATGCATTAGAAAAGAAACAACTTGTTATACATGTGGCACCGTTTATGTTAATCAGTGGTGACCTCTACAAGTTAGGTAGAGATGAAGTATTACGTCGTTGTGTATTAGAGCATGAGCGCAAGGATATTATGGAAGAAGCCCATGGTGGTATTGTAGGAGGCCATTATGTAGGTGATGCGACTGCCCGAAAGATCCTACTTGCTAGATTATGGTGGGAGACATTGTATAAAGATTGTAAAGAATATTGTAAGGCGTGTGACCATTGTCAACGCCTAGGAAAACTAGGACAAAGAGATGAAATGCCACTGAGACCTATTATCAGTGCAAAACCATTTGAGAAATGGGCCATTGACTTTGTAGGACCTATTTCACCAACTGCGCGCAAGATTGGATCACGTTATATCATTACTTGCATAGATTATCTCTCACGGTGGGCAGAAGCAACACCTACGAAGGATTGTACAAAGAACTACAATAGCTATGTTTCTATGAGAGAATGTTCTTACAAGATATAGATGTCCTTTAAGTTTGACAAGTGATAGGGGTACACACTTTTTAAATGAAACCATAAGGATCCTATTAGATGAGTTTATGGTTGCCCACCATAAGACTACACCTTACCACCCTCAAGAAAATGGAACTGTTGAGGCTTTCAATAAGATTTTGAGCCAAACATTGACAAAAATTTGTGATGTTGGAAGAAAGGATTGGGATGATAAAGTGTCAGCTATTCTTTGGGCATATAGAACAACTTATAAGAGATTGAACAAAGCCACACCATTTCAGTTGGTGTTTGGCGCAGAAGTCGTTCTCCTATAGAATTTATGTTACCTTCTTTGCGCATTGCACGCGTTGGAGGTCTAGCTGATGAGCACGCTTTAGAAGAGAGGATTGAAAAGATGATTCAGTTGGATGAGCGATGAGCCATAGCACATTGGAGTCAGAAGCAAGAAAAGGCCAGGCAGAAAGCATGGCATGATAGAAATATAAAGGAGAAAAAGTTGGCGGTTGGAAAAATAGTACTTCTTTATGAATCTAAGTTCTTACGCCATCTAGGAAAGCTCAAAGTACATTGGTTGGGGCCGTATGTCATCACTTACATACTTGAATCAAGTGCTTGTCAATTAGAAGCACTTGATGGAACATGAATACTCGGTTATTTTAATGGGAGTAGGCTGAAGCCCTACTATAAATAAGTCTTCTTGGTGTTTGTAATAAGGCAATATTGCCATTTAGATTAGGTTTTCAATTATGTATTTCCTTAATGTATTTCCTTCATTTTCGTTATGCTTTGTCAATTTAGTTTTTGTTATTGTGTAAATAAGCACGCTTGCGTGCATGAAGCTAATTACTATGTGAAGAATGTTTATGCGCAGAGGACTGCACATACTTTTAGTGTGAGGTGGTTGTAGTTATTCAAGTAAAAGACTGGGAATTGAAAGGTGAAAGGAATAAGCTGATATGGGTGTGCTTTAAGTCAAAAGAAGATTACTTCTCAAAAGTGACCAAGAATGGAGATAAATGAAAGGAGAGCATAACGTGAGGTAAGTAGAGGCCATGATAGCTACCAGGAGAAGGTACAATGATGAGATAATTAGGCGCAAGGGTGTGTACTAAAGAGAAGTCGTGACTAGAGGATAGGAAGACACGCTAGAAGGTTATAGGCTGGGGCATGAAGATGTACTTTGCGCGAAATGAACGAATTTGGTCAATGAATGAGAGGATATTTGGTAGGTGAAGGAGAAATAAATTCATCAAAATTTGAAAAATTATATAAGGATGGGATGCGAATTCATTTTTACCATTGCGACTAAGATTATTTGAGGAAAGAGCTAAGTGCAAAGAGCCAAGTGATTGGGTTAAGGTGCGAAGGGTGTGAAACCAAGCGTGACAAATAGATTTGTGCGAAAAGAAGCTTGTGTCCCTGGTGGTGAAGGGTTTGAGCGAAGCAAGGTGATAGAGAGGAGTTAGGGCACGAAGTTTCCACCTAGGGCACAATTGAATCGAGCTAGGGTTTGATTCGTAAATTACAAAGTTAAAGAGGAGACGATTGTAAGGTAAAAATGGCACCCAAGAAGGTAGCTGCAGTAGGAGAAAAAGGAAAGAATAAGGTGGTCATTGAGGAGGAAGAGATAGCGTGCGTAATGTAAAAAGGGACTTAGCGCGAAAGAAGAACGAAGTATTTATTAGCATCGGAGAGGAGATTGGAGACAATGTCATAAGAGCTAGGCCACACTTGGAGACCAAGGTACCACAGATGAAGGGTTGCTTAAGCGCTACAAGAAGTATTTAAGAAAGCAGACCATGCTTTGAATATCTGCACAACTCCAGAGGTGCTTATCAACATAAAGACCAATGAGGTCCAGAGAGCAATGAAGGACGAAACATTGGGCCATGCAAAAAGATTTTCAATGGTTAAGTAGAAGCGTGAGGCCCTGGCAGCAACATAAGAGCCGCACAAGACTTAGCTGGAAGAGCTTGGGAAGCTCATTGCACAAAAGATGGATCTTCTAGAAGGAAGAATGACCTCAATGTCCAATGCATTGTGTTGGTTCTACAAAATGAAAAAGGGGAGATTGTGAGGGATGAATTGGAGTCCATTGTTGTGGACATTCTAGAAAAAGCAGAACAAGCACTCGTTGAATGGAAAGCCTTGGAGGCCGGAATAAAGGAGTATCCAAAGTTGATACTTCAAACTGATACAGAGGAGGTTGCCTCATAAAACTTCTTTATTCATCTACATTCTTTCATTCTTATTATTTCCATTCTTCTATTCTTTACTTCAATTTTTGGAGATACCCATTGTCGGGGTGACAATGAGATTAGTGTGGGGTAATGTTGATCAAAGAACACTTGAGAACTCACACAAGAAGTCCACATGGGAAAAAAGGCCGAGTTTAAGGGTGCAAATGGGTAGGAAGAACGCACACATGGAGCAAAAGTTCATCATTCGGACTTGGCGATTTTGAGCATGAAGACTGTTTTTAAAAGAGGGCGTGCGAGAAAATGCCAATGATGCAAAGACATGCACACCATGCATTTTCTATATTTGGAGGATCGGATCAAAGATTTTTACATGGAGACGAGCTAAGAATAGGATTTTCACTTCAGTTAACTGTAATAGGTCTATAGATAGCACACTTGCATGTGTGGTTATGCCTATAAACAACACGTGGCTATTAATAACATGCAACCTATTTTTGAATAGATAAGCGGAGAAGGGAAAGTCCCGCCTATATATATGTAGTGAATTACCCGAGAGAGAGAGAGAGAGAGAGATGAGAGATATATAGGTATATGCAGAGAATAAGAGGTAAGCATAAAGAGTTATGTGCATCTAACTGGATTACTGTATCATATCCATGCGCACATCGATATAGAATGCCATTATTGTAAGGATATTTTGTGTTTATTAATAGATGGAATTTATTGGCTGAATCTAAGTGTCGTTCCTATGTGCAATTGAGTAGTGCATGTTCTTGATTCAATCATGATTATTGTTTAAGTTTTTCTTTCATAGATCTGAATATGGCATGCATTGTAGAATGATGGATTAGTTATGGATCTATATGTTTCTTCCTTCATCACGCTAACATCCTACTACAACAACCCTAAAGAGGGACTTGGTACCTTTGTGTGCTTCGAGTGAGTGCTCAGTCTAAGTTGAGTGATGTGCTAGCGTGTCTAGGGTGTTATCTGGTAAATTCTAGGTTGCATCACAATATATGTATTATGTTAGAGACAACCTCAAGAGAAAGTGGCGATGGAGATTCACACTCGACAGAATGAAAAGTAGGAGAATCATGGCTATCAATTGTGTCATCAACATCTCCTAAAGACTCAGATATGAGAATTTCATTAAGCATACTATCGATAGGATCATCAACATAATATGAAGGTGTATGAGAACTAGTATGTGATGAATGATGAGAAGCAATATCAAAAGTAGAGAGAATCATGAGATGGAACTATAGTAGTGGTTTGATTAAGAGAAGAATCAATATGCACATGTGAGTGATTATCAATACCAAACAAGTAATCGATAAGAGAATCATCTAAAACTTCCTTAGAAAGATCAGAAGGAGGATCACTAGTAGCCATATAACATGGTGTACAACGAGTGAAGGCTATCAGATCTGAAAGAATACTAATGCCAATGGGAGAATCTTTAAAACTAGTAGGCACATATTGTTAACCGTCTAAGATTTGTTGTTGAATATCATTTGACATAGTAGGATTATTATAGAGAGTTGTGAGCTCAGTGATAGTGATATCATCATAGATAGGATTGATGCTAAAATGAGACATGATGGGCCAAGAAGAAGATGAACTATCTTTAGCCATTAGGGTTTGAAGTGGATCCTAGGGAAAAATGTTCTAAAGTACGGGTTCACCAAAATGATTAACTAAAATATGAATTTTAGAAGTTAATCTAAGAAGTACAAATGCAATAATTGAAATAAACTGAAATATAAATACTAACTAATTTATTTGATATTTTAAATGAAGTGAAATAATTGAAATAGAAGGGAAAATGTACTAACCTAAAAATGACTTACCTCATTGTGATCTGGGATTGAGCGGGATGATGAACAGATGGAGCAAAGTGACACATCACACCTTAGAAAGTTGCACCAAGGGTAGATTTGGCTAGGACGAGGTGCCTAGGGAAGGATTAGGGTGCCTGTGGGTGCCCTAGTTTGCAAAAACACTTGGAACTGAGTTTGAGTTGGTCGCTAGGTCTTCACAATAACTCATCTTTTATCACGTGGATGTCACACTAGCTTCGTTGATGACGCCATAAACCTGCAATAAATAATCACCTGCAAAACCCCATATAAAGCATCAAAACCCTAAAAAGAAAGATGTATATGAAGGGGTCAGATTGTCCTTAGCGGCCACAATGGTGGACTTACAACTAAGCGTTGCACTACATCTCAGACCTAATGTAGTTCTATGTGATTTGTGTGTGCAATGATGTGCCTAGGGTTCCCTAACGCCAATAACGCAAAGATAACAAGAAATATCTAGATAGAATGCAAAATGGTGGATGGAATAGAATAGACTTCCCTTTCCTATGCAGTGTGTGATGCAAATAGTGCCCAAATGTAGTCCTTGCTCTATGTAGATAGCTAGCCCTTAGTAGAAATAGTTTGCCCATAAGATAGTAAGTATGTTGTGCTTATATAGGGATATCTTGCTCAAATTTCAACACTAATGACCCAACATACCGACTAGCACCTAGGGGAATGAGAGGGAAAATTACAAAGACCAGCCTCAAAATATCTAAATGAGAAACAAATGTGACGGGAACCAAGGTGCCTAGAAATGAAGACCAGGGCGCCCATAGGCTCCCTAATTCCTTTCTAGGTGCCCTAGTCAAGGACTAGAGATGACAACTGAGTAATTAATGATAGTTGAGATTCCCGAGAGATGACTAGAATTGCACAAGTAATCGGCGACTATGAAAAACACTCAATGGCAATGGCTAGCTAAACCGACGAAAAGACGAGGGGATGAGCCATTAATGAATACTTTTCTCACACAATATCCATATATATATAACAACATACTTGGCGGTATAATAATAGTAGTAAGTGCATGATTTTGTGACTACACGTACCTTAAAACAAGTGAAGACTGACAACTAAGACAAGATAAATCATGATAAAATGGAACATAGGCTGAACAATTGTCATTAACAAGACCAAATGTCGATGGTGTTCATGATCATTATCAAATGGTGATAATGAGAAAACTAAAGCAATGCCTCATTCCCCATTTAATCTTAGTAAATTTCATTATTTATATTATGAGAAAACTAAACACTTTATCTTATAACATGTCAAATAAATCATAACTTTTATGTCAATGAGAGTTGATGCCACAATGACAACAATCCTTCTACTAATATAATGTTGATTATTTTCTGCATCAATATGTTTCCTGGCTTACCTTTCCCTCTCCTTTGTGGTTTCAATAAGCCCACACAACAAATCACATTCAAATACACAATGGAAATGAACATCTTATTAACATAGCAATCAATTATTCCTATCCCTTTCCTTCTAGGTAAATTCATAAAATTATTAAAATGTCATGTTTAATTGTTTCTTTAAAACATCGCTAAGCATCCCATGTTATGTATGCCCCTTAAATACACCTTAAAATTGCTTTAAAGACTCTAAAATTCTCATTCATTCACTAAGCTTTATAATTTCAAACAAAGATGATATTGCATAGAATAATTAACAACCACTTTCATGGAAAAATAAAATACTAATAACATAGTAATCGCATGCGATGGTAATGCCGAATAAGTTAAATATGAGGGAGATAAATATCGAGGAAGAGGGATGAAAAAGATGGAGATTGAATGAGGGGAGTTAAGGGGTGTGGAAAATGTTAGGACATGCATATGCTAATATGTTCTTTGTTATGACCATGCATATATGAAACTTCTAGCCCACCTATTGATGTCGAAACCAAATGCAAATCTAATATATGTTGAAATTCAAGGATTAAACAGAGATCAAGAAACCACAATCTTCGATGCAAGTATGAAGTTGAATGAAGTACAAGGAAGACAAGGCATTGACTTTATAGGGTTCTCGCAAAGAGACCAATGTAGGGAACATAAAAAAAGGTGCATTTGAAGGGGAAAGAGGAATGTAGGACCCTTTTGTGAAACCTCCTTTCTTAAATGAAAAGCTCTCTAAAATCATTTACAACATATATATGGTTGTAAGACAATGACCAAAGAACCCAAAGTTGTCGATATTTATGCATTCTTTATAATTTGTTGGCATCGGTCTAGTTTGGAGAAAAGGCTATCGATATAATTATTTGATAACATTACAAATCCAACAACCATTATCGTGCACTATTGTTTGTGGATAATTTGTAGTTGCTCTTTTTTGTGTACATATAACTGATGGTGTTTGCTTTTGTAATGTGTTTTTTTGACGCAACGAAGGATTTATCATTTGTGGATTTGTTTCTATTATTCTCAGTGGGTGATAGGTTGCGATCAAAAGATTTGCACTTATGATCTTTCCACCCTCCGATTTTTTCCCATAATCTAACGATAACCACATTTTTGCCTATTTTAAAAATAGTATGTTATTATCATGGTCATCGATTTGGTGCTCTAGTATTGGACAATAGAAATCGAGTTGGGAACCCCGAGAGGGATTAAATACCAATTAAGCGGTTCTAGTTGCCTTAGACAAATGAACCAAACTAGAAACATTGACGTGAACGGTTTTGATTTAGTAGTTTGTATCTTGAAGACATACATGGATGGTGATGATTAAGTTAAACTATTGATGTTCTTCCAAGCTGGATCCCATCCATCCCACTCTTTGACTGGTGTAAGACCAAACAACCCTAAATCCAATAGGGGCAATGCCTTTGGCATAATTAGATAAAGCTCTCTAAAATTGTTCACAACATAGATAAGGTTGTAAAGGCAACAACCAAAAACCCAAAGTCATCTGATATTTGTGCATAGATGGAATTTGTTGGCATCGATCTAGTTTGGTGAAAAGGTTATCGATATAATTATTTGATAACATTACAAATCTGACAACCATTATCATGCACTATTATTTGTGGATAATTCGTAGTTGGTATTTTTTTTTGTGTATATATAAGTGATGGTGTTTGTTTTCGTAATCTGTGTTTTTCGAATCAATGGAGGATTTTTGATTTGTGGGTTTGTTTCTATTATTTTGTAGTGGGCGAGGGTTGCGAGATCAAAATATGTACACTTACGATCTTTCCACCCTTCGATGTTTTCCCCTAATCTAATGACAGCCAAATTTCTTGCCTACTTTGAAAATAGTATGTTATCATCTTGGTCATCATATTTGGTGCTCCACTATTTGACAATAGAAATTGAGTGTTGGGAACCCCGAGGATTAAATACCAATCAAGCGAGTTCCAAATTGCATTTGATAAATTAACCAAATTGGAGACATCAAAGTAAACAGCTTTTGATTAAGTAGTTTGTATCTTGAAGACATACATAGATGTGAAGATTAATGTAGATTATCAAGGTTCTTGCAAATTGGATGGTATCCATCCCACTCTTTGACTAGTGTCGGACAAACAACCCTAAATCCAAAAGGAGTAAACTCTAATGTTATAAAATCCCTTTCAAAGGAAATCTAGTTCTCGAACTTAGTCATTCTAGTCCTTTTTGGCTGGGCGCACCTTTTATCTATGCACACACAGAGACTAAATTTGCACCCCCTTCATTTCCTTTGGCGCACCCTTTGAAGTGTTGACACATCAATTGTTGCACCTTCTGTGATGCGCCTTTCTTGCATGCACGCCAAGTGCATGTGCCTTCTATCAACAACAAAAAAATGTTGCGCATGTTTTTTGGTGCGCCAAGGCGCTCAAAATGAAGTGTTGACAGTACTAAATTTGTGCCAAAGGCGCAAATAATTTCATGTTGACAAAACCATATTCACGCGCCAAAGGGCGCAAAGTTTTACGTGTCGACACGTGTTTTGGTGCACCCCTTTAAAAAGTGGTTGGCACATTTATTACACCTTTGCCTATATATAGGCGCATCCTCCTGTCACTTTCACAATCAGAAAACACGTGAAACACTTTATTCCTCTGCACCTGTCAGCACGCCCGTCATTCTCGTATCGCGTTCGTGGACCCCACTTCATCTCTCACATTCTATATATTCCGGGTAAGTGGTTCTTACTCCTCTTGTGTTTTTTTTGTTGGTTGTTTGTGAGGTAGGATGCATTGGACCTGAGAAGCTTTAAACCCCTCCTGCCCATTTTGCAAATCTTCCCTCCCAAGCCGTTTTCACCCTCTTTCCAGATCTGCTGGCCAAGAGGGCTCTGCCTCAAAAATGGACCTAGACCTCTTTGTTGTGTTCCTCCCACTATCAAATCATGTCAAGAAAACCTGAAAATCACGAACTAAAGAGGCAAGAAAACTTAAGAGTTGTTCCGGGCCTCATTTTTCCTTTAGCGCAATCGCCACCCTTGTTACAGGAAACACAGTCGCGCCAAGAGGGCACACTGACCTTGATTGCAACATGTAAAATCCCTGCGCCATGCATAAACCAAGTAAAACCTAAACCCGCTGGTGCAACCCCTTCTACAACAACAAACATGTTATGTAATCTTTTCTTGCGCCGCGCCAAAAGCCCCATTTGCGCACATAAAGTAAGTGCTACACGCAATAATCCTGCGCCCTTTGGCACACCAAAATTCCATGTTGCATGCAAAATACTTGCGCCATTGGCGCACCCTGCCCCCATGCAACACCAAAATTATTTGCGCCCAGTATAAAACACACATAAATGGCGCAGGCGCATCCCCACTTACAATAACAATAATGTCATATGCAAAATCCTTGCGCCCTACGCCCTTTGGCGCTGATTTATTCCTTGTAACACTCTGATTCAGTGCGCCATTCTATTAACTCTGCAGCCTGCAGTGTTCCTGCGCCCTGCGCCCTGAGGCCTTAAAATTGCTAACTCCTCATTCTGTAGTGCTTTAATGGAAGATCTGATAGCTAACATGGCTCTTCTGCGTTGGACTTCGCTCCTTCTTCTTGCAGATCAGCAACTGAACTCAGATCCATATATGTCTACATCAAGCAAAAATCCAACCAAGTCAAAGGGTAAAGCTAAGCTTACAGAGGAAGAGATGAAATACAAATATCAGAGGGTCGAAATGCCCAGAGTCCCGGGAAATGTGACTGGATATCAGGGATTCTGAACTGGCCACATTGACATGGAAGATTTCTGGGCCAGAACCAGGAGAGTCACAGGAAGTCCTTGGATGGACAAGCTGGTGGGCAGTGGTCTACATTTTGCTGGGGGAATCCCCATCGTCCATGTAAACAAACAATGAGTTTATGATGGTGGTGGCCCGCTGTTACAACAAAGACACAAGGTGTGTCGAAAATGAAAAGGGTGAGGTCATAATCAACCTCACTGCCCGACACTTCAAATCATGCTAGGCATTCCCCACCACCGACATTTTGTGGCTATAAGCCAAGAAGACTGCACAAGGCATGGGAGGATAATGAGGACAAATGCATGCAGCTAATGAATGAAGTGTACTTAAAGAACAAGAAGGTGATAACCAGGTGGCCACATGTTATTCACCATAGTGACTTCTCTCGAGGAACTGAGTGATACCATCACGTTCCTAAGTAGTAGAGTTTTGGGCTTTCTCGACCCCATTACTTTCACAAATGGATGCTCAGGTACTTAGAGACCATGAATAAGAATGTGCCTGATCAATGCTTTTTGAATGGGTAGAGATAATAAGCAGCACCATATCTGAGCAGCTCCAACAACTCACCACGATGGGGAGGTTCTACATGAACTCCTACGTAGTCTACGTTGCAGCCTCAGAGAGGGATTATCCAGCACTGAGCCGATGCGGAGTTTGGCCTCAGGTAAAGATATATGAATACTACCCAGAGCTGAAGCTGGAGAACAACATCTCATGTAGTTTACCAAGATCAACGATGCTTTCTTCTATGGCATCGTCTGCCTTTTGAGGCCAAATATGACTCATGGTCGGATGACCAAGAGCATAGTCACAAGCGATGAGAGAAGTGGGGAGCACTATTTACCCAATTCCCCACCTTCACCTATCTCAGAGTAGCTAACTTCTTGGGGAGCCCACTAAATTGCCAAGGTATGCTGGCCCTAAGTTGATCCTGTTGGAGCTATCCAGACAGCTCATAACCTACCATGAGAAGTGTTTGAAGAGAAAGAAGGGTGGAACCCCTTTCCCCCTCACAGTGGGCAGATATACCTACACTTCTCACACCAAGGCCCGGGAGATGTTTGCAGAGCTAGAACTGCTCAATCTAAAGCACAACTTCTGGAGTAAGGCCACCTTCGATCCAAGAAATTGCCTTCCCAAGGTAAAAACTCGATCCAATCCACATTCCACAGATCGAGGACATCTATATCGACCTGTATCATGAGGTCGAACTTAGAAGGAAGGATCACTCTCACCTGGCCCTGGCAGATTATTCAATATGGCGTGGCCATTGTTCCAAAAGGTTATCAAACAACTGATCAAGAAGTTGATCAAGTGTATCTAGACACGGATGGGGACAACTGGCTGGCCATTTGCTGCAATTGACAGGACAAAGGCACCCCAGACCATCGAAGAAAGGGTCAAGGAAACATTGCGGTGGACAGAACACTGGTGCAGAATGAATGGCCTTATCTACCTCGGAGTAGATTTCACTACGTCCCCATTGGGCAACACACTGTCAGGCCGAAGCATCTGCCAAAGGGAAAGGCAAGGATAAAGAGGGCGAATCAAGCTCTGCTCGAAGAAGCTCCTGAAAACCCTCCTTCCACCGCACAAGAATAGGTTGTGAGTCTGGTATCCCCGAGAAAGAAGAAGCGGTGGAAGGTGTTCGATGCGGGCACATCCACTCGGGGTGTTGCCACTACTGATTAATTACGAGGTCCCTTCTATTCCTTCTCCCTCTCCTCCTTCCCCTCCTCCGTGTGACTCAAGCGACCATTCCTTTGGTCGTATCCTCTCCCCCATCTTCTACTGTTCCCCCTTCCTCGTCCTCCATCTTCTCTTCTCTCGCGGAGCTGTCCCCCACTATTTCTTCTCTCATCTCTCAGCTCCCTTCCATCCCCATGACTACTTCCCCTGCAGTATCCCTCCCTTCCGTGAGCACTTCCTCGGCCTCCCTTTCGATGCCTCCACCAAGTGTCTCTACCCATTTCCCTCATCCACTTTGCAGCTGCTCTCCCTCTTCCACCTCTCTGTCCCATTCCCTTAAGTCCAGCATGGATCTCCCAACATCTAAGCCAGCAGAAGAGGAAAGTCCCTATTACACCGATGGACTTCTCCATCATCCCAGCAAAAGGGGCTAAGAAGCAAAAGCCTATAACCCGCTTCTCTCAGAGTGCATCGGGAGAAAGAGTAATGGAGATCACATATCCCGACCCCTCCAAAGATAAAAAGGATCTGTCCCCTACAGATTACATAGTGATGCAGGTCACAATGGGAACGTCTTCTGAAAGCCTTCAAGGGGAGGCCCTATCTCTGCGGTGGATGCCCTTTGCAAGAAACTTCAAGAAGCAAAGGAAGAGAAGAGGTTACTAAAAGAACAAAACAAACATCTTCTCCACGCCCTGCAGAAAATGGGCAGTGCACCTCCTACAACTACCACCGAAACTCCTGAGGTCCTAAGCCAGGATAAGATAAATGAATACGCCAAAATTGGTGAACAAGGTATGGCAGTTTCCACCTAGAGATCAGATCCTCAAAGACAGCGAGGAGGTAATTGTCAAGTTCACCGAATTGTATCAGAACATCAGTCGGGTGAACAAAGATCTCCAGGATCATGCGGGACCTATCTCCGAAGAGTTGGACCATGCTAGGTTGCAACACGAGACGTTCCAGAAAATGCTCAACTGCTCAGTCGATGATTTGGTAAAGTTTGGCATTTTCGATCACCCCAGGTACCCAGCAAAATCCTTGCTTGCGTTGGACTACCGGGTCGATCAGATGGAATTCATCCTGGAGAAGATTGACAAGGTCAAGGAGGAAGCCCTAGATGCGATGCATCAAATGGAGCAAATTGTTCTAAGAATGTCTCCGGGCTTGCTTACTCCTTCTTTCACCTTGAGGAAGGTAGATGAAACTATCCGGATCTTTAAGGAGATCGTCTCGCAAGGGCTAGGGCCAAAAGCCACTTTTGACACCGAATGCATCAATAACCTTCTGGCTTGCCATGATTTTGTGGGGTACCTAATGGAGGTAGGTAATGAATATTTCAAGCTCCTGAAAAACTCAGAGATGAGCGGGAGACTTGTGAGGTCATCGGCGATCATACAAAGGGTCTTGCCCAGGATCAACTTCAGCCGATGGTCAGTAAATTCATGGAATATCGGACCCAGTTCCATATTACCTCTCCCGAACAACAAAAAAGCAAGATACCCCCTTTCACCACGAGAGACGATGATGAATAGCCTTCTTCCTCTTGGCTTCCTTTTTGTAAATATCTAAGAGTGTGTTGGCACAAATGATGACATCATCCATGTTGCACCATGGGATGTTGTCATCCACCAAGTTGCCCAAAGTCAACATTGACTTTTAGATATTTTGTAGATATTTTGTAATTAGTTGTTGGTTTCTTTTTGCCTTCTCTCTTCTCCTTCTTCTATATATACTTGATACTTGTTGTATTCAAGGGTGGATACTTTTTAGATGAAAAATAGAAGTGAGAAGAAAAGGCTTTGTACTTTTTGTAACGGAGAAAACATTAATACAAATATTAAGACTTTGTGTTGAATATGTGTGTTATGAGCATTTAATCTTTCTTATGTCAGATCTATGCGTTTATTCATTGGATCTATCTCTACTTTTTTGTCATTTATTCATCAGTATTGCTTTGTTTGTCTATGCAAGTAGGTTCGGCTCTGTTTACTACCAGCCCAAAACATAGACCCTCTGACCTTTCTGCTTTGGAATTCATTTCTTTTCTCCCTTCGGATCTATCCTATCTCCTCACCTCGCTTCTTTCCCTTCTTTTCACAGTCGGAAATACCCCAACTGGGATGAGATCCCAAACCCCCGAAGGCAGAATATTGTGAGACTTGCACAAGATTCCTGCTGGTGGAATAGCAATAAACTAGTTTCACTTTGCTGACTCAAAGAGGGGCTTTGCCCTACACACTGTTGGCTCGTCTATCCATAGATCTACCCAAGCGACAGATTTTCGGACCAACAGTTTTTGGCGACTCTACTGGGGATCGAACAGATCTAACAGATCTATGGTAGTGGTATGTTAGAAAATCAGTAAAAAATCAAAAAAGTCACTACCTGTTTGCAAATTTTAACTTTTGTTCAAAATCCAAAATTTTTGCAAAAGTGATCCAAACTGAAAATTTTCTTCAGGATCCATAGATCGGGACTAGTTAGAGATCTTTAGTTCACTGAGTTTTTACAAAAACCTATATTTTTCCGTAGATCTGAGTTTTTGACTATTTTGCAAAATTTCAAACCCTTACCAAAAAGTCAACTCTAAGATCCAAAATCAGCCTACTAAGTTGGCCATTATTTTATCCTCATTAATCTTTGTCATTAAACCACAATCGGTTTCCCAAAAGAGGATAAAATTAAATATCTAGAAAAGTACATGCTGCTGATTTTTGTCAAAAAAATCAGAAAATCAGCAAGTACAACCAAAAAGAGTTTTTAAAATTTGCTCCAAAATATTACAGATCTGGAAGGTACACTGGCGGGTGAACCATTTACTCATAGCAGAAGAGCTCGTGGAGTAATCGATCCTACTTTTGATCTACTTCAAAGGCACAACTTCAGTGTTACACCGACACGCTTCCCATCACTAAGTTCAGCTGGCCGGTCATCCAGAAGTGTCTCACCTCCACGAAGGAAGCATCTCTCACAAGGAACATCCTCATCTCTTTGCAGTGCTTTCTTTGCTCAGTGGAACTGTGCTTCCAGCTCGCGTCCTTTTTCCAGCCATTTCAAATGGCAGTACCATGGGGAAATGCTATGGGCCCTCTCGCTTTGCCACATCCTGTTCATGCGCTCCCTCACGGAAACCGGAAGAATTTTCCCAAATTTGATGGGAGCGGAAACCAAAGCATGGATTCACACATATCCACGTTCATCATGTCATGCAGTATCCTGGATGTGACCCATGAAGATGTGTCAGTTCACCTCTTTCTAGAGACCTTGCAAGGACCCGCAGTGGAATGGTTTCAGCATTTGCCGGCCGGATCTATTACTAGTTGGGCCACCTTACGAACTACATTTGAAGAAAGGTATAAGCCTTCAGAGGATGCGTTCACGTTACTGTCCAAGATCACTCACCTGAAGAAGGAGGTCAATGAAACCATGCGTGATTTCATCACCCATTTCAATTCACTAATCAACCGAGTTCCACCTACCATGCTGCCAACGCCAGAAAATCAGAAGTGTTTCTTCGTGAATGCCATGAGCTCAAAAGTAAGTTTCTTACTCTTGCGAAACAGTCACTACTTTGGTTCTCACCCAAGCTGCTGCCATACGGATTGAAGATAACTTGCTAATATCTGGTGAATTAAAGCGAGAGCCATCCAAGCCGAAAGTTTCAGCTCCTTCTCCTGCCACTTCATCCGATCCGGTATTTCAAAAGATGGCGAATGATTTGCTCGCATTAAAAAAATCAGCTAGCTCAGTCTTCTCCGGCTCTTCGTACCGGGATATCCCACGAAGAAATTTCACTTCCAATAACGTCTCACAAAGGCCGCGCCTACCTGTAGTTGCTCCACGGTTGGCGCTTGAGGCCCCTCCGGTCAATGCTTTAGCCAAATCGAAGAAGAGGAGCAAAATTATGAAGAACCTTCATCGCCAGGTGAAGATGATCAAGATGTCGGCGAACCGACTGGTGACTCTACTATTGGGTATATGGAATTTGATGAGGAGGAATCTGATGAAGAAGAGGGTACCCAAGGATATGCAAGTGGGCAATCATATGTTTGTTTTCACCCGCTCACAAGGAAAAGAAGCAGAAGTTGCTGCCAAGATGTAGAAAGAAAAGGCCGTGTCAAACACGCCTCCAACCATCGCTAAAAGAGGTAGTCCCCTTCCTGCTCAACCTATTATTAAGTCTTTTTCAAGAAATATTTTCCCCTATCTCCCCTCCGAATCAGCCCTCTCATATTCCTATCAAGACCGGTAATCCTACCCTACCATCGCGAAATGAGGGACTCATTCCTTCATCAACGCAACCCTTGGCCACGTTTGACATAATTGATCATGCTAAAAAGACCAAGATCCAAATGTCTGAAGCCGAATATCTTCAGTCTAATCCCGAACAGCTTGTAAGGTTGACCAAATATATTCAAAGCCAAGTTGTCATAACTTCTCAGACCTCCCCAAAGGGAATTCTTCCTACTCCTCCTGCATCTCGCATAAATGTTGCCTCGACATCTGCGTCAGGAAAATAGAACCTTTTTATCTCTCCCTCCTAATCAATGGCCACAAACTAAGCAACTGCATAATTGATTACGGGCTTCCGATAACGTCATGCCGGTAAAAGGTCACCCATGCTCTGGGCCTCACCCTTACCAAGCCTTTTGGTAGATGTTATTCCTTGGAAACCAAGTAGGTTCCGTTGATCGGTCAAATCAAAGATGCGCAGTTTGCATTTGCGGCGTTCCCAGAGAAAAGAGTAAAGATGACCGTCCTCGTTGCCGATATTCCGGCAGCATATGGAATTCTATTGGGAAGGAGTTTTTGCAGTGAGGTTGGTGGAGAGATTCATATGGACTGGTCTAAGGCTAGAATCCCCATCAAAGGTAATGCAAACATTGGAGCCGAATCTCAAAAGAAATACTTGGTTACCAATTCGGATGACCCCAAAGCCCAAATTCTCTTCGAATCATCAGGGATGGGAAATTATTTCTTGTCTACAGAGTCTGATAGAATAGATATTCTCATCCAAGAAAAGGATCATAACGAGATATGGACGTTACAGTTTGATGGCAGTTGCTGCGACTAGTGGGTGCGGCGCTGGGGCCGTGCTAATATCTCCCGAGGAGGAGATTATTCCTCTCTCTTTCAAGTTGCAGTTTTTCAACACGAATAATACTGCTGAGTATGAATCTTTGCTACTTGGCATGCAAGCCACAAAGGAAAGAGGAATCAAGAACCTAAAAGTACAGGGTGATGTAGAGCTGGTCGTAAATCAAGTTAAAAGGATATATCAAGTGAAAAATGAAAGGCTCAGACATTACCGCAACGCGGTATGGGACAACATTGAGGAGTTTGACGCTTTTTCAATAAAATCCATTCCAAGAGCTCAGAACGACATGGCTGACTCATTAGCCATCTCAGCATCCCTCATGCTCCCTCACCCAGGTTTGAAAATAGACACATATACTATCGAGGTAGTTTTTCACCCAAGCGTGCCAGACAATTCTCAGCCTTGGCGGGGTATTCAACAATGACAATCAACTTATTGCCTTTCTGGAGAAGGTGGAAAATTTTAGTGAGCTTCATTTTGAAGGATCCACTTCCGCATGTCGTGAATCTGTTACGGATCGAGACGAAGGGATACATGGAAGTGATGGCATATGTCAGCTCAAAGGAAATAAAATTCCAAAAGGTTTGGTTTCTCTGGAATGTTTGTTCGATAGACATGATCATTTTGTTAGGAAGAAAAGGCAAGATGATCCTAACTCCTCCCCAGAAACCGAACCGGTCAATTTAGGTTCGGTAGAACATCCGCAGTTTGTGAACATCGAAAAATGTTGCACACCCGAAGAAAAGTGGAAGTTTGTCAAATTGCTGAAGAAATACATGGATGTATTGGCATGGTCCTATGCCGATCTAAAGTCTTTCAAGCCAAAAGATGTCCAACATGACATCCCATTGAAAGAGGGTGTCAAACCCTTTCACCAGAAATAGAGGCACTATAATCCTAAGATCTCAGGTACTATCCAGGCTGAAATTCAGAAGATGTTGGATGCAAGGATCATTTTTCCTATCCATCACAGTACCTAGGTCGAACATTGTGCCAGTACGTAAGAAGAATGGTGAGATACGCATATGCGTGGATTTTCGTAACTTGAATCAAGCGTCCTTGAAGGATAACTACCCACTTCCCATAATGGATCAGGTTCCGCGTAGAATGGCGGTTCGAAAATGTTGTCCATGCTTGATGGTTTTTCGGCTATAATCAGATTGAAGTCTCACCTGAAGATCAATTCAAAACAACATTCACTACCCCCTGGGCACATTTTCCTATAGCAGGATGCCTTTTTGGCTTAACCAATGCGGGCGCCACTTTTCAGTGGGCGATGGACTTCACATTCAAAGGCATGATGGGGAAGGTCATCGTAGTTTATTTGGATGACTTAACTGTGTTCTCTAAATAGTGAAATGATCATTGTGATCATTTGGAACAAGTATTGACTAGATGCCGAGAGCACGGGATCTCCCTAAATCCAAAAAAGTCTATTTTTGGGGTCACGAAGGAAAATTGTTGGGGCACGTGGTCAGCAAAGAAGGGACAAAAATAGATGCCGAAAGGGTTAGGGCTATTCAGAGCCTTACTTTACCCACAAGCAAGACCGACGTTCACTCCTTCGGAAAAGTGAATTTTCTCAGGCGCTTTGTTCCCGACTTTGCTGAAAAGACTCGTCACATATCAAACATGATGAAAGGGTCACCAACTTTCCGGTGGAGCGAAGAAGGAAGGCGTCATTCGAGGATATAAAAGCCTCCATCACTCACACACCAGTCCTGGTATGTCCAATTTCTCCAAGGATTTTATCATGTATAGCTATGCATCTGAGCATACTGTATCGGCCATCTTGATGCAAAAGAATTCTGAGGATGTTGAATCCCCAATTGCGTTCATGAGCTCTCCTCTCAAGCCTCACGAATTAAAAATGTCTCAGTTGGAAAAGCATGCCTTCACGTTGTCAAAGCCATCAAGAACTTTAGGTATTATATTCTAAATTCTCATACAGTGGTGCTGGTCCCTGACACGGTAGTCAAGTCAATCTTAACTCAACAAGAGTTAGGGAGTTTGAGAGGAAATTGGATTGCAAAGTTCAAGAGTACGATCTAGATATAAAACCAACCAAGTTGGTAAGAGGCAAGGGCCTATGTCAGCTCATGGCTGAAAACCGAGATTCAGAAGACCCTGAGGAAAAGGATGATTGCACCGATGGAGCACAAAGCCAGTTGGAGAAAGCCGATTCTCTACCCATGGTCCTATTTGTCGCTACCAGTGACGAATGGTATTCTGATATTGCTTTCTTTCTCACTTATGGTGAGTGTCCAGCTCATCTAACTTCAAAGGAGAAACGTGCTATAAAGCTCAGAGCAGCCAGATATGTCATCTGGGATGACTGTTTATACAAACGTGGAATAGATGGCATCTTCTTGCGATGTGTTGATAAACCACAACAGATAAAGTTACTTGAGAATTTTCATGATTCAGCCTGTGGTGGTCATTTCTCCTCTTCTGATGATGGCACACAAGATCATCGGGCCAGGTACTATTGGCCAACGTTTTTTTGATACTGACCACAGGGTAGCAAAATGTGAGCTCTTGCCAACAATTTGTTGGCAAACCAAAATTGGCTGCTTTTCCCCTCAGGCGGTCATTATTGATGAACCATTCAAGCAGTGGGGAATTGACTTTATCGGAGCACTCCATCCCCAATCGAGTGCCGGACATAGTTATGTCCTGACAACAACAGATTACTTCACCAAATGGGTGGAGGCCATACCTGTCAAGAATGCCACCTCTGAAGTTGTTTGCAATTTCATCAAAGAGAATATCATTGTCAAGTTTGGCATTCCAAGCAAGATTGTTGCTGATAATGCTTCTAACTTCTCCTCACGAGAAGTTGTTGGTTTTTGCTATGAACACGGGATAATCTTGGCCCACGCCTCGGATTATTACCCCCAGGGAAATGGTCAGGCAGAATCCAGTAATAAAAACTTAGTGACCATCATACGGAAGCTAGTAAACGAGAGTCAGTGAACGTGGCACAAGTCATTGTATGACGCTTTGTGGGTGGACCGCATTACTCCCAAGAGGTCTCTCGGTATGTCACCTTTTCAAGTGTTATATGGGATTGACACCGAGCTTCCCATTTCTGCAGAACTTCCTGCTCTGCGCTTGGCACGAGCGATTGAAGATGAGACTTTCCAAAATTCCTTGAAAAGAGGATCATGTATCTATCAGAGCTCGAAGAAAAAAGAGTAAGAGTGGTCGATAGGATCACCGAACATCAGAATCAAGTTAAGAGATTGTTCGATAAAAAGGCTAAGCAAAGAGATTTCCAAGTGGGAGATCTCGTCCTTTTGTGGGACAAATGAAGAGAGCCAAAGGGCATGCATGGAAATTTGATTCTCTATGGAGAGGGCCTTTCAAGATCAAGCAACTCAATGGAGAGAATAGCTTCTATCTCTCGTATCTAGATGGAACTGATCTCCCGCTTCCCTATAGCGGGCAACATCTCAAAATATTCAGGAAGTAGAGCTTGCTCTCTTCTTTGTACAGTTTGCTTTTGTTGTGTGTTTTTTTTGTTGTGTGTTTGCTTCCATCATCACCCTTGTTTTTGACTCTCTAGCCCAATGGATAGGCACATGTTGATCTGGGGTTCTCTACCCTTGAGCTTCGCTCAAAGATAGTCCCCAGAAAGAGCCAGTTGTTATCCCGTAAAATTGTGAGGGAAATTTTACAGGTAACCATACCAAAAATTTTGTCTGGTCCCTCATCAGGGGCCCTCAGCGTTGGAATGTTATAAAATCCCTTTCCGGGAAATCTAGTTCTCCGAACTTAGTCATTTTGGTCCTTTTTGGTTGGGCGCACCTTTTATCTATGCAACACAGACTAAATTTGTGCCCCTTCATTTCCTTTGGCGCACCCTTTGAAGTGTTGACACATCAATTGTTGCGCCTTCTGTGATGCGCCTTTCTTTCATGCGCCAAGGCGCATGCGCCTTCCTATCAACAACAAAAATGTTGCGCCATGTTTTTGGTGCGCCAAGGCGCTCAAAATGAAGTGTTGACAGTACTAAATTTGTGCGCCAAAGGCGCAAATAATTTCATGTTGACAAAACCATATTCGCGCCAAAGGGCACAAAGTTTTACGTGTCGACACGTGTTTTGGTGCGCCCCTTTAAAAAGTGGTTGGCACATTTATTACACCTTTGCTATATATAGGCACATCCACCCTGTCACTTTCACAATCAAAAACACGTGAAAAACTTTATTCCTCTGCACCTGTCAGCGCGCCCGTCATTCTCATATCACGTTCGTGGACCCCACTTCGTCTCTCACATTCTATATATTCCGGTAAGTGGTTCTTACTCCTCTTGTGTTTTGTTTTTGTTGGTTGTTTGTGAGGTAGGATGCATTGGACTTGAGAAGCTTTAAACCCCTCCTGCCCATTTTGCAAATCTTCCCCCAAGCCGTTTTCACCCTCTTTCCAGATCTGCTGGCCAAGAGGGCTCTGCCTCAAAAATGGACCTAGACCTCTTTGTTGTGTTCCTCCCACTGTCAAATCATGTCAAGAAAACCTAAAAATCACGAACTAAAGAGGCAAGAAAACTTAAGAGTTGTTTCGGGCCTCATTTTTCCCTTAGCACAATCGCCCCCTTATTACAGGAAACACAATGTCGCGCCAGAGGGCACTTGACCTTGATTGATTGCACATGTAAAATCCCTGCACACCATGCATAAACCAAGTAAAACCTAAACCCGGTGCTGGCGCAATCCCTTCTACAACAACAAACATGTTATGTAATATTTTTTCTTGCGCGCGCCAAAAGCCCCATTTGCACACATAAAGTAAGTGCTACACGCATTAATCTTGCGCCCTTTGGCGCACCAAAATTCCATGTTACATGTGAAATACTTGCGCCATTGGCGCACCCTGCCCCCGTGCAACACCAAAATTATTTGTGCCCAGTATAAAAACACACATATAATGGCGCAGGCGCATCCCTGTCTACAATAACAATAATGTCATATGCAAAATCCTTGCGCCCTGCGCCCTTTGGCGCTGATTTATTCCTTGTAACACTCGATTCAGTGCGCCATTCTATTAACTCTGCAGCCTACAGTGTTCCTGCGCCTTGCTGCCCCTGAGGCCTTAAAATTGCTAACTCCTCATTCTGTAGTGCTTTAATGGAAGATCTGATAGCTAACATGGCTCTTTTGCGTTGGACTTCACTCCTTCTTCTTGCAGATCAACAACTGAACTCAGATCCATATATGTCTACATCAAGCAAAAAGCCAACCAAGTCAAAGGGTAAAGCTAAGCTTACAGAGGAAGAGATGAAATACAAGTATCAGAGGGTCAGAATGCCCGAGTCCCAGGGAATGTGACCTGGATATCAGGGATTCTGAACTTGGCCACATTGACATGGAAGATTTCTAGGCCAGAACCAGGAGAGTCACAGGAAGTCCTTGGATGGACAAGCTGGTGGGCAGTGGTCTACATTTTGCTGGGGGAATCCCCGTCAGTGCGGTAAACAATGAGTTTATGATGGTGGTGGCCCATTGTTACAACAAAGACACAAGGTGTGTCGAAAATGAAAAGGGCGAGGTCATAATCAACCTCACTGCCCGACACTTCAAAATCATGCTAGGCATTCCCCACCACCGACATTTTGTGGCTATAAGCCAAGAAGACTACACCAAGGCATGGGAGGATAATGAGGACAAATGCATGCAACTAATGAATGAAGTGTACTTAAAGAACAAGAAGGTGATAACCAGGTGGCCACAGGTTATTCACCGTAGTGACTTCTCTGAGGAACTGAGTGATACCATCACGTTCCTAAGTAGAGTTTTTGGGCTTTCTGATGCCCATTACTTTCACAAATGGATGCTCAGGTACCTAGAGACCATGAATAAGAATGTGCCTGATCAGCATTTTGAATGGGCAGAGATAATAAGCGGCACCATATCGAGCGGCTCAATGAACTCACCACACGGGGAGGTTCTACATGAACTCCTACGTAGTCTATGTTGCAGCCTCAGAGAGGGATTATCCAACGCTGAGCCGATGTGGAGTTTGGCCTCAGGTAAAGATATATGAATACTACCCAGAGCTGAAGCTGGAGAACAACATCTCGTTTACCAAGATCAACGATGCTTTCTTCTATGGCATCGTCTCCTTTTGAGGCCAAATATGACTCATGGTCGAAATGACCAAGAGCATAGTCACAACGACTGAGAAGTGGGGAGCACTATTTACCCAATTCCCCACCTTCACCTATCTCAGTAGCAGCTAACTTCTTGGGGAGCCCACTAAATTGCCAAGGTATGTTGGCCCTAAGCTGATCCTGTTGGAGCTGTCCAGAACAACTCATAACCTACCATGAGAAGTGTTTGAAGAGAAAGAAGGGTGGAACCCCTTTCCCCCTCACAGTGGGTAGATATACCTGCACTTCTCACACCAAGGCCCGGAGATGTTTGCAGAGCTAGAACTACTCAATCTAAAGCACAACTTCTGGCAAGGCCCACCTTCGATCCAAGAAATTTCCTTCCCAAGGAAAAACTTGATCCAATCCACATTCCACAGATCGAGGACATCTATATCGACCTGTATCATGAGGTCGAACTTAGAAGGAAGGATCACTCTCACCTGGCCCTAGCAGAGATTATTCAATATGGCGTGGCCATTGTTCCAAAAGGTTATCAAACAACTGATCAAGAAGTTGATCAAGTGTATCTAGACATGGATGGGGACAACTGGCCATTTGCTGCAATTGACAGGACAAAGGCACCCCAGACCATCGAAGAAAGGGTCAAGGAAACATTGTGGCGGATAGAACATTGGTGCAGAATGAATGGCCTTATCTACCTCGGAGTAGATTTCACTACGTCCCCATTGGGCAACACACCTGTCAGGCCGAAGCATCTGCCAAAGGGCAAAGGCAAGGATAAAGAGGGTGAATCAAGCTCTGCTCAAGAAGAAGCTCCTGAAAACCCTCCTTCCGCCACACAAGAACAGTTGTGAGTCTGGTATCCCCAGAGAAAGAAGCGGCGGAAGGTGTTCCGACGGGCACATCCACTCAGGGTGTTGCCACAGCTACAATTACTGAGGTCCCTTCTATTCCTTCTCCCTCTCCTCCTTCCCCTCCTCGTGTGACTCAAGCGACCATTCCTTTGGTCGTATCCTCTCCCCCATCTTCTACTGTTCCCCCTTCCTCGTCCTCCATCTTCTCTTCTCTCGCGGAGCTGTCCCCCACTATTTCTTCTCTCATCTCTCAGCTCCCTTCCATCCCCATGACTACTTCCCCTGCAGTATCCCTCCCTTCCGTGAGCACTTCCTCGGCCTCCCTTTCGATGCCGCCACCAAGTGTCTCTACCCATTTCCCCTCATCCACTGCAGCTGCTCCCTCTTCCACCTCTGGTCCCATTCCCTTAAGTCCAGCATGGATCTCCCAGCATCTGAGCCAGCAGAAGAGGAAAGTCCCTATTGCACCGATGGACTTCTCCATCATCCCAAAAAAGGGGCTAAGAAGCAAAATCCTATAACCCGCTTCTCTCAGAGTGCATCGGGAGAAAGAGTAATGGAGATCGCATATCCCGACCCCTCCAAAGATAAAAAGGATCTGTCCCCTACAGATTACACAGTGACGCAGGTCACAATGGGAACGTCTTCTGAAAGCCTTCAAGGAGAGGCCCTATCTGCGGTAGATGCCCTTTGCAAGAAACTTCAAGCAAAGGAAGAGAAGAGGTTACTAAAAGAACAAAACAAACATCTTCTCCACCCTACAGAAAATGGGCAGTGCACCTCCTACAACTGCCACCGAAACTCCTGAGGTCCTAAGTCAGGATAAGATAAATGAATACGCCAAAATTGGTGAACAAGGTATGGCAGTTTCCACCTGGAGAGATCAGATCCTCAAAGACAGCGAGGAGGTAATTGTCAAGTTCACCGAATTGTATCAGAACATTAGTCGGGTGAACAAAGATCTCCAGGTGATTGCGGGACCTATCTCCGAAGAGTTGGACCATGCTAGGTTGCAACACGAGACGTTCCAGAAAATGCTCGACTGCTCAGTCGATGATTTGGTAAAATTCGGCATTTTTGATCACCCCAGGGTACCCAGCAAAATCCTTGCTGCGTTGGACTACGGGTCGATCAGATGGAATTCATCCTGGAGAAGATTGACAAGGTCAAGGAGGAAGCCCTGGATGCAATGCATCAAATGGAGCAAATTGTTCTAAGAATGTCTCCGGGCTTGCTTACTCCTTCTTTCACCTTGAGGAAGGCAGATGAAACTATCCGGATCTTTAAGGAGATCGTCTCGCAAGGGCTAGGGCCAGAAGCCACTTTTGACACCGAATGCATCAATAACCTTCTGGCTTGCCGTGATTTTGTGGGGTACCTGATGGAGGCAGGTAATGAATATTTCAAGCTCCTGAAAAACTCAGAGATGAGCGGGAGACTTGTGAGGTTATCGGCGATCATACAAAGGGTCCTGCCTAGGATCAACTTCAGCCGATGGTCAATAAGTTCATGGAATATCGGACCCAGTTCCATATCACCTCTCCCGAGCAGCAACAGAAGCAAGATACCCCCTTTCAGCCGCGTGAGACGATGATGAATAGCCTTCTTCCTCTTGGCTTCCTTTTTGTAAATA
Organism: Taxus wallichiana var. yunnanensis; assembly: GCA_018340775.1. NCBI lineage: Eukaryota > Viridiplantae > Streptophyta > Pinopsida > Cupressales > Taxaceae > Taxus > Taxus wallichiana. The sequence continues at coordinate 44,862,693 of CM031238.1, forward strand.
TCTAAGAGTATGTTGGCACAAATGATGACATCATCCATGTTGCACCATGGGATGTTGTCATCCACCAAGTTGCCCAAAGTCAACATTGACTTTTAGATATTTTGTAGATATTTTGTAATTAGTTGTTGGTTTCTTTTTGCCTTCTCTCTTCTCCTTCTTCTATATATACTTGAATACTTGTTGTATTCGAGGGTGGATACTTTTTAGATGAAAAATAGAAGTAAAAGAAAAGGCTTTGTACTTTTTGTAACAGAGAAAAATATTAATACAAATATTAAGACTTTGTGTTGAATATGTGTGTTATGAGCATTTAATTTTTCTTATGTCGATCTATGTTTATTCTTTGGATCTATCTCTACTTTTTTGTCATTTATTCATCGGTATTGCTTGCTTTGTTAAATCTATGCAAGTAGGTTCGGATCTCTTTACTACCACCCAAAACATAGACCCTCCGACCTTTACGCTTTGGAATAAAAATGTTTGACATGCACAAGTGGCCATAATTTGGATGTGGTTTCATTTTTCGGACCAACCAAAGACAGAATTCAATAGAAATAGGCAACACCTTTAACATAAAAATGTTGTTCTCATAGGAAAATGAAAATTGTTTTTGGTTCAATCTCCTCATGATTCGTGTTACTTTAACCCCCAATTAGGTGTTAAATTTGATGGTTGTTTAGATTTTTATTTTTGTGATTTTAGTCATAATATATAATTTGTATATTTAAAATTTGCCTGTTATTTTTTATATACATGTAAATTATATATATATAAAATAATTAAATAAATATCAAATAATTGTCTAATAACAATGTTTTAGATTTTCTAAGGACAATATTTAAAAATTACTCTCACTTGAAAAATGTTTTACAGTTTTAGGTGGCCATCAAAGTTAACCCCGCCTCTAATACTCTTGGTTGTGCCCTGTTTTACTTCCACAACAAATATCAAGGTATATTTTTCAGATCATAACTTTCTTATATTATTAGTTGTAACATATCCAAGAGAGCCGAGCTAAGAACTAACGATAAGGAGATGGAGTTTGAGGAAAACGCAGACACGCCACGTTCCTTTTGTTGTCGATATGCTTGATTTGCTTGCAAAAGGTAATCAACTTTTTTGCAAGGGAGGATTGGAAAGGGGTGATCCCCTGTTATTTTAAATACATAGACTCTTGCCCTTCTAGTAACTCAAAAATACGAAAACTACATCAATGAATAAATTGTAGCCTCTGTATGCTCGCTCCAACCGAAAGCGTGAAGCCATATTCGTGGTGGAAGATTATGGGAATATTGTTGAAGACCGATAATGCATTACAACTTCATTCCACTCACCTCAAGCCCATCTTCCGCTCACCTCAAGTCCATCTTCCGCAAGAGCATGGCTTTGCAAGGACTCCGCAAGTACAAGTTAGCTTGTGACTACTTTCAACACAAATTACAAACGATCCCCAACTTCCAACAAATTAAAGCACTCTACCAAAAACCAAAGAAACTCAACAAGCGTAACATGGCAGTAAGTTTGATTTGTTGACCTAGCTTCTTAAGAAGTGTAGGACACAAGATAGGGAGAACACCAATAGTTGAGTATGGTCTAATTGCGGATATAGTGTCTTGAATACACAACACTCGAGTTGTCATAAAAGTACATGGTGATAGGTCATTTTTAACATGACAACACCCAATCATATCATGACATGTAAAATTTGTCATTATTAAATATTTAATGTTCAATCATTCTCACCCATGATCAAGTATGAGTTCCAATTAATATTTAATGTAATTCAAATTTACTATTTTAAATCAATTCAAAATATATCTTTCCCTCCAATTAAAAAAAAAAAAAAAAAATTTAAAAAAATCTTGAACTACATGCTGATGAAAAAATCAAAATCCCACATTGTATAGAATTGATTTTGTGGACCCCTAACTTAGGTGCACCACTATTGGTGTCTCTCTTAGTCTAGAGGTGAGTAATTATATGGTTTCAGTGGTTACTGAAAAATCACCATGACGTTAAAAGCATTGGCACGCAAATACCCTGTATCCAGTGCAAACACAGGGACGGAGAAGATTTCGCCGTACTGTCAACTTCTATTGAAAAATGCATCCCGTCCATCCATTCTTCGACCACTGTCGGAGCCAAAATAGTTCTTCTGCAGCACGATTTTGTATCAGCAATACTAGTTTTTATTTATGCATTCCCTGCATTTTAGAAAATTATTATGAAATGTGGAAGCATATATGTAAGGCATGTGAGTTGTTTGATAAAAGCCTGAATGAACTGCAATCTGTATCCCATGCGCAATATGTGACTGTATTTACCTCTTTGTTCGAATGAAGTACTCTGGAACTGTGAACATATCTTCATCATGGGAATTTTGTTTGTGTTTTATCGAATTATAGCCATGCTTGTCTAGTGGAGGAGGGGCGTCAACTGTTTGACAAAATGACTTTAAGAGATTGCCAGAGCAAAAGGCAGGTTTATAGCCAAGTAAGCTCCATAACCATCATCATCCTTTTAGCCCATATCACAGACTTATTGAATAGGTTTTATGCATCAAATCGACGCATGTCAAAAACATCTTCAATAACATACCTTCGTCTTCTATTCAGTGGCTCTGCTGTTCTGTTGGTTTTCTTTACTCTGCTGTCACCCTTCTAAAGAAATTATCGGGTTTCTGGTTAGTTTCACTTATTACATTCAAGTATTCAAGTGTCTCAATTTCTTTTGAAGTGAAACTACTGTTGCTCTAAAACGGCCGACAACAAAGACAGCACCTCGTATGCAATGTTTGTTTGCGTTGCATACATGTAGTGGACCATTCTAACTTGAAACAGCCCGGTGCTGTCGTGTTTTCTGCAACTAGGCCTTAAAGGCTATAACAAATAGGGTAAGCTGGTAACACACTAAAAATGCCAACTTTTTTACATCCTATACTAAATTTAAGTTACATTAAACATTAGTTAATGGGATATACGAACTCCGTTGCCTGCAACTCTTCTCTGAATTTGGAAAGAGACATGAAAGGCTAGGGCACTAGACTTAGAAATAAATAATGATGAGAGAGTCACAAAATGAGCTTGAGTATATGCAAGCTTCTAACATTGCTACTGTGGTCATTTCCAACAGTAGAGGATTTATCCGTATGTTTCTCTTGGAAAGAAAGAGGTGAATACCTTATCCTCTAATCAATAACTCCGTTTTGCTGTCCTGAATATCGTAGGAATTAAATGCACTTAAAACTAATACCTAGTGCTGAAGTTATCAAAGAGAACATTCCAAGGATTTACATGAAATAGTCAAAACCTACAGCCATTGTAATGAAAAGAAAACAAGTTTTACATACAAATTCAAAACATAGAATGAGTCTAAAATCTGAGCTTTCTTCACTGTATCTTTTTTGCCAGCAGGTTGCTGTAATACTCTCTAAGATTGCTCATTTAGTATAACACAAATTATGTGACAGCCTGCCTCTGGTCTCATTCGAGGAACTATAATAACTCTAAATGGTTTAGGTCCAAAAGCTCTAAACTCCAGGTGGTCAGAAAGAAAAGCTGTGACATTTAAGGATAAAGCATGAGAGGGCCAGAAGGGATGAATACTGTTAAGGAGAAGGGTTTCTTGTAGCCACTAACATGGGATGGTGAATGGAGAGCCCTAAAGTTTTTGGTCCTCTTGTCGAATTAAAGATACTGTTTCCCATAACTATATGAGAAGATGACTCATGCAAGCTTTTGAATGGTGGATTTGGTCTTGATTGGAACAATGGGTATGCGGCTGAAACAAATCCATATGAGCACTGTATAAATCTCATAGAATAAAACCATTAAAAAAATTGACCATGCCCAAGAAACGAAACATTAATGTCAATGTAAAACCTGTACCAGAATTGATAAGTATTTTCCTTGTTTCACTTCCTGAACTTGGGTGTTTCTTTACCTGCGGAGCCTCCAGGCTGGACATGGAATTAGCTCCAAGATGACCAGAAGCATAGTGAAGTAGATGACTGGAAACAAACCTTTGGCCATGAATGCAACTAGGCATATTTATGTTAGTACGGACATGTCTTCCAAGGCCTTCCCATAGGCAATGATCTTGTGCATATCATCTGGAACATTGCAAATTATCATGTCCAATGACATCAGCACTGTAAGATTTACTTGTCTGCTTACCTCCACATCCATCTTCCCCTGAATCTGATGTACTATTATGTATTCCCTTATCAGGCATCTTTAATAGTTTGGTCAATCAAAACATCCCTTTTTTGGCTAGAACCGCCTGATAGCTCATGTTCAATATAATGCCCGGTAGAATTAAAATTGGCTCTGTGAGAGAACTGTTTTGTGTCTTTGCCTATCTTATGCTCTGTGCAGTTCATTAATACAGGTATGTTATCCAAGTCAATGGAACCAACCTCTGCCAGTCTGACACCTTTCTCGCTGTGACAATATTACTGTCATCACTAAGTTGTGCAGTTAAAGCTTAACACTATATCACCGGGTGAGAAAACAGTTGGTTTTTTTATTAGGCCTCGAACTTTCTAGGGGCTGAATCAAAAGGCATGATTTCAGCATCTTGATACTTGAGTTTCATTGTGAAAGCATTCTCATTAGCATCCTTATCAATTGACTTTGAATATGCCAAAAGCTTGTGCCTTATGTAGACACCTAATTTTGGTAAGAGACTAGTTGGTTGATGTGCTTATTGATTATTTGATTTAATTTAGGCTCTTATTGGAGAGTTTTCCCTCATGTTGTCACTTTCTTGTCTTGTTGAGCTCGTTTTTCTTGGTTCCTTTTGTTCCCAGTCTCATTTGACCCTGGTTTTGCCTCTTTCTTCTTGTTCTCTCCCTCTATTTTTGGCTATCCCCAATGTCTTTTGTTATTTCCAACAAGAATGGACTACTTGTGCGCCACACAGAAATTGTTGTATCTTGATGGAAATCGTCCAGTTGCTTTTTAGATTTTTGGGCTCTTTTGCCCTGTGACTCTGTTTTGTCGAGTTTTATGCCTCTCTCGTTGCCCTTTCCAGCTTGTAGTGTGTCAGCTTGCATGCCAATAGGGCCCAAATTTGAAGTTCAAGAAATCTATATATACTTAGCGGCAGTAGTGCATTTAGGGACACTAGGATAATCACATTAAGTTATTTCTTTCTACAATAGTGATATTGAAGTTATAAGAGCAAAGCATATTCTATTTCTGAAGCATGTAGATATTCATTCTATACTATGCTAGTTGTTGCATGTGCATGTAAAGGAAGAGGGTTGGTGTACAAGACTACTTGCTGTCTTACACAAATGCTGATTGCGATTTTGTTCACAAGCTAGTGGCCTGATAATAATTTGGAGGATAACACACAGCCCACTTAACATCCTCTGTGTTTCATGGCTTTTACAAAAGCACAGATTAGGGTTTCTACACATGGAGGCTGATTTCTCGGTAGGGTTTGGCACATCAAGGCTCATGAAACACAATCGTCAGATCAGATCTTATTCATCATGCTTAGATTCATTTACAAAAAAGTTGACCACTTGTGTGGGGCGCAGAAATAGTCATTTGCTGACAGAAACAGCTACAGTCATTGTCACGGTTGATTTTTCTTGGGTCATGTTCAAAGTGATTTCAGGACTTGTTTCTAAGTCTACCATCTGTCACTGTTCACAGAATTGCACGAAATCGAGCATTATATTAAAAAGCTAATAGTCCCTAGCTCACTTTATTGTTGTAACTTGTATCATTCTCCAATTATTCCTATTGTCTCTGATTTCCTAAGACATAGTTTAGGATTTTGATTCCGCATGCAACTAGATATGATTTATTAAGCTATTTCAATAGCTCCTAGTTACATAATCTAGTATGTGGTTAGTTATTGCATTCTTAGTGTAAAACCACTTTCCTACAGTACACATTCCCTAGACAAATTGCATTCTAAACCACTTGATGTGAAGTGAGGAACATCAAGAAGCTGTCCACTGCCATGCCTTTCTTAAGTTTTCAGAGTAAAAATAAACTGTGAGTTATCAGCAATATTTCCTCTTGAGATTGTAGAATATTTTTCAATTCGCAAGTTCTATTTAAGTTTACTAAACCATATAGAAGTCCCTGAAAGTAAGTATAGTTTACATGCAATAAAACTACTCAAGGAGTATAGTTCACATGCATGAAAACTACTTGACGGAGTGTAATATAATAATTAAATTCTTCGAACATATAAAATGCACAATAAAAGCAGAAAAAAATGCGACAAGGGTCAAGCAATAAATCAAAAATACTTCCATGAAACACAACTACAGAACATAATATTTGCTAGAGAATTTCATTGTTCCTTATATGCTGTATTTGACTTGAATTACTAGTTGTATAGTTTCCGTTTTGAAGAAAATAGTCAACTATATCAACCTGATCTAGATCTCAAGAGGTCTGGGGGACAACACTCTAAATAAGGATTTAGAAGTGTCGTATGCATATGTAGAAGCAATAATATTCAGAGAGAAATGGAATAGAGAAAATAATAGAATATAAACTAAAAATATATTTATTTGTGCGTTATGTACATGGCATTTTCTCGAGGGAGATGTATTGTTCTCTATCGTCTACAGTCCACTTGCTATCTAATGCTACACATATGTATACATTTATTACAGAACCTTGCTATCTAGTGCTATCTAATGCTACAAATGTATACATATATTACAAAGTTGCAAAAGCTTAGAGAACCAATATGGAAATCAAGCGGTTGAGCTTCCATGTGTGACTCAACTTTCTAACAGTTACATGACTTGACTATTAGGTGTGCAATATGCTGATAAACGTTGGGCGTTGCCCAACAAAGCAAGTGTTTCCCTCAACCCAACAGATGCTATGCCCTTTACTTGGTTTAGGGAATCCTCCCTATTGCAACAAAGGTAACAATATTTTCGAACCTTGCGGTACCACATAGTGTGAGTTTTCCATAGTGGTGTAGCACATACATGTCTAGGAACCCGAGGAAGCCACTGGTGAAGACCACGTAATGTTTGGTGTGTGCATGGATGACACAATATCCGATGTTTCCAAATTACATTGCGCCAATCTATTAGTGTGTGCGGCATCTAGTGGACATGGATTGGTGATCTTGGAGGTAGTGCGAACCTCTAGAGGTGGTTCTAGTGTACCCAAGACAAGACCATCGAACAAGATCTAAAATTAAAAGTCAGTGGGCTTTGCAGTATCACTAGAACCGATTTTGGAGGATCCTCTTTGATCAGTCACCTCACCTTGAGAAGCAATAGTTACGATTGCGTTTAAGACCAAGAAGGATGGAACCTTTGGTCTAGTTGAAACTTGGTGAACCATTTTCCTTGATGAGGAAGTTGACCTGCTCTGTCAACTATGTATACCAGCATAGAACAATTTTGCACATACATGGTTTCCAAAATCTAATGTCTTTATTGGTTGTGGTCATGCTTCTGTAGGAGGCGAAGCTTGAATGTTGAATATGCATAGTTGCATGGTGCAATTTTTTAGGAGTAGATGTGGCATGGTTAGCTTGTGGAATCATTTCAGGAATCTGTTATCTCTTACCACCCATAGATATGACGACACTCTTGAGGATTGACTTTGTATACACATTAGAGACTATGGATGTATGATTGCCTAAGGATTACATCACAAACATCAATTGGTGCTACATCACAAACTAGCTCTTCTTTGAAGGATAGATAACATATGAGAAACGACATTGGTAAGTGATGCGTATACCTTTGGTGTTGCAGGAATTGAACCATCCCAATTTGTAAGGTTGTGGATGAGGCTTGGTTGGAAAATTCAGGCCATTGATAGTTACTTCAAAGATCATATCCTTCATGCTACTGTCATCAATTAGGAAGTCTAGTGGTTTCCATGGCACCCACACTTGTGAATGGAATGGGCATTTTGTTTTAGCATCTTGCACTATCGGTGTAGCTTGTGCGGTGTCTATCACAATAGTTGAACTGTTGTCAATGATTAGAGATCTTGACTTCAAAATCCCTTGGTTTTTCCCAGAAAGAAACTTATTTTGAGCATGGCACTCTGAGTTTGAGTGGTTGTTTCTTTTGTACTTGTCACACCATTTACTTGTCTTAGACTATTGTGGATTTTTGTTAGAAGAAGGTGGTTTCTGTAGTGTAGACAATGTGTCCTACATGAACTTCATCTTAGACTCTTCCTCAATGGTCGCTACATAGTGATAGGATTCTCCCATCATCTTCAAATTAGCCAACTTCAATTTGAAGCAAATGAATGGTTGCAGGCCCTGTAGTACTTGAGAACTCCATGCTCCTCTGACTGATTCTATTCCCGTAAGAGGTACACTACTGCATTTAAGACACATGAATATATATAGAGAGAATCATATTGAAGTTGTAACAAAATAATCTTTCTATTTCTGAAGCATACCTGTGCCAAAAGCATAGTTCAAGCATATAACTCTTACTAGTTGTTTGTGTGATCAAGAGAAAATGCAGAAATGAGAAAGAACAGAAAAGAAAACAAATGCAACAAACCTTCTCAGCAAGCTCCTTGCCACCTCAGATTGGACCAGCTGAAGAAAACTCTTGTTGGGTCCTTGATGAAGTTGAAAGTGCTTCTTTGTTATGTGGATGCTCCAAGAAAGCTCCAAATGGAATTACTTCAAGCTACGAGCAAAATGATGGATGAATGGTGATTGAATGATGGATGAGTGATCAATTGGGCAGCATAAGGGTGTGCACAAGTGATTTGTAATGAGATTTTGGCATAGTAACACTGCAAATTCTCCAAGCTTCCAATGATGAATTGAGAGGAATGGAGCTTCTTATTTATAGATGCAGAAGAAGCCATGGATTGAGGAAGGTTGAATTGATTGAGTTGCAGGCTATTGATTTCAATTTCCTTATTTAGCATGGTTGATTTGTTCTATGCAATTGAGGAATTAAGAGGCTTTATTTCAAATTGGTTGGCTCTTGATTTTATTCCAAAGTTGGTTGTACGTGAATATTTTCTTCCATGTTTGTAGAATTCTAGAACTTGAGTGGAGTGACAAGTTCAACTTGAGTGAGTTGGATAGTGAAGTGGAGATGAGTGGAAGGTGAGTAGATAATTGATTTTTATTTATTTAAATAGCTAATTAAATTAGCCAAAGTGGTGTATAGTGTATAGTGAGTGTAATAGAATTAATTAAATTAATTCTAGTAGTGGGATATGGGTGGATAATGGATTTAGTATTATTTTTGGATGTTATAAAGTGTAATGGGTATTTTTGGGGTGTCTACAGTTTGCATCCATTGGAAATATAAGGGTTGAGACACTTGCACTACATAGGATTGCTTGTTGAATGCATTCTACTTGTATGCTGGTTACCACATTGTTTTCCAATAGAGGGGCCTGATAAATATTGAGGAATCCCAAATTTTATATGGTTTAACATAGACCTGAAAACATATTTGTTTTCTTTATGCATTATGTAGACCTAGATGTCAGATTAGGAATTTGAAGGAGGGTAGTTTCCTAGTGAAACACAAAAGAATCAGGAAAAACACAAAGTTTTCAAGCCCAGAGACTGAGGAACATATTTTAGATTTTATTTTGCAGCCGGAAGCAATTGCCATTTCCATACTGTATGGAACTGCCTGTCCCATTTCTGTAATGTACGGAATTGCATGTGCCATTTCTGTACTTACACAAATCTGGTCAGGTGGGTCAGGTGGGTTGTGGAGTACGAGCTTTTGGGTTTGATTCATCTTGCCGTCTGAACTTGTTTCCCACTATCTGTCATTGATGACTGTCTTCAAATTCACATGAAATCAAGTGTTATCCTACAAAACCTAATTACCTTTAGTACTTTAATTATTTCTTGTGTTGCCACACTCTAAGTCTAGATATTCCAACATTCTACAATAAGATATAATTTGCTGTTTATATCTAATATTAAAGCTTATTGCAATGTGTTACGGTTACTCCAGTGTGTTATTAACTTATTATTAAGTGCAAAACCACTTTCGATATGTACATGTATATACGAGTGTTAAACACAAGTTTCACCAAATCTTGGACTTCCCCAGCTCCTTACATCAAAACCCCATGAATTTTGGGGGACACAGTTTTTCAAACTTCAATTTAATGACAAACTGGTGTGAATGGTGTACTTTCTGCTCTTTCACAATTTGAGCATCAACTTTCAACTCAAAATGATACCACAAAATTATTCAAAAACAGATAAATATGATGGCCCCAAGGTTGAGAAAATTAGTATCATAATCAAAGAAAACATTTCACTTCTGTATCCTACACATTTTGATTCTCTTTATTATACCATGAATTCCATCAAAACAAAAGACTGATTATAATCTTCATACATTTTAACTAAATTCAAATGTTGGAAACAACTTGAATGTAACTCTGAATTAACTTTTTGATTTAAATTAGAGAACAGTTCAATTACTTTTGTTGATGGAGATAAATCTGCTTCTATTCAACATATTAAATATGTTCAAAAACCTTCCTTGTAAGCAACAAATCGCCTCGAATGTGACTAGGCATATTCATGACCTTTCCATAGGCATTGTTCTTGTGCATATCAACCCACAACTGTAATAATGCAAATTATCATGTGCAATGACATCAACATTGTAAGGTTTACTCTTCTACTTGCCCAAATCCATCCTCCCTTTAACCCACTGTACCACTTTGTGTTCTTTGTTCAGGCATCTCTGTCATTTCTGGAGAGGAGTGAGTAATATGTTTTGATGTTCTATGACCATATGCAATTCATGCTTGCAGTTGCGGGAGAAGCAGGGAAGGGCAGTGCGAAGTGCTCTGCATCGCACATTCCATATAACCTTTGTTGGAGTTTAAATACTTATCACTTGTATTTTAAATTCTAACTGTGAAAGAACTGTAATGTGTTCCTATCATATGCTCTATGCAGTTTGCTTGTCCAGGTAGGACTGGAACCAACATCCTATGTTCATCATCTGTACCATCATACTGTTAGCACTACTTTGTGCTTTAATGTTAAATATGTATTACTAGACGAGGAATAATGTAAGATTTTATTAGCCTTCGTACTTTCAAGTGCTGAATGTGTAGATATGCTAACTCTTTCTGCATCTGGAGACTTTATTTTTATGGTGGAAGAATTCATATTGACATCTTTCTTACCATCCTCATCAGTTGACTTTGAATACGGAAATAAGCATGTGCCTTCCATAGATAGACTGCTTTCTGATCCAAATGACGTTGAGGCTGGAACATCTGGAAGTTGTCCACTGCCATGCCTTCCCCAAGTACTCAGAAAAGCCTATCTAAATTTTCAACAATCTTTTCCTCAAGATATTATAGAATATTTGACAATTCTATATGCAATACAAGTTTTCTGCACCATATAGAAGATCCCCAAAATGTGTACTGTGTATAGCTTACATTCAGGAAAACTACTCGATTGATTTTGAGCAGGTGACACTCAGGGACAACGCTTGTGCCAAGTTATTTATCCTCCGAGTTTGATCCTCGACTGTTTAGGGGTTACTATAAACGTGTGCTACTGCTGCGGTTGCGTTTCAGCTACTCACAAACCTGTTGCCCAGGGAATGCTCTAACACATGAACAGGCACAAGAAACATCCACCCCCAGCACCCGAACGCCCAGTAACACCCATAATTACCATCACCTCTGCGTACCCAACAAGAGGGTTTGCCCTACTCAAGGGAGTGTAATACAACTGTAACAAAAATGCTTCATACATATCAAATATACAATGAAGGAAGAAAACTTGCAGCAAAGATCAAGTAAAAAATCAAAGATACTGCCATGAAGCACAACCACAGGGCATAAATATCAGGAACAAATTTACTGGGTTGACAATACAAGTCTGAACTAGCTATAATAATTATCATATATTTGAAATTTCACTATAAATTTATGTCAAAGTTTGCTATTGTGTGCAGAAATATTTGAACTTAATAGCTTGATTCATAGCCCTTGCTACGTGGAATTACAAAAATGAAAAAAAAAAAAATAAAAATTGGAGGAACATACAGCATGAATACAATTTTTACCGAACACATAAGAATTGGAGTAACATACGGCACGAATACAGTTTTTACCAAACAGTTTTCTGTTCTGGCTACAAATAGTTTGTACCCTTCTACCAGATAGTATATATAATTGAATTCTTTGGACTACTCTACTTTTAAAACAGGAGTTAATTGTATTTCATGAGGCCCAAATGTGCTCCATTTGGGAATGTGCGTGCCTCAACTCAATATTCAACATAACTATGCTGACTTGCAATTGAAACCTGCACAGAATACAAATAAAGAATAACTTCCTTAAGTGGGAACTAATTGCAACTAGTATAAAAATCATTTGAACTTAAATAAAATTTATGAATTACACTTACTCTTCCATAATTGCTGGCTTGAAAATTGGCATATATGGAAAGTTGAAGAGGAGAGAAAACATCTTATCTTGTTGAATATAGTTTTTCTCCGAGTGTTACAAAAAGAGAGTCAATAATGTCATCCATAACTTTCAAGCATTTCACACTCCAAGAGTTGTTGAAACACAAAACCCAGATCACAACTGAAAACCCCAATGCATAACCTAACCCCATTCCTACCTTCCACCATAAATCATCCTGCTGCTCTTCTTCATTTTCTTCGCCATTATCTGCAGTACTAGGATGAATGCCTGAGCATGACACGTTGATTTGTGGACCACACAGGCCTGAATTGTTGGAGAATGATGAGGAATCAAATGTCATCATTTGCCCTCCTCGTGGTATCATTCCTAATAAATTATTGTGAGACACATCAAAATATCTCAAGTATGTGAGATGCTGCAGCTTAATAGGAATAATACCAGACAATTCATTTTGTGAAAGATCTAGTGATTCCAACTGTACCATGTTTCCCAAGGATTTTGGAATATCACCACAGAAATGATTTCTTGAAACATTGAGAATTATCAACCCTCCGAGGGATTCAATATCACAAGGTATATTACCTGAGAAATTGTTGTTTGAGAGATCAAGGCATTTTACCAACCTCAAAATCCTGACAAACTTCATTTCTTGTCCTTTGTTCTGAATAACTACCTGATCTACATAATTAATACCACTTTTAGCTTCATACTCCAGATTTACAGCACTTTCCGACTGATTTGCCATTGCACTCAACTTCATAAAACTGTCTGGAATGACTCCTGAAAATCTGTTGTTTGATACATCCAAGACTTGAAGATCTTTCAACTTTGATAATCCCAAGGGTATTTTCCCAATAAATTTGTTAAATTTTAGCACTAATATGCGAAGACTTTCCAAGCTTTCAATCCAACCTGGAATGCTCCCATACATATTGTTATTCCTTAGATCTAAGATTTCCAAAGAACTACAATTTGCGAGGGATGAAGGATATGGCCTTCTAGCTCATTGTCACCTAGTTTCAATGTTTCTAAAGAGGTCATTTTCTCGAATACATTTGGCATTTTTCCATATAAGCTATTGTTTTCTAGATTTAATACAGACAACTTAGAGCATTGCTCTAAACTCATGGGAATTGTATCTGTAAGTTTATTGCTTGACAAATCTAGAACTTCCAAATCCTGCAATTCACAAATAGAATGTGGTATGGCAGCGGTAATATTATTGTTGGCCAATGAAAGGAAAGATAGAGCTTGTCCGTGTTCGCCAATTTTTGTTGGAATGGATCCATCAAATTGATTCTCTGATAGGTCCAAGACCTTAAGATTTTCATGAAGAAAGGGAATATTTCCTTGAAGCTTATTCTTGTGCAAATCAATAATTGAGAGTTCATCAGGAAACTTGGAGGGCAGATGACCTATGAATTGGTTGACAGAGAGGTTGAGAGAATAAAGGGGAAATCCCATAGCCAATTTGGAATACTGCCACGAAGGGAGTTGTTGGATAGGTCTAACACGCCCATGGAGTATTGAGTTGAAATAAAGGCCAGGAAATCCCCAGCATATTACAAGATTTTAAATATAACATCTCTAGCTCAAATTTTGGAATAGAAAAGGCACCGACTTTTACAGTCAGCATATTGTTTGAGAGATCCAAGGCCTTAATCCTGGGGAGATTAAACAAAAGCGAAAGGGAGAAGGTGTCACTTAGTTTATTGTCGCTAAGTATAAGACCTTTTAGTTCGGAGAGCTTAGCCAAGGATGTTGGGATTGTGCCATTCAAAGAGTTATTTGACAGGTCAAGGATAGCCAATGATGAGAGGTTACCTAGAGCAGATGGTATATTGCCATTTAACTGGTTTGAGTAGAGCTGAAGCGAGGCCAGTTTTGATAATCCAGTTAAAGAGGAGGGAAGAGCACCTTCTAAATTGTTTTGAGAAGATCAAGAGATGACAAAGGAAGAGGCCATGAAAAGGCAGGAATCTTACCTCTTAAGGAATTGAATGAAAGGTCTAGGATTTCAAGCCGCGAGATACTTGCAATGGAGGGAGGAATCGGTCCTGTTAACCCACAGCCATTCATGTGAAGTGTAGTGAGATTGGTGAGAGACAGAATATCCTTACCCCAAGTATCACCTGCTGCAATGAGATCCACACCACCGAGTCCAAGATGCTCCAACCCTCTCAAATGTCTTATCCAGGCACTCAACTTGTTGCTTTTCAAAGCAGCATTCTTAGAGAGGCTTAGGAATTTCAAGGTGGACAAGTTACCAATCTCTCTTGGAATCTCTCCTATAAATCCACAATCATCCAAGTTCAAATACCTCAATCTGCCAAGCTTGAGAAATTCTGAAGGGATGGCAAGAGGGTAGAAATCATTCCAACTGAGGTCCAAATATTCCAAATGCTGCAGTTGGAATAGTCCCCCACGAATTTCCCTCCACCGCATCACTGGAAGATCGGGAGAAGGTGGTGGACTGAGATCCAAGCGAACAACATGGCCAGTGTATGGATGGCACCCCACTCCTTCCCATGCACAGCAGTTAAAGCCCTTCCACGATTCCAACTTGTGTAAGGAGGAAGTGAAGTTAAGGCCTTGTTTGAAATCCAAGAGGGAACTTCTTTCGTCTACATGACATCCCCTTCCCCAGCAGGTAATAACAGGCAACAACAATACCAACACCACCACCCACTTCGTCATATTCATTACAGATTCTGCACAACAAATGTCAATGGTTTTGTATTCCTCCAAAGAAGCCTTCTTTTAAATTGGTTGTGTTCCAGCAAATGCCATTTACTTATACTTCCATTTCTGATCTGGAATTCCATAAAAACACCAAATCTTCCAACGTGGGAGGAGGAATTTAGACTATTCAAAAACATCTGTGGAAGAAAGGTTGTGGCAACTGGCAAGTCGTTAGAGAGGATAAAAAGATTCTTTAAAATGTCAAACAGTCAATGTACTTGCCGTTGAAAGAGACTTCAGCGTTGGTTTTTCAAAGATGCCATATTTATGGTTATAGCACTCACGAGGTGGTGGGTCAATTAACTTGTAAATGTATATCCTTTCAAAAAATCTGGTTGTTTGGTGTTCACAAAATTTTAACTTATGGCGAGGCTTGAGTGTGTATATATATATTTGAGTGAAATTTGACCTCGAGTTAATTAAAGATGTTATTTATTTTTTATTTATTTTTGTGTTTTAACACATTTGTATACATAAAATAAAGATGTATAATGCTAATCATATAAAAAATATGGGTGGAAAAAGCCACACCACAGAATGCCAAAATTCCATTACATCAAGCCAAAGAAGCCAAATCACCTCAAATATCCAATGTTAAAACCACATAGTGCGAATGTCAATAAAAAAATGAGAACATAAAGATCAAGCAATAACATCGAACATGGCGGCGGTGGCGAGGAGGCGGTAGACTATCGTGCTTGTCGCACCAACCCAAGCCGAGGGGTGAGCCTCGCCGAAAACAGCTCCTAGCCATCCCAACCAGAATCCTTTTTTTGCTCAAAGATCAAGGCTTTTAGGAGAAATGACCGAGATCCAATCGAGGCAATTTCCCTTGAGCCACACCGAGCCAACCGTAACCACCAAGAGGAACAACCGTAGGCGAGGGCGGCCTCGACCTAGGGAATGTCGTGTTGGTGGAGGAGGAGGGCTCCGCCGATGGCAAGGCCCTCCCAACCATGAGCAAGTGAAGGCGAATGGTGGCGAGCCCCAATGGTCGAGGAAGCGCTGAAGATGCTCCACCTCCAAATGCACTTTCTCAGCTTGATTTTGAATCTAAAGCATAGCAATAGAAATCACAACCACCTTATTAGTAACAGAATTCATAATCCAAGCGATCATTTTTTAAAAATAGCATTGTTTCTATCTTTCCATAAGTGGAATAAAATTTCGCTTATGAAAATGTGCCAAATTTTGTTGTAAATTGCAGTAACATGGTGTTAGCATATGGATTTGCATGCATGCAAATGACATGCAACAATGTGGGAACGAAGTCCCTCCTCAATGAAGGTGAGGCTACCTTTATTGAAAACCAAAATTGTATTTACATCTGTACATTCAAAATTGTATGTGGGGGTGTTTGGAACATCAATGGAAAGAAAAGTGAATGAGGGAGATGGAATGGAATGAAGGAAAGGAGTGGAATGGAATGAATTGAAAGAACATGCAAGAGTTAGGTAAAAGCAGAGTCTAATATTGCACGAAGAGGAAAGATGAATAACTAACACAAATAAAACGGAGTTTGAGTTAGCTAAACAAGAATGTGTAAAAGGGAACACACGTGAGCAAATAGGTAATCAGAGCTTGATCACTGTGAACTAGAACAACAGATTAATAACGTTGACAATAAGATCAAAGACAATATATGCATGCAAGATTCAAACACTAACATTTAATGAACATAAGAACATCAAATGCTATAAGAGACAATGAATGGGACACAAAGTTCATATTTCATTAACTCCAAAATGTTTTCTCAAAAAAACACAAAGTTTCTTTCTTTGAAATAAAGCTTGCATACAAAAGTATTTTCTTCTCCTATCTCAAAGTCCCTTTACAAAAGAGCCCTCACTTCTTTTTATAACCCAAAAGTTGGTTACAAAGTAGTTAGGGTTTTACATGAACATTAAATAAGGCACTTAAGTGACCTTTGACTTTTTCTAACCAACTTTATTAAAAACAACTAAAAATAGAAATCACTTAAATTATCCACAACTTCCCGAAAGCAAATAACAACATCCTTTTCTTAAAAATCCACTTTTAAAATATACAATAATAACCAATGCCTTATCCATTGAAATGGGGTCCACCTATCTCAAACGTATGAGAAATGGACTCTCCCACTTCGTTAGATACCAAGAAAACTATCTCCCTGAACCGCCGGTGAAATTAGGATCTGTCGCTTTTGCTAGTTGAAAGGATCTAAACCTTCCCAAAGTTTCAAACATCTTTTCTTCTTCTGGAGGTTCATTTGGTCGAAGAATAGCCTCACAAAATACCTGCAATTCAAGAATCCTACTTGGCATATCATTTAAATTAATAATCTTTGATTGAGCGTTCTCAAATAAGTTCTTTAATTTGATGCACCACCTATCAAAACTAATGAGAAATTATTGGCATGGGAGTGTACATGTCCTTAAACAATTGTGAAAATTGCTCTTCCACTGCTCCGATGAACACCTTTGATTATGTTCATTTACGAGGTCAGGGATCTCACTATGAATTTTGAATCAAGGCGAGTGAAGTGAAGGCTTCATTGCATATGCTCTCATAATGGGTCATAGAATCCTCAAGAAGCATCTTCCTTGATTTGAGATGTAGACACCAAAGAAAATGTGTCCCTCGATGTTCAAATTCGGGAATTCCTTCAATGGTTAAAACTGAGGATTCCATATTCGTCATCTCCTGCAGACTGGGCAATATCTCATCCAAATTTGATATATTAGAAACAAAAGTGTCCTTGAAAGAAAGAATTGGATCAAGATACGCACTGACATCTTCATGGAGCTTAACCGCTGTTTTGATCGTCCCTTGGCCTAAAACGAGAATCTCTGAAAGCCAAGTTTTAGTGACATGGCCCAATGTGTTTATTTATTTTGACAAATTGAGAGTTTCTTCATCAGGGGCAGCCACCGTATCGTCGTATCGGGAAAGTGGATGATATGAGATTTATCAGATGTTGAACATATTCCACCAATTGATTATTTTCGGCCTTGGTGAGAGAGTGCGAGACTTATATTTCTCAAGTCTCTTTAGCACGATATCAATTGAATCTCGAGCCATTGCCATGTCACTTTCTAATGTGGACCTCCCAAGTCCAAGTCTGAAACTTCATAATCAATAGGTGTCATGGCATCACACTCCTTATCAACTTGTGGGATGGCAAGATCTGCAAATCTGTTTCTATCATTATCCACCATTATTCGAGAAAGCACCTTAGGCTTCTTGGGAATGACATCATTCAAAAGTTTGAAAAGGGCATCAAAATCAATGTCAATTGCCTTGACAACCCTCTTCCTTTTCTTAACCTTGGAATCAACCCAGGAAGGAGTATCATTCACTATTTCCGCATACAAAATCCTAGATCTCAAGAAATATTCTCATTGTTTTCGACATCATGAGATCCTACAAGAATCCTTTCCACGACCTCGATTTGAGGAGAAATAACCTCAATATCCACCTCCTGATCATTTGGGAGATTTTGGGAAATCTCTTCATGAACTGTAGGTTCCGAAGTGTTTGATATTTGGACTACCTGCACCTGAGTGGACACTTGTGCAAGGCGTGGCTAAGGATCATTTTTCACTAGCTTCTGAGAACTATTAACAATGTGAGTAGAAGAATCTCTACTTGAAGTAGAAAATCTTGATACACACTCTCTTCCTTCACCGGGGCTAGGGCCTTTAGATTTTTCTCCTCGTGGCACATTATTCGGCGAAGTGGATTTTGGCAACCACTCCTTTCTTTCTTGTTGTGTATGATTGGATGGTACGGAGGTTGATCAAGAAGGGGCTTTGGTTGAATGAAGACCTCCTTGAGTTGGCAATTTTTGTGATCCTGAAGTATGATCTTGAATTGATTGTAACTTGGCAAGTTCTCTGTTGTACCAAGATATGCTTCTTTCAAGAATCGGTTGATTCTTGTTATCAAGAGAAAATTCATCTCTTTTGGTCCATTCAATTCGAGGCAAGGGGTAAAAGCAACTGCATCATATGAAGGATTAATAACATCTTCATCATCATTTACGAACGAATCGGGAGGGTTCTTGATGCGAAAGGCCTTGATCTGAGCAAGTGTTAAGCGAGAAAACTCTCATCTTCTTACTTCATGCTCGTCTGAATAGGCAACCCAGAAATCTTCCATGGTAGGGTTATGTTGATACTTTTCTCCAAGAATCTTCTCGCATATATCCATTGATATCAAACTGGGCTCTCTTCACATATGGATGAATTGTGATGAGGGCGAACTCTTTTTCCATGAGTTGTACACTAAAAAGATTTGGACATTGGTATTCCCCGATTTGGATTGGGAAATGAATTCCTGAATCGGTGCTTGTCATTGAGAAGACAATGAACTTGGAATAGTTGTTGCAAGCAAGCTCCATTAATGCCCAATCACCGATCGACGTTTTAGAAGCTTCCATGGAATGCCAAAGAAAAGCCACTCACGTGAATGTAGGAAAAAGGATGAAAATTGAATAAACCAAGTTCCCCATTGGGAAATGACATTCATGGCTTCTTTGGAAAATCTTTCCTTTGTATTCCTATTCATGTTCGAATCACGCGAAAGTAAATGCATCATTGACCTTCTGAAATGGTGAGAGCTATTTTTGAAACTTAGTTGGGTAATAATGAAAAACACTATTTGATGGCCCCATGACTCCTCTTGTTTCGAGTCCAGAAAATAGCTTTCTTCTTGCTACTACATAAGTTAGATATGATGTCATGTAGAAGCATCCAATCATCTTAACTTTTATCAATTGTTTGTGAAGGGTATTACTGATAATGGTGGCCCAATCCACAAACTCTTTCTTGACAAGGATGATACAGATAAACTAATACATCCATGGGTGGAAAATCCTAGCGAGAGGTAAATTGAAAAAATGACTTAGAGAGTAATCATGCCCCGATTTCTTCCACGAACTCAACATGGTACAGTTCTTTGGGAATCCAATCAATTCAAGGCCTCTTGGTCACTAACCAGTTGTTATTAACCATCTTGCTCCACCTAAGGGGTTCTTCATCCCAAAATTCTTGTCTTTGACTAACGAGTGATATCCGCATTCTCAGGAAAGTCAGGTATGCCGAGCAATTCCTCAATGTGCTCCGATGTGATTAAGAGGAAAGGCTCGCAATTATCTTTAAAAATTCCTCGTCTCTTAGGATCATAATGCTCCATACAGCTGATAACCAACTCTGGACACTGCACCGAGATAGGAAATGTTGCTACTTGGGGTAGACCACTATGGTAAAGCCTATCCGAGAATATGGTTTTGCCTTCAGTTTTCACCCATTCACAGAATTGTTGCACATTGATGTAACCCAAATTTGTATTAGTGATATTATCATATGCTGACTTAATGGAACTAGGAGGGATGATTCCTTGGAATTCATACTTGAGTGTGGATTTGTTCGATTTCTCCACCGGCTTCTTCGCTCACACAAATTCCAGCAAGTTTAGACAGAACCCAAAGATCTCCAAAATCTGAACCACATTTAAATAGCAACGAAGATTTATCTAAACAAATTACTTCAATTTCCCGTTCTAAATGAAAAAGCCAAGTTACAGAGATACGTTTATGCATGCATTCTTATTTTTAAGAACTGTACATGGTAAGTTTCTAAACAGAACTCTATTTACCATGAAATTCAAAACCAATAACACAGATTTAATAAACCCCACAAGTCAATAACCAGACAAAATAAGGAATCCGAGAATCTCATAGAGCAGAATCATTTTAATGAAACATTTATAAGAGAGAAAAAGATCTTAAAGTTTAGAGCCTATCATGCTTGATAGCGCTTTTGCCAAGTCGAAGAGAACCTCCACCGAGCTCAAAACTTCTCTTTTTCTCCACAAAAATCAAATAACCATGTTCTTTTTCCACCATGCCTCCTATATATTCCATGAACTGAAACTAGGTTTAAAACCTCAAAAATAGCCATCAAGTGTAGTTCTATCTGCTAGTTCGAAAAACCAGTGAGCATGCAGAGCGAAAATCGCAAAACATACAAAGTAAAACAACCACATACCAAATCAAGCTTGCATGCCTTCCAAGGCGCTTTATAGACGAAGACCAAAAACAATTAATTCCCTTAACTCCTATTTTCCCGCCTATCCTCCTTTGCCACCGCCTCTCATGTTAGTTATTGCCAAATCAAATCTAACAAAGAATTCCATTTTAGTGGAGCCTCCACCTAAGCCTCCGCCAAATTCACTAACCCCTGCCAAAGTTGGCAGTACCTCCAAGCAATTAAAACCTTATCAACAATTTTAATGCCTTGGAACCGTCGCCTACCATGTATGCGACCACCTAATTCCCCATTCAAACCCATTAGTTTAGGGTAGATTATATTGTTTAGGTTAGACCTTAGGTAATTTGTAGTATATATATATACCTTAGGTTATAACCCAAACAACAATTACCACAATAGGTCTTAGCACATAGCCTAAGGTAGTTTCCACTTAGGTTAGATTAATTTTTCATTACTATAGTTTTAGGCATTAGGTTAGATCATAATATAACCTGGTAGTATTAGTTTCTAGGTAAATTTTTAATAACCTAGAAACCTTTCCAAATTCCTTAGCACCGAGCTTAGGTTAGGATGCCAATCAACCAAATCAAAGCGGAATAGAAAGCTTTAGGTTAAAATAGGAATTCTGTTATGTAACATAGTTTAGGTAGTAATTATTTTTACCTATCTTAGAATTCTGTAGGATAGTTCTTCTTAGGATTATGGATCTTTCCTATGCCGTGAACAGCTATGGTTAGTTTGCATCAACATTGTCCTGGTACAATCGAACTGAAAAGATCCAAGCATGACATACCATTGAATAGAACACGTTCATACAACAATCAAAGAACTAGTATCCGTCAAAGTTCATTCATATGTCTATCAATTCCTGGAATGTCAATTTACCATTCATCCTACAGAGCATATTTTTAAAACATTCCTTGGATCACTGAAATTGATCCAAGGATGAGTCAGATTAGTAGAAAAGTTTACAATTCTTAAACTAGATTGTAATCCACCTACAAGAAAAGAAAAAATGGATTTAAGGAAGCCATTCCAATTCAATCAAAGGATCTTAAGAACAAAAGATGATTTATCCATATCAAGCATGATCTCCAAAATTCAAAAGAACACATCTTTATAAGGAAAATCACATGTCAACACTTGAAATGTAAAGGAGGAAAATAACAACTGTCAAGGGTGTTACGGTCCAGAGGTCAAGCCTTGTAGTGGTTTACACGTTTACCTCGGGGATCAATTTTCACTTGGCGGAATGCACTGAGAAAGGTTTGTGCGTCACTTCTCTTACAACATAGAGAGTGATGTCACCATGGTAGATTTATGTGGTGCCAAACAACACCCTAATGAGACTTTCCCTAGCTTCCTCCAATGGTGGAGAGGGATAGCTGGCCGCTTCCCTTGCACTTTCCCTGAAAAACAACTGGTTAGTATTTTGTACCCAACCTAAATCCGGACATAGCCTTCCACCTCCAAATGCATTGTGTTTGCACTTTTGAGGAGGTCATTGAAAAAGGGGTTCAGATAGAGAAATCTCTCATTGCTAAAGGAACTCTCAAGTCCCAATCTAGAGATAATCAAAATGTTAAGCCCACGAAGAAGCCAAAGGTTTTTAACAAAAACAAAAATGTGGTAGGAGACAGAATCACTGATTCCAAACGTGTACAAATGGTCCAAATCGTCAACCTTTTAAACTGACCAAGGGACCGATTCAACCACCACCAAAATGAAGAACATTCACCTCTCTTAATGAACCTTTGATGGTTATATTAAAACAATTGGATGCGGCTCACATGATGACATATCCTATGACATAACCATTTGATGACAATGCTCCAAAACCTTCATGGTATAAGGAGCATGAAGATTGTGAAATGCATCGTGTCAAAGGACATAAGATAGACAAATGTCTGTGCCTCCGTCATTATATCCAAGACCTCATCAACAATGGGGAGATAGAGGTGGACAACCCAAGGAAAACTCATACACCCAACGAGAAAATGGGGATATATAAAGAGCCACTCCCCAATCATGATAAATCAGAAAATTCAAAGCCGGATCGGGAGAGTCATCCAAGGCTATAAAGCGTGAATTACATATACACCAAAAAGACAATAACCATTATGATTCACTTATTGGATGTATTCGCTCTCCTACTGACCATGTCAACACCATCCGAATTAAGCGAAAGGATTACGCCGCGGTAACAAGGTGTGCCTACCTCGTGATTCTGGAACCTTTGCCATCAACTCCACAAAATGGTAAATACAACCTCTTAGAGAAACTTGAGAAGACGTCTTCTAAGATTTTGATCTTAGATCTTCTTAAGATATCCAATGTACACAAAGACATTCTTTACCAAACTCTTCAGGGTTCGGGAGTGCCATTGAGGTAGATCCTACACATCTTCAAGCCACAAAGTGGCAAACATCATCCCAACTAAACATATTGCCTTCAACCATAGGGAGATCCCTATTGAAAATTCAACACATAATCTTCCTTTGTATATTGAGGTAGTTGTTACCCACAGGAAGATCAAACAAGTGCTTGTGGACAACGGATCAGGGTTGAACATATGCACACTAAAATTGGTTAAACAGCTGGGACATACTGAGGTAGATCTTGAATCGAATATCATCACTATCACCGCTTACGACAACGCGGAAAGGGAGTCAGCGGGAACAATCACGTTACCCATGGAGGTGGGTCCCACTTTCCATTAAACAAAGTTTCATGTCCTGGACTTGGAACTTCCATATAATATGCTTCTAGGCTGACCATGGATTCATGCCATGCAGGTCGTGCCATCAACGCCCATCGCAGCATTAAATTGAAGCATGAGGGACACACCCTTATAATAAAAGGATATTTAGAGCCCTTCACTCACTGTAGAGCTCTCAATAGCTTTGCACGAAGGTCACATATGCATGTCCCTCCGCCGATATAGCTATCCCTCTCCAATTTGAAGCCATGGAATCTCGAATAGATTCAGATTCTCTCAGTTCTTGCGCCCATGGTGCGTCAACATCAACTTCTCCTTTTGATTCATGGGAGATGAAAATCCCTTAATATGGCTACGGAGAATATAATGTACAAGAAGCCCTCTTGGTTTTAGACCTTTCATTGTCACCCAAGACTATAGGTCGACCCAACTATCGCTTGAAGACCTAGAAATGAACACACTATTGGGTCATTCTTACCTGAGGCTTGTTAGTCAAGAAAATTGTTAGATCCACCTACAACTTAGGTCCCAGAGGATACTCAACCAACCTATTATCAAACCCCTAAATATGAGAAATCCAGAAGATGATGTACTCCATGGGCTACAAGGGCCTAGGATGTGGAAGAAACGAACAAGGACAGAGAGAACCAAAGCTATTCCACTTTTAAAACAGAAATATATGGCATTGGGATTCACCTTTATGGAGCACACCCCAATGATCAAGACGCTACTTATTCTCGAATGTGAGGATATCTCTCGACTATCTGATAATGATATGGATTCCCATCAGAGCCAATATGAGGATCTTGTCTCCACAAACCTATTCATGAACAACGTTGTCCTAACAATAACCCCTACGGAACCAACCCCCCGACCTTGTCTACCCTTCCTTGTTGAATGGGACTAACAACGCCACATGTTGCTAGATTTATTTGAGAATGATGAAGCTATCACAGAGTTCATGGGCATAAGGCATACAATTCCCATTGGAGACCACAAAAAGGGATTCTTTATTGACTTGGATACTTGTGCTTACTTCAGCGAGGAGGCTGAGATTCGTGGTCAACAAAACTTAAGAAAAAGCGAGGGCAAAAGTTCCAACATAAAGCCTCGGAAAAATCAAAGTTTGAGTCGCATAGTGAAAACCTCTTTGATGCACTAGCCGAAAAAAACAAGTAAAAAAATCAAAGGATAATCAAAGTGACCATGCCAAGGATGAAAATCTTGTGGAGACATCCTTGGACGAAGATCTCAACCTTCCTCCCGATCCTACACATATGGAGGACTTGTCAAAATTACTAGTAGAGGAGACTATTGATGTGAATATTGGTACAAAAGAGGACCCAAAGATAGTAAAATTGGGAGCTTCACTCTCGGCACGAGAACAAAAGACATTCACTATGCTGCTACGAGAGTTTATAGACATGTTTACATGGTCCTACAAAGACATGCCAGGCTTAGATCCAACTTTAGTCGTGCACAACCTAGTTGTGCATGCAGATGCTAAGCCTATTAAATAGAAGCTTAGAAAGATGCACCCAAGGGTAGCCCTATTGGTTAAAGAAGAATTGGAAAGATTGCTTGCGGCAGGATTCATTCGGCCTATTGATTATTCTGAATGGATATCTAACATCATCCCTATCCAGAAAAATCTTGTCGGGATTAAAATTTGCATGGATTTTAGAGACATTAATAAGGCTTGCCCTAAGGATGATTTTCCGCTACCAAATATTGACATGATTGTGGATTCAATAATAGGATACGAGATGCTATCTCTCATGGATGGATTTTCAAGATACAACCAAATCAAGATAGTTGAAGAAGATCAACACAAAATGGCTTTCACGACTCCTTGGGGTACCTTCTGTTATCAGGTGATGCCATTTGGTCTCAAAAATGCAGGAGCTACTTATCAGTGGGAAATGATGGTAATTTTTCATGATATGATTCATGATATCATGGAGGACTATGTGGATGACATCCTCGGAAAGTCTAAGACAAGAGAAGATCACCCTGTCATTTTGCAGGTGTATCTTTGAGCACCTATGAGAGTACAAGGTCAGGTGAATCCAAAGAAGTGTGTATTCGGCATGCTATCAGGAAAACTGTTGGGCTTCATCGTATCAAGAAGAGGAATTGAGGTAGACCCTGCTAAAGTGTTTGCTATTACTTGAAATGCCTCCACCTAAGAATATTAAGCAACTACGCAGCTTACAGGGAAAATCCAGGCTATCCACCACTTCATCTCCCAGCTTGTAGATAAGTGCCACTCATTCACCCACTTGCTTAAAAAGGATGTCACCTTCATCTAGGGACCAAAGCAACAACAAGCCTTTGCTTTGCTTAAACAATACTTGGCCAATCCACCTGTCCTCATGCCTCCAACTCCTGGGAGCCACTCTTGCTTTATATCTCTACTACGCAATTTGTTATTGGTGCGCTACTCACCCAATACGACCTGGGTCACAAAGAAAAGGTGGTGTATTATCTCAGTCGTACTCTCATCACTTATGAACTCAACTACCCCCAAATTGAAAAGGCTTGCTTGGCTATTGTTTTTAATTTTCAAAAACTTTTCCATTATCTATTGAATACCAAAACCAAGTTGATATCCAAAGTTGACCCACTCAAGTACTTGTTATCTAAACCAACCCTCACAGGTAGAATGGCTAATTGGATCATTCTATTAAGTGAGTTTGACATAGAATTTGTACATCAGAAGTCGGTTAAAGGACAAGTACTTGCTTTGACCAACTAGTAAAAGCACCTTTGTAAGGCACTAAACCTCTGAATCTGGATCTACCAGATGCCTCATTATTATACATTAAAGAATTTGTCGTGTGGCAAATACATTTTGACGGGTCCTTTACTTTTCATGGTTCAGGTGTAGGGGTAGTCCTCATTACTCCTTCAGTGACCCTATACCATAAGCTTTTCACCTGGGTTTTCCTTGCACAAACAATATTGTAGAGTATGAGGCACTTATCGCAAGGATGAAGCTCACTATCAAGTGGAACATTCATCATGTCAAGGTTGTGGGTGATTCTCAGTTAATTATCAAGCAAGTTAATGATGAATACAAGGTTAAGGATGACAAGCTCATACCTTACAAAAAGTTAGTAGAAACTCTAAAGGAGTACTTTGTGTGCATTACATTTGAACAAATCCCAAGAGCGCAAAATAGATCGGTAGATGTTATGGCAATAGTGGGTTCTATGCTTTGTATTCCGCCAGGGAATAATGACATGTCGTTCTTTGTAGAAAATTTACATCAGCCCGCATATGACATGCCAAAATCTTTTCTGGCTTGTGATGTTATTGGTCCCAATTCCCATGGTATGAGCCCATCTTTACCTATCTCAAGGACAACACGTTCCCTCCCGATCTCCCATTCTCGAGAAACAAAGCTTGATTCTCCAAATATCCCATTACACCCTTTTAGGAGGTACACTTTATCATCATGGCTACGATGGGAATCATTACGTTGTCTTGATATGACGGAGTCGATCCAAGTGATCAAAGAAGTACATGAAGGGGTGTGTGGAGCACATACTAATGGAATGGTTTTGGCCAAGAAATTGTTAAGAGTAGGCTACTATTGGCCTACCATGGAAATTGATTGTTGCAATTATGTCAGGAAGTGTGTACTTTGCCAAAAGTATGGAAACTTCATCCATGCTCCATCGCAACCTATCACTACCCCATGGCCATTTTCTAAATGGGGACTTGACTTGATAGGGAAGCTTACCCCTACCTCATCTGATGGTCATACCCACATCATCACGGCTACTGAATACTTTACAAAGTGGGTGGAGGCCGTTCCCTTAACCTATGTAATAGGAGCTCAGATTTCCAAATTTATCATGAATCATATCATTTGTCGATATGGCATTCCTACGGCCATTATTACGAGATAATGGAAAGTCATTTAAGAATAAAACTGTAAAGGGTCTCTGTCAGTGGTTCCAAATTAGGTTAAAATGGTCTACACCATATTACCCCCAAGGTAATGGACAGGCCAAAGCCACAAACAAGACTTTGGTGAGAATAATGGAGAAGATGGTCAGTAAAACAGGTCATAATTGGCACTTGCAAATCCACCCAACTCTTTGGGCTTACAGAACCTCCATTCACACTCCTATGGGTGTGACACCATATTCTCTAGTATTTGGGACAGAATCCATCATCCCATTAGAAATTAAACTTCCTTCCCTAATAATCTCTCTTAGGGACTATTTGATAAAGATGAGGATTACTAGGTGGCTAGACTAGCTGAATTAGAGCTCCTAGATGAGAAGCGCATTCGCACTCTTAATCACCTCAAAGTGTATCAAAATAGAGTCTCCAGAAACTACAACAAGAGAATCATACCTCACTAGTTTGAGGTTGGTGATTTGGTCATGAAGGAGAATCAGTTCAACACAAGAGCAGAACGAGAAAAGAAAGGAAAGTTTGAACCACATTGGTTAGGACCCTATGTTATAGTAGCCAAGTACGGCATAGGGGCATACAAACTTGCTCACCCCAATGGTGATGAGCTCCGTGAGCCCATGAACGCCATGCATCTTAAGCGGTTCTATGCTTAAACATGGCACAAAATTAGAAAAGCAAAAAAAAAAAAAACATGGTAAAATGATCAAAATAATAATAATAATAAAATAAAATAGAAAAAAATTAGAAAAAGAAAAAGAAAAAGAGAAAACAGGTCATCCACAAGTGAAAACCACACAATTGTGGCACTTTGGATAGGTCCTTGGGTGAAAACCAGTTTCTGGCACCTTGGGAGGATTCGTTGTTCACAAGCATCTTACATTTGAAGGGTACTTTTATTTGGCCTATCCCTAGTTCTGCCTTTGAGATTCCCTGTGAGCCCAATCTGTCAAGCCTTGATCCGGTTTTGTCTTCTTTTATTCATCTGTGGGGCATGGTCTTTCACTCCCCATCTTACGTTGGGGACAATTCAACCACTTCACCTTCTTATTCATATGTGTGTGGCCTCTCGCCCTTGTATATTCCTCATCTAACGTTGGGGGCATCCACTCTTTCTTGGTCACCTATGCATAACTCTGGAAAACTATTAGAAAACAACGTAAAAACAATATAAAATTGTTTCAAAAACCCTAAACAATAGAAAATTGTTTCCCATAAATAAAAAACAATAGAAAAGTTTTACGAGAAAAACAACGCCTTACAAAAACATTTACTTACGCATGTTTCTTGCTCTGCTTGTTTGCTTCTATAGTTGTTTCATGTCTTTGCTTTTAGGTTATTTTTTGCTTGGGCATACTTTGTTAGAATTCATCTTTTCTTACTTAGATTAGATTTATTCTTGCTTGTGCATATTAAGGTATGTTCTTGCATGCTAGTGAATCATGGTGCGTTATTATGTTAATTCATTGTGTTCTTTATTAGCATTTGATTGTGTTTATTGCATGTGCAGTGTTTTGTTATCACATCATCACATTACCATCATTATCATCACATCTAACATCATCTATACATCATATATCAAGAAAAAGCTAAGTATACATCATACATGAATGCTAAGCTAATTGTCACATATCGTATCATCAAATGGGGGCAAGAGGGATCGTAAATATCAAAATCTATCCCCCCCACACCCTTATCATCATATCATCTCGTCCACTAAGTATGGCACATCACATAAGCAATCACATTTGATATATTCTACAAGATCAATCATCTAGAAATCAAAACACATGTGATACATCAACAAGATCATGATACATATACATGTCAAATCAAATCAGAATGCATCATAAACATAGTTATCTATCCATGAGAAATAATAAACAAATGTCCATCTCATATACACATATGTCCTGTCAAAAATGTCCATCTCATATACATATATGTCATGTCAAAATGTCCATCTCATATACACATATGTCATGTCAAAAATGTCCAAATCATACATGTGTGGTATATCTGTATCAAAAATGGATATACATCATGGTAGTACATCAAAAATGCCTTCATCTAAGGCATACAAAGGTGATACATCAAATCACTGAATAGAAAATCCTTCATCAGAGGCATGTATCAAAACTGCTATACATCAAAAATGCCTTCATCTGAGGTGTACAAAGGTGATACATCTATAACAGAATAAAATCCTTCATCTGAGGCATACAAAAGAATGGTACATGTATCAAGGAAGAATAGCATTCGTCAAGAGGCGTATGTGAAAGAACAAAACATCGTAATGACTCGAGCCTTTTGAGGGAGTAGCTGGCTTGTCCCGTGGAGGTAGCATGACATGAGTATCGCCGGCTCTCTCTAGTCGTGATCGCCCACCGAGGCCTCGAGGCCTCTAATCCGTGCCCCTACTCGATCAAGCTAAGCACGTAGGAGGTGCTCACCGCTTAGCCGGAACCACCTCAAAATATAAGGACCTCGTAATAGACGCCCGCCTCTCTCCGTGGCCAAATCTCTATGAGTTCGGATAGTCACTGTTGTACCCTATGTGCGCGATAGGAGGCTATCTCTCCGGCTCGAGCCGCCGGCTTTCGCCTGGCCCACTACATGCTCTACCTTGAGCCTATCTCGCTCTAATATCACAAGTCGTAACAGGCTCTGTGTCTCGCTGGTATAAACTGTCACATGGGCCATCCGGAAGGCCATATGTCAAATATGCTAGAAGTGCACAAGTCATATCACCCCCGGGCCGGCCTGCAGACCCGAGCCTCGATCTTGCTCTAATAATAAAGTCACAATCTGGGTCCGAGCTTGATCTCGCTTAGTTGTCGCTGTCACACACTAGCCTCGGGCCTCGTCTCTCTCTCTCTCTGCTCTGCCTCGATCTCTCTCGACTAGAACCCGCCGTAATTGTTGCCGCAAAGTGGTTTTTGTGCCACCGGTCAGTGCCACCGAGGTCAGGTCCTCGTGGCACTCTAGATGACTTGCCCCGCCAAGGACCCTAGCTCTCGAATCTATGTTGATGCATCTCCCGACCATGTGGCCTCGGTCCCCGTACTGAGCGATACCCTGCATGTCATGAGGTAATCCATCAAATGGATCCTCTGGATTAGGACATGTTGCTCTCTCTCTCTCTCTCTCCACTTAGAACCATGCCAAATCGCTATGGCAATCGAGCGCCACGCCTGTGCCTCTTCCCCGATAGTGAGGCACCGGAGTAAGACAAAGGTGTACCAAGTCAAATAATTTGTTGTGGTACATGGGTCCCTGACCTATCATGTTGGGTCCCATGCCTGTGGGACCACCTGTGAGAAACTCGCCCTGGCTCGAGCCACCGATATGCGAGGCCCCATAGTATGCCTCTTTGAATCTCTAGTGGGCATACCATATATCGGGCTACGGAACCCCCTGTACTATGCCAAGCTACAACTAAGACTGTCAACTCTATATAACTCTATGATGTAGCTACGACTGCCAAGGATAAAGTGCTCTACTAAGCACACACTGAGCTCTATGGCATCCTCTGGCCACTGGATATGTCTATAAGGTCTCCATATAATGTCTATCTCTGGCAACTCATCAAACTCTCACCTGTATCTATATAGGCTGCCTAGGTGGCCTCTCACATCGCCACCTACTGATACCCACGCCATGTAAGATGGCTCCTCTGGGTCTCGAACATGCAAAGTGCCCACAGGGCATCCAATCGCAATATGGTCCCATGACCAAATATGTAACAATGAGGCTGGCCCCACGGTCTTCTAATCGTGGTAGGTAATCAAATGTAGATCCCAATACAAGTGCGCCAGTATGCACTACCCCTAGCAATATCGCTCACCACTGAAAATGCCATGAACTAATAATAATAACCCTCTCGGGAAAGATGTCCCCGTCTTATCAGTGGGAAAATGCACTAATAAGTGACATGATGTATAGGGGCCCCAATGCAATGTCGGGTCAGAAATACACTCGTGCAATGCAATGGTCATACCGTCATGCGGTATGTCATCTATGTCGAACAGGTCACTGCAGCTACTCTAATTTTATCTATATCAGAGTTATACTCAATCAAAGTACCAAGGATCAACACGCAGAGAATCTACCATACATCCTCTGGGTCACGCCATCTCCCCAAAGAGGAATTTTGAAACACTTGCTCTCACTATACCATCGCTCGCCTAAGACCATCAAGAAACCATGGTCCAAGGTGATGGATGGCATCCGAGACACGGGGCCTAGCCCCACCTTACCTCGAGAAGTATGGACATAGCCCGTCGGTCTCGCCGACGCATTCTCCTTTAACTCATCTATCCGGGAGTTACGCTCCCGCATCCAAACACCTGGCAATCGCCTCTGCAAATGTCAATCACTTCTTCTAACATTTCTTCTAAAATCTATCTCTCATTTTAGGTTAATCCAAAAATCCTTAATTTTCTTCTAAGGCATATTTCTTGTCTATCCTCCGCCGGCCTAGACACCCGCATGCCCTTTTGGGCATGTGTGCCTCCCTTGCACGCGCACGTGTGCGCGCAATGGTCTTCGGGCATGTGTGCCATCATTCGTGCACCTGCGCACCCTTTTGGGTGTGTACGCCTCTCATTCGGTGCTTGCCATGCCATCATTCATGTCTCTCACACTTGCACACGCGACCCCCAATGTGTGTGCGCTCTTCTTTTGGCATGTGTGCTTCCCTTCTAGTGTGTGCATGTGCGCGCACATGTGTAGTGTGTGCGCATGCACGTGGGTGTGTGGAGTTTGTACCTACGCATGTGCGCAGATGCAAACGAGGTGCTTGACCCCCAAGAGACACCCGTGCCCGATTTCGACACTCGCGCCACATGTATGCGCACCGACGTGACTCCCAGCCCTAATTACTAATGTTAGGTCATTAATGAAAAAATTTGACAAACGAGGTTTGATACTCACAAAGGCGTCGTGCTGCCGCCGCCGTCGCCGGTACCCTCGGATCGTGTCTCGCCGCCTCGGTCGGTCCCCGATCACCATCATCCTCGTAGTCACGAGCCTCATAATAAAATCTCAATAGTGCTCGGTTAAAATGAATTGTCATGGGTGATTTACCCCCCAGGTGGGGTATATAAACTTGTTTTTCACCGCCGTGAAGGCCTAGAGGCTCATTTTGACCGCCGTTTTCTCCTCTCTTCACTGTGTAATAATTTTTTTATTAAATAATTATTTTTCACCGTATTGGGCATTTTTTACCTGTCTAATACCCCTTTCTTCCCCTAGGAAATTTTATTGATCCTAGGCGATTTTTCTTCTTATTCACACTCTCGTAAATAATTATTTTTCAAAAATAATTATTTTATTAATTTTTCCACTACACAAGGACATTATTTGTCGCTTATTTCTTCTTTCTTCCACCTAGGGCACTTTCTGCTGCATGAATAGGCCCTTCATTCTATTTTCTTCTACTGTCCCATCACATTTTAGAAAAATAGAAAACTATATATATATATATATATATATATATATATATATATATCATGTCAAAAATCCAAAAATAGGGCAAAATTTTTCACGTAAATCCTAAAAAGTAAAAAAACCTATAAAAATGGTAACTTACTTATTACGGCTGAAACTTGTGTCTTGCACATGGTATTTTCTCCATATCCTACTGGTTTATTTCACATCTTCCTCGATTAATACGACTTGTGGATTTGCAGACTCACAACCATTCACAAAGCTAGTTACTTGCTTTGTTCGTACTGGGGCACGTTTGTTGCTGGTGTTGTTTCGTTGCAAACAACGCTTTTTATTTGGTCCCCGTGTCCATTATCATTTCCCCTTGCATGTATCTTTGCTCGAGGCATCATTTTTAACCCTTGTCGTCAATCATGAACATGTGGATCTCTTCACTTGATAACAAAACATCTGCATAAATCCTGCCTTAACCGCTGTTAGGTTGGATATGTGCATTCGTACTTGTTTTCCTATTAAATGAGCTTGTTTCCTTCTCGTATTGCATTGCATTGTTGTATGTCGCATGTAGGTGGTATTTTCAGAATGGACAATTGTTTGTTGTATGGCTTTTCATGTCATTCTACCTTTGTCGTATGCTTATATTTTTCATAAGGACCGATGACGTAGCTCTTATGGTAATATGATGACATCAAAATTGTTCCAATACATAGCGGCTAGAGGCTAAGCTCTTCTCTCCCCTCCATATTTCTTCTACATCACTTTTCTCCTACCCCTAATCTTCCATATTCCTGGGCATCCCGCCCTTCCCATTCTTCTATCTATTTCTCACCTTTTTTGATCGTCGATCATCTTCCTTCATCACCCCATCGACACTCGAGGGGCATCTCTCCTCCTACTATTTTTTTCTTCTATCCCTTCAAAATTTCTTTCATCTACTATCTTTGAGTGGCGTCATTTACACCACCCCAAAGAGGGGCAAATGTAAACACCCATAATTATGCCCAAGCAATTTAAATACTTAAATTGCGCTAATTATCTCCCTTCGCAAATTGACGACATATCGTCAAAGGCGCATCTTCTCTCTTATTATCATTAATTAATTATAGTACGTTAATTAGTTAAATCACCTATCCAACTAGCATCCCGATTAACGACCTTCTCGTTAATTATTCACCCTTCTTTTGGACTATTAATTATTTTTAATTAATTAGCTTTCCCTTCATTTAACCAATAAATCAATATTTAATTGATTTAATCCCCTTCTAATAGCCTAAATCATACTAATATTCCTCTAATTAAATTTTATAAGCTTACATCTACCTATTTGTTAATCACCTTTGATTAATTAAAGCACCCCCAACTCCCATGACTTGCTAAGCATAAATTAAACCCTTCTAAAGTAAGGTTACCTTTTATAAAGCAACCTTATCCATTCCTAATCATGTTTTACCTTTATCCCACATGCGAAAGGGATGAAGTGTTTCCTTTATCCATCAAGCTATATAAGAGCCCTCCTTCTACCTTTATACCTACACCTAAACTTTTGAGAAGACAAATGCAAAGCATATAGCAAAATAGACTAAAAGCTTTCCTTTGTTTTCTTGAGAGTTCGTCATCTTGGAGGGTTAAGCCTCTTTCCTAAGTGCTTAGGTCATATGGGAGGTGTCAAAAGGGTCTTGTAGCCCAAATTTGACAAGCCCTCATTCCTAGGTTCTTGGAATACCAAAGACAACCATTTTTTATTGCCATGGAGCCTATATAGGTCCATTCATTTATTTTTTGTTAGAGAATAGAGGATTTAGATACTTAACATTATTAGTTTCAAAGTTTTGAATATGATGAATGTTAGTATCTAACCCTTGTTTAATTCTTATCTTGATGGTGCTTAGTATTTTGTTTAATTCTTGCTAATTAAGGCTATTAGGTGTTAGTCTTTACTTGCATTAGCATTAGTTTTAAAACAAATTCATGCACACGTAAGGTCAGTAAATGTTTGTAATCGATGTGAACGTCAGAACTACCATCTTTGAGTGAATCTAGAGCTAAATGATGCCTCAAATATTTATTAGGAAGGATCTGAGTGGATTTTTTGTCTTGTGATGTTGCTTGAGGTTTGAGAGATGAAAACGATCACCAAGATGCTTGAAAATGATTAGTGTTGATTCCTGGTAATGATTGAAGATGTCTTGGATATAGTAGAGTCAGAAATGAAGTGAAGGAGTGACAAGGAGGTCTAAGATTCAAGATTGAAGATCCCCAGGAGATCATAAAATTGATATTTATAATCGTTGGTGTTTCGTTTGAATCGTCAGCGATCCACTTTTTATGGGGAAATAATAACAAAAGTGGTCAAACCACTTCTAATTAGGGGTTTTCACTTTGGGATGCGGGTAAATGACTAAGGTGATGTTAGAGGATGAGGTAAGGAGGTTAATAAGGTTATATAATTATTGATAAATAGCTGATTTGTTTTTGTTTTGCTTGATTTTAGCTTCTAAGTGGTTTTGGGTGGTTTTAAGAGGTAAAATGAGATTTTACAGCTGTGAGATGGTATGAGAGGAATATTTACATGGAGTAAATATTGTGGGGTTTTAGACTTAGGATAAGAGATGTATGAATTAAATATTGAATTTGTTTTAATATAGTTGTGAAGATAGTGTATATTAGCGGTGTAGTTATGAGTGTCTACATTTGCCCTTTTTCTCATGAGTAATTTGGTGTAGGCAAAGTGCTGACAAAAACAAATATTTGCGATAAATCAATTTGTATGGGTGATCCCACTCAAAATGGGGTGATCAGAGATATAGTGTAAGGAACACTAGTTTGAAAAAGTTGGTTGTTGGATAGGTTTGTCATGTGTTTGCGTTAAAAATTGCCCCAAGATGGGGTATCGAAACAATAAGCACTACCGTGAATCAAGTGATAGGGTAAAACCAAGGGGTTCATTGCCTATAGACCTATGAATCATAAGGGTAGGCTGCAAAGATAGGTAATTCAAGTGATGAGGGGTCAAAGGGCGCTCATCCCATAGACATGTGACATATCCCAGAGAGATTGATTTTGGATATTTAATTTTTTGACGATTGGGGTTCTTTTAAACAAGACATTTTGTTGAAAAATGTGATGAAGGGGTGTTAATGTGGAAAATAGTGATTCATGGTAAAAATAGGATGAATTGCTAACGATTTTGAGCAATCGCTGGCAATTGAGGTGAATCACTGGAAATTCAAGGAATCATCGATGATTACTACGAAAGTTTGGGGGAGGCTATAAAAGCCCTAAGTCGGTGGTGCACAATTCATTTTTGTGACTTGTTTTGGAAATTTGGGAGAGATTTAAGTGAGTGAAAAAGGTGATTTGGAGTAATGGCATCATCAACAAGGTAGGAAACCCATGTAGGTAGAGGTGAGTGCCGATTTTAATGGTTTTTTATTATTGTTGTTGGTTTTTTCTTTTTTGATGGTACGGAGGGTTAAGTTTTAAAATTGCTTAATCACCAAAGTGATTTAGTTCGATTGCAATGATTCTAGTGAATCGCCAAAGTGATTTGTGTGTGTTTGCTATGACCGGATTTTTTAGTTAGTGACCTGTGGATTTTGATGAAGTTTTTGATTTTTTTAATAAATATGGATTCTAATGTGTGTTTTTATATGTTTTATGATCATGTCGGTGATGGTTAAGTTGACTATTCAAGATAGGATTCCATTGATTTTAGCAGAGTTATGGGAGGATATGTCGGATGATGATCAAGTCATGTGGAGTAGGTGGGGTTTATAGGGATACGAGATTATAGACACATTCATAGATGTCTGAGGGTTATTATTGGCTTTAATGGAGAGATGGGATCTAGCCACCTATACATTTTGGTTACTGACATGTGAGATCACGATCACTATGGAGGATACCCATAGGATTACTAGACTGTCAGTTCATGGAGAGGGTATCTATTATATTGATGAGATGGAGAGAGAGGATGTTATGATGAGATTATATGGAGATGATGCAGATGATGTCCAATATACTTCAGGGGGTTTTTATTATCACGTATTTTACAGAGAGAGGGATGTACATGAATGACTATGTTGATGATGGGTATCTCATGTTTTGCTTTACCTAATTTTGGAGGAGGGAGATTCCCATGAATGATGATAGGATTGGTGGCATAGAAGATGGAGCATCGTATAGTGTTTTTTGGGCCCCCGCATTATTAGCATAGACATACATGGAACTAAAGGCTTGGAGAGTCCACAAGAGGTTTAGGATAGATGTTGCATTTCTATTATAGTGTTGCGTTCGAGCACATTGTTATAGCTCATCCGCATGGTTTACCATGGGGAGGTGTAGATTTAACTAGTAGATTAGCCGATTCATGAGATGGCAAGGGGATGTAGGACATCTCGAGAGGTAAATGGAAGGAGGTGCATTACAAATAGCTCCTTATAAAGTTACAAGTTGGAGATGTTGTATCGAGACCATATGATCATTTACCGATGTGGTCAGGTTGTGAGTGTGAGCTTGATGGTTTATAACAAGAGTATTGGGTGTAGGGGAGATGAGGGGGAGAGTGGGAGCTCATCAGATTTAGCCATGTTAGATGGCAATTTGGTTTGATACATGATGTTCATGAGGCTCTAGTATTGTATAGACGGGATGAGGGATATTTGGACATTCCCAAGCCAATCAGGGATGGATTCCTATTACAGGTTGATGAGCAAAGGAGCCATGGGTCTAGATGAGCATGGTGACTTAGTGTCGATTGATGATGTTGGAGTGACTATTGGTTAAAAGCGATGGTGGACTAGTGCATATGCAGAGTTTGAGAGATCCCAATTGACTCGTAGAGGGAGCATAGGAGGTTGTTAATGTTAGTGATGATGAGGATGGTGATGAAGATGAGGAGGGTCCGAAAGCCATCGTTACATGGTCGACGGCCAAAAGACCACAGTGGAAGCCGAGAGAGATAGTTTGCGGAGGGAGAGAGATGATTTGATTGGAGTGAGGACTACTTTGATTGGTGAGAGAGATGGTGTTATTGTTGAGCGGGATGGTCTTAGAGTATAGTTGGCGCAGACCACTACCGATCGCGATCGATATAGATAGCAGCAATAGACCCTAAAAAGGGCTCTCAGATTACAGATCTTCGATATCGAATGAATGCGAGTTAGCCGCTCATGCCTAGGATAGTATTTAAATGCGTGCCCCATACATGATTAGCTCTGCTCATTATCGACCTTAGTGCATAGAGTTTGCTTATTATAAGGATATGGTGATACATGATTTTCCTAATGTAGTTCTCTATGCTGATCACTTGACACAACAAGGAGCAGCCTAGTGCTAGGGTAGGAGTTTGGGTCAGCCACCTTGAGGACTACATGGAGGGGCTAGTGGTGATGGTGGTATGCAAGGAGGTAATGGTAGTTTCATTCATGCTAGCAACTTTCTTGGATGTTTCTAGTTCACTTGATAGGTGTTATGTGTATTTGTGTTTTCATATGTCTACAACTCTTGTACAAAATCCTTGATGTATATATTTTGATGTGCAGAGTGAGGGATTCCTTAATGATGTATTTATATACTTTGATTATCTATATATATCTATGATGATGTGTTTTGGCCTATGTGTTTAGTGTTTCATTTGATGTTGATGGGATTTGAATATGAAAATTTTATATGTTTTGGATGTTTATATGATTTAGATGTTGATGTATAATTTATATGATTTCAAATGTGATTAAAAATGTATTCTAAGAGGATTAAAAATGGAATTATTTCTTTAATATGGATTTGATACATATGTGATAGGTATAAAATGTGAAAGCACTTGCACTTTTAGCCTTTAACAATGTTAAAATGAGACTATCAATGGGTAGTTACACATGAGATCTTAACTCTAAAGACTGGGTAATGAGATGTACCTTCCTAGGACATGAAAGGGGTTTGACATGTGTTGATTGATGTGGGAGAGAGGGTTATCCTTTTTAACAATTTCATAGAGAAATGCCCCAGCTATACACATTTTTCTTTTTGATGCAAATTGATCGATGCGGGCGCTTTCTTTGATGGGAAAGTTGATCAATGTGGGAATCTTCCTAAGATGCTTTTGAAATATTGAAGGTTGATCGATGCGGAAGCCTTTTTACATATGTAGTCATCCTTCAAGGGAGTGGTCTATGATTTTGACTTTTGACTTTTGATTTTTACAGAGATAGTCATCCTTCGAGGGATCAGTCTATATTTTGATGGGTAGCTTTCCTTTGAGGGATCAATCTACTATTATTTTTTACAATAAGATTTTGATATTTGGAATAGTTGTCCTCAAGGGATCAATCTATTGTATTTTTTACTTTGATAGGAAGCATCCATAGATATTTTTAACTTTTTTATTTTGAATTGAGGGCAAGACTCTAATAGATTGTTTCAAGGAGGAGAAAGAGATGTGTATACAACCTACACATGTGTGCCCCATGACATATTTTTAATTGGTACAAAGTAGGTGGATGTAATGATTGTGGGGTTCTCTTATCTCGCTTTTAGTGATTCCAACTAAAATTGAGATAACCATAGAAAATTTTTGACAAAACCTCCTAAAAATGCCCTTTGAAGGAGATTTTCGGGTTTTCGGGTTTCCATCGCATGCAAACATGTCTTTTACATGCTTCATGTCGAGTGTCTTCTGAAACCCGAAACCCGATTACATGCTAGTGTATCGGGTTTTCGAAACTCGGGAGCATCAGAACATACCTTACAAAAGACATGTTACATGCTACTTGATTCCCGAAACCCAAAACCCAAAATGATCCTTTGTGTCGGGTTTTCGGAACCCGATAAAGCATCCAGACATGTCTTTTACATGTTTCATGTCGGTTGGTTCCCGAAACCCGATTTGTTAAGAAAACCTTTATTTCAGGTTTTCGGAAGTGTCGAGCATGATGACATGGCATTAATGCCGAGTTGTCGGTTAGTTGGCACACGTGTCGAAGGAGGTGTAATAAATGCTAGGGCTTTATAAATACTCTGATTTTACACGTCATTTCTACCTGACATATTTTTGTTGCGTGGATTTTTCGTACATGCTCCTTCGACCTCCAAACCTGATTGAACTTCTTGATCGATTTTGTGATCCATCTTCGATCATTTTTCAAATTTCTTGAAGGTATTTTTCTCTTCTTATCATTTTGTGATCTTCGGGTTTGTTTTTGAAGCGTTCTTTCGATGTTTTTCCTCTTTTCTTTTTCTTGCCTCTGGGTTTAGGGTTTAGGGTTGTATTTTTCATTTTTGTTGAATTTCCATGAAAACCCTTATTTAAAAATCAATCTTGGGTGTTTTCTTATTGCCTTTCATGGATATACTCTTGTGGTTTTTGGAAATAATCTATAAAATTTAACTTACAAGCATGCCGAGATTTTACCTGCTCGACATCCTGAAAACCCGACACTGTGTGTCGTGTTTCTACAGGTGTCCGACACCATCCTTGTTCCACATAATATTGGGTTTTGTGAATTTCTCAACACCATTCTAGGTTCCGCTTTGTATCGGGTTTCGAAAGCTACTTAACATCCTTCAATTTCCATTTGTGTCGGGTTTCGTAGGGTGCCCGACATC
Organism: Taxus wallichiana var. yunnanensis; assembly: GCA_018340775.1. NCBI lineage: Eukaryota > Viridiplantae > Streptophyta > Pinopsida > Cupressales > Taxaceae > Taxus > Taxus wallichiana. The sequence goes on from CM031238.1 coordinate 44,903,594, forward strand.
TTCCAACTTCCGCTTGTGTCGGGTTTCACAAATCATTTAACATCCTCCAAATTCCACAGACCATCGGGTTTTGTAAAGTGCTTAACACTCCCGATTTCTCGCTTTGTGTGTCGGGTTTTCCAAAGTTTCCAACACAACCTAGTTTCGATTATACTTTGCAAAGGTGTCAAGTTTCACGAATTGTCCAATAGGTCTCAAAGTCCGGTTGGTGTGGCGGGTCTGTGGGGTTTCTCAGCAAGCTTCCAAGTCCGATTGTTCAAACAGAGTTATCTAGGCATTCTTTCTTTAGGAATTCTCATGTCAGATCCTGGATCATCTAAGGATAAGTCAGATATGTCAAGAAAGATGAAATATAAGTACCGGAAAATGGAATCCCCTTCCTACATAGATTGCAATTACGACATCCGAGATACGGAGCTTGGTAACATTGACATGGAAGACTTTTGGAACAGAACCAAGGATTCTTCTCAGAGTCCTTGGATGAAGTCAATAACCAATAGTGGCCTCCCTCTTGCAGCAGGATTCCCAATGTCTGCTCAATGCCCCGAGTTCATTTTGGCCTGTGCTTCCAATTATGACTCAGATTCCCGCTCAGTGAAAAATCAAGCAGGAGAAACCATAGTGAAGTTGGACGGGGTTACTTTGATGACCTCTTAAGATTACCCAACTTTGAGGAATATGTCGATGTAGATCTTAAGTCAACACAGAAAGCCTGGGACAAAGATCAAGAAGATTGCATCAGGCATGTGAATAAAAATTTCTTGATCAAGGCCAAGCCAACCATCTCTAGGTTTCCCAAGTTTGTCCCCAGGAGTGATTTCATCCTTGAAATCAGTGACATCATCACCCTGTTGAGTCGAGTATTTGGACTCCCCGAGTCAAGATACTTTCACGAGTGGATGTATCAATTCATGGTCCTTATAAAGAAGAACAAACAAGGGATTGATTGGAGCAGTCTTATAAGTAATGAGATTGATTCCCAGATGAAGACAGTCTTGACTACTGGCAAGTTTTATATGTCATCATATGTCACCTATGCAGCCCGGTGGTATGAGGAATTATCCAGGGTTGGACGTGAAGGGAAGTAAGTCAACCGAACATATATATCGGTATTTCCCTCAGTTGACAATGAAGGGGTCCGAGGATCAATTCAGAAGAGTGAATGACGCCTTCTTTTATGAGAACATCTGCATGTTGAACCCTGACTTAAGAAAGAGAAGAGTCTCTGATGAGGCATGGGCCGAAGTATCAAAATGGGGTTGTATCTTCTTGTAGTTCAAGAAGTTCACATACCTTTGGGTGGTCATGTACCCGGTGATCCTTTCCAATTGCCCATATTCCCAGGTGATAAGCTGATCCTAATGGATTTGGTAAGACAATTGTTGGATTTCCACAAATTCCAACAAAGTAAACACAAGGCTGCCATATCCTTCCCTATTTCCATCAAAAGGTACATGTGCTCGATAGTGGTTAAAGCTAAGAATGTGGTGCATGAGCTTCAGGACAAGTTGAAGAAGCACATGAAGCATAAAGATGGATTTGATTTCGAGGAGTCCTTAAATCGTACGGGACTTTATATCTACATGTTCCCAACATAGAAGATATTTGGGTTGATCTTCAGGATGAAGTTGTCATCCAAGAAAGGAAAATAACCAGGTTGACAATTGAAGAAATCCAAATGTTGGATTTATCTGACATCCCAGAGGGCACCACGGATAACGAGAGTGCCCTTGACACCTCGTATGATGGGTTAAATGAAGACCAATATGTATTCCCAACCATTGATTGGACCATCGCTGAGAAAGCTTCTATCATGGGAGAGCTACTCAAATTCTTTCCTGTACTAAGGCATGGCTCATTTCTTGGGGAATGAGTTATAAAGAAGGGATTTTTTCAAAGCTAGATACTTTGGAAGTGGGACCCTCCAAGGGAAAAAAGGAAAAGGATAAGAACCCTTCCAAGAGGCCAATAAAGGTTAAGTTTGTCAGAAAGGGAGAAGATCAAGTAACCACATCAGTGGCCACTCTCCCACAAACAATTGAGGTTCTTGATTCACCTCCACAACCAGAACAAGGAAATCCTCCTTCAAGAGAAGAGATTGTTCAATCTTCCATTCCTCTTTCATCAACAGTTCATCAGAGGTAAGTCTTCCTCTTATCTCTCAAGCTCTAATTTTGGAATCATTGCCTCCTCCCATTTAGCCTTCCTTGCCTCAGATTTCTTCACCAAGTTCCTCAACCATGGCTAGTATCTTCTTTGGCCTCTCACCTCTCCCCACTGGACCTCAGTTAACCATGGATATGCCTCCTCCTTCTACGCCTTCATTCCCAGAGTCCATTTTCACGAACACTACACTTGCAGTGGTCACCACTCCACAAGCTAACCTTCCTCCACCTAAGGATGTGACCGTAACACCTACAATGGGAGAAAATTCTTCCAATACACCTCAATGGTTAATAGATTAGACTCCAAGGAAGAGGAAGGTGGTAGTTCCATTACCAGCCTTTGATTTCAGTTCCCTCAAGGTCACTCCTACCAAGTCGACCAAGAAACCCAAAATAGTTTCAAGGATTTCAGTGGATGCCTCAGGGCATAAATTTGTAAAAATTGCTACTCATGTGGCTGATAAAACCAAGGATGATATAATGGTCACAGATTATCAAATCACAAGGGTTGATCTAGGGAAAGTAACAATGGAGGGAGCACAAGGGACGCACAAGATGCCATGAATGTGTTGTGCTAGAAGCTAAAGGAAACTAAGGCAAATAGAGATGAGTTAAAAGAGAAAGTACAACAACTGACAGAAGTACTACTCAAGCTCTCAAAGCCTCCTGAGTCAACACCATCATCCTCTACTCCTATCAGGTTCAATTTCTCATCGGTACCCATGATCGAGAAGATTAATGAGAAGGGGAGAACGGTTGATGAATGGATCTAAAGGCTGCTCCTGCAAGGAAAAGAAGTCATTGAGGACACCGTGGAAGTCTACAAATCCTTGGAGGATATAAAGAAGGATGGAGAGAAAATGGATGATGAATTTTCAGCAGAAGTTAGGAACCTAGAGTTAACTTTTGAAGCTCTCCAAACACTGAAATAGGTTCTGTCCCCGCATCTTGGTCGAAGAAGGCATCATTCCACATGGGGACAAACATTTTCAACTAACCAAAGCCATTAGATTCAAAATAAAGATTCTCAATGAAGCTTGCAGCAAATTGAGGGAATCAAGAGATCAATTGGTCGATGGCACGAATGACATAGAAGAAGAGCTAGTCAAGATCTGCACTAAGGTGTTGAGTGAAAGCTCAGGTATTCTACCTATTGATGATCTTTATAAGCAGATCCAAGAATCAATTCAGCATGAACCAACTTATGGATTCGGCCTGAAATCATTGATAGGTTTGTGAAAATTGAACATTCTTTGAAACCCTGAGGAAACTCAACAAGAGACTAAAAAAGCTTCCTGGAAATGCTAGCAATACTCAGGAAACATGTGAAGTTTTGAGTGATCATTCCATCGCCCCTGATGAAAATGAGATGCAGTGTATAATCTGAAAGTTCCAAGAAGTTCGGGACAAGCAGGCTTTGTTGGAGGAAGACAAAGATGATGAAACAGAATAGGCACAATGTTGCATGTCATTTCAATCATGAAATTGACATGTCTTTTTCATTTTTTTCTTCACATAGGAAGCAAATTTTGACTTGGTCTCCTCGTGTGAGAGTCAAGCAAAATAGGACTCTCATTAAAAAGATTAGTTTCTAGAATTTATCCTATTTTCTCTCAACCCCTTTTATTATAAATAAGGGATGCTTATGCATTCCAAAGGGTTGAGATTTTTAGAATATTGAGATCTATTGTGAAGAAGAAAGACTTTGTGTTTTCTTTTAATCATTTGAGGAATAGAAGTTGATGCTATTTTGCAAACTTTGTGTTGTGAGATGTATCTTTCTTAAGATATTGTTCTTATGTTCATAATATTAAGCTATTCTTTGTTTAGCATCTTGATTGTTCTAATCATTTCAAACATTACATTTGTTGTCTAAAAACTCGTATGATTATTTCGTGATCTGCATTTGCTCGAAAGAAAGTACGTTCCCCTCATTTCCTTTCCATTGTGTTTCTTCCATAATAATAATTTCCTTTCCGATCCATTTCATTTCGAAAGAGAAATATCTTCACCTATTATGGATATGGATTTCGGGATTCTATCCCAACCCCAATGGTTAGATTAGTGTGAATACTATATATTATTTCTGTTGTGTTTTAGACTAGTAATAAATAGGCAACCTCACCTGTCTTTGAGGAGGGATTTAATCCCTGTAATCGTGGTTGAACCTCATATTTTGGCTTGACAAAATATCCAACCAACAGTTTTTTGGCGACTCCGCTGGGGATATACGGATTGATAAGACTAAGCTTATCCTTTTGGTGTTTGCGACTCCGTATTTGCCTTATTTTCAAGAAGATCCATTTTCCAGTTCAAGCTGGCTAGAAAATCTTCACTCGGTCAAGCCGAGCCAAGGGCAAAACTGATCCGTTCTTTCGATCTCGCCTAACAAAGATAATTTTAGGCTTTCACCCAATAGTGTTGCATCAGATCTCGGTTGGGTAAGAAGTTCTTCGTCCATCCAAAGGACTCGAATTCCTCAAGAACAAGAAGTTTCGAACTTGTCATCCATTATTCTTTTCGAATATTCATATTCCTATACGCACTTCATTTAGAAGAATGGCAAAGACAACTTGTGCCTTGGGGTGTAGCTATTGGTCCTCTTTCCCTTTCTCCACCATTGCATGACCTACCTCATGGATCATGGAAGAATATTCCTAAGTTCAATGACGATGCAAAACAACATCCCGACAAACACATCACCTCGTTCTTTTTACATGTGGTGTTCTTGGGGTTACTCACGAAGATGTCTCTGTCGACTCTTTGTTAAAACATTGCATGGTGTAGTAGCGTAATGGTTTTACCATCTCCCAAATGCATGCATTACCAATTGGACTACCATGAGATATGTATTTGAAGCAAGGTTCAAACCAGCTAAAGATTCTCATGCCTTGTTAGCACAGCTTACCCACATGAATGAGTCTTATGAACCTATGCGGGATTTCATAGCCAAATTCAACAAGTTGATTCGTAAGATTCCGTGAGCTAGTCGCTCCCACTCGAAAACCATAAGTGTTCTTCATGAACACTCAACTTCCCGATGTGAGCTTCTTGTTGAGAAGATTTGTTATCCCCAATTTGGCCATCGCTCAAGCTACAACCACCGAAATAGAAGATGATCTTATTCTGGCTGGAAAGATCAGAAGAGAATCAAAGCCTAAAAATCAGAGTTCTTCTTAGAGTACTACTGATCCAATGAATCAGAAGATGGCCAATGACTTTATCACTTTAAAGAAGTAAATGTCTCAATAAGAAACCAACATTCCTTATCGGGATATTCCTAGACAGAATTTCAACAATGCCAACGGCGCTCTCAAAAGAGATAGGAATCGATTGATTGCTACTCCCACCAGCCGCCATCAAGCTCCTCTTGTCAACGTAGTGAGCTTGAAATAGTTTAGGAGGATGAGGAACCAGAAGATCACGACTCTCATGAAGCCTTTGAAGCTTCAAGATATGTTGATGAGTCTTTTGACGATTCAGCTGGCGACTCTAGCATTGGTTATTTGGAACACGAGAAAGATGAAGATGAGCATGATGGAAAATCATTTGTATTTTCACTCGATCCCAATCTCAGAACCCCAGAAAGCTGGTTGAAAGCTCCAAGGATAAAATTAAGGAAGCTCCTGTAGTTATGGTGAAAAGAGGATCTCCCATCTCAGCACAAACTGAAAAGGAGATAACGAAAAAGGTAACTTCACCTTCCAACTCTATTTCTCCTACATTCAAGGCCGTGACTCATCTCGTGCCAATGTAACCAGAACTGAGCCCTCCATCATTCCTTCATATACCGCTTTCGACATCATTGATCATGCAAAGAAAACCAAAATCCAAATGTCGGAAGCCGAATACCTTCAATCCAACCCTAAGCAATTTGAGAAACTTTCCAAATTCATTAGAAGCAAGGCTACTATTCCTCCATCTTTGAAAGGCATTTTTCCTAGCCCCACTCAGCCTTTACCTCAGAGTAATATGACCTCTGTTGCTTCTTTAGGAAAGATCGAACCATTCTATTTGTCCCTACTTATAAATAGTTTTAAACTCAACAATTGCATAATTGACTCAGGAGCCTCTGATAACGTAATGCCCGTAAAAGTATCTCATGCCCTTGGACTCACCTTGACTAAATCTTATGGGTGGTGTTATTCCATGGAAACCAAATAGGTCCCCTTGATTGGCCAAATCAAGGATGCACAATTTGTATTTGTTGCCTTCCCTGAAAAGAGAGTGAAAATGACTATCCTAGTTGTTGATATCCCACCGCTTATGGCATTCTCTTGGGAAGATGTTTTTGCAAAGATGTTGGAGGAGAAATCAACATGGATTGGACCAAAGCTAAAATTCTAGTAAATGGAGTTCCTCATGTCCTTCACCCCGAAGCACAAGCAAAGTACCTAGTTACTAAATCAGATGATCCTAAGGCTCAAATTCTCTTTGAAGATGTAGGCTTGGGTAATTATTTCCTGACATCTGAGGTGCCCTCTGTAGTAGTCAAAGAAGAAGATCATAACACCGCTTTTGTAGAAATTAATCTGATCTAATACAAAGAATCCATGAAATAGCTACACAGACAATAATTGAAAACAAGAACTCTATATTATATTTTTATTATATATTCACTATTTCATTACACTCCATTATATAGGAGATGTAAAATAACAATCCTTACAACAACATTTGTCTTCATGTACAACCATACACCCATATGGTTTCAACCTCTCACCAATATAATAATAAAACAATACTAATTGTTTTATTATTCTAACTTACTAACTTACCACATACTAACCACATTTTACATTTACTATTTACATTTACATAGTAAATGTACTTTCACTAATTTACCATAATAATAATTACACATGTAATTATTATTCACCCGTACATACAAATGGAGCACTAAGATATATTTCCTAACATGTTTGGACCCTTGAGTTCGATGGGAGTTGTTCAACTACTAGTTTAGGTGTTGGCGTGGTTCTTATATCTCCATATTTCGAGATATTTCCCTTTTCTTTCAAGTTACAGTTTGATAATACTAACAACACAACCAAATATGAAGCTTTGTTATTAGGATTAGAAATGACAAGACAAAAAGGAATCTGAAATCTCAAAGTACAGGGAGATACCGAGTTGATTGTGAATCAAGTAAAGGGAATTTATCAGGTAAAAAATGATCACCTAAGACATTACAGAAACAAGGTTTGGGACAGGATAGAATGCTTCGATGCTTTTTCCATTAAAGCAGTCTTAAGAGATTACAATGATAAAGTTGATTCCTTAGCTGTTTCTGCATCTCTTCGTCTTCCTCACCCACGCTTCAAACAGACACATATACCATTGAGATTATGTATCGTCTAAGTGTTCCGGATAACTCGAGATCATTGGCGGGTGTTTAATGATGACCAACAGTATTGTCTTTTTGGAGAAAGTTGATAATTTCAATGAACTTTGTTTTGAAGGATCAGAATTGGCTTTCCGTGAGTCCATCTCTAATTCATATCAAGAAATTGATGGTGAATTCATCTAGCTTAAAGGCAATAAGATTCCGAAGCATTAGTTTCTCTAGAAGGAATATTTGACAAGCATGTCCAGCTTCATTGGGGTAAAAGGAAAGTTGAAGGTGCTTCCTCGTTAGAGGTAGATCAAGTTAACCTAGGCTCCACCGATCAACCGTGGATGGTAAACATCGGTAAATGTTATTCTCCGAGGAAAAGAAAGATTCTCTTCACTCTTGAAGAGATATATGGATGTCCTAAGCATGGTCATATGTGGATCTAAAGTCTTTTAAACCCAAGGATATGCAACATAGCATTCCTTTTAAGCTCGAAGTTAAACCCTATAGGTAGGCGAGGAATTACAACCCAAAGATCTCGGGGACTATTCTTGTAGAAATTCGGAAGATGTTAGACACGAGAATTATCTTTCCGATCCATCATTCCACACTTGCATGAACATTGTCCCCAGTGAGAAAGAAGAACGGTGAAATCCGGATTTGTGTTGACTTCCTAATCTCAACTAGTTTTCATTAAAGGACAATTATTCATTACCCATCATGGACTAGGTATTATAGACTATCACTAAAGCAAAAATGTCATCCATGCTTGATGGATTTTCGGGTATAATCGGGTTGAGGTAGCTGCTTGAAGATCAACATTAAATAGTGTTCACTACCCCATGGGAACCTTTGCTTACTGTAAGGATGCCTTTTGGTTTGATCAACGCCAGAGCCACGTTTCAAAGGGCTATGGACTTAGCTTTCAGAGATTTAATGGGCACGATCATAGTTTTGTATTTGGATGATTTGACGGTCTTTTCTAAAAAGTGAAGTGATCATTATGATCACCTGGAACAGTACTCTTAAGGTGCGGGCGTTATAGGATTTCATTAAATCCTAAAAATCCATGTTAGTGTGAGAAGGAAATTTGTTGGGTCATATTGTGACTAAAGAAGGAACCAAGATCGACCCAAAGAGGGTGAAGGCCATTCAAAGCCTTACCCTACCCACAAGCAAAACTAGGGTGCACTCCTTTTTCGGGAAGGTTAATTTCCTACGAAGATTTGTACCTAATTTTGTCGATAAAACCAAGGATATCCTTAGAATGATGAAGGATAAAACTCCATTTCGATGGAGCACTAAAGGGAAGCTTGCGTTTGAAGAAGTCAAACAGGAAATTGCTCATGCTCCTATTCTGGTATGCCCAGACTTCAAGAAATATTTCATCATGTACAGCTACGCTTCCGCACATACAATAGTATCGGCCATCCTAATGCAGGAAAACGAAGAAGGAATTGAAGCTCCCATTGCTTTCATGAGCTGCCCACTAAAGGAACATGATTTGAAGATGTCGCAGATTGAAAAGCATGCTTAAGCAAAGGGTGAGAGCGGTGAAACATTTCGGTATTATGTCTTGAGTTCCTACACTCTCGCTCCAGCCTCCCGATACCGTAGTTAAATCCATTCCGACCCAACAAGCGTTGGGTAGTCAACCCGGTAACCTGGATAGCCAAATTCTAGGAGTATGAAATAGACATTAGACCTACCAATTTGGTACGAGGCGAGGCCTATGCCAATTAATCGTAGAAAACAATGCTGAGACAAAATGTGAAGAAACTGAAGGTACTTCTTTAGAATTTCCAAAAGTGCTTTTCGTAAGCACAACTGATGAATGGTATGCAGATATCACTTTCTTTTTAACCTATGGCGAGTTTCCCGAATTTAATCTAAAAAGAAAAGAGGACAAGTTAAACTCAGATCTACAAGATACATTCTATGGGACAATGGTATATACAAGAAAGGTATCGATGGTGTATTCATGCGTTGTGTTGACAAGTCTCAACAGATAAGGTTGCTAGAGTCCTTCCACAATCTAGCATGCAGAGGACATTTCTCTTCTTCCGTAATGGCTTACAAGATCTTATGGGCCAGGTACTATTGGCCTACTCTCTTTCGAGATTTAGCTGAATGGGTGGCCAAGTGTGAAGCTTGTCAACATTTCGTTGGTCGTCCTAAGCTGGCAGCTCTTCCCTTGAAGTTTGTGGTGATTGAAGAACCTTTTCGCCAATGGGGAATTGATTTCATTGGAGTATTGAACCCTGCCTCTAGTGCCGGTCATAATTATGTCCTCACCACCATAGACTATTTCACCAAGTGGGTGGAAGCTTCTCTAATCAAACAAGCTACCTCCGAAGTTGTTTGTAATTTTCTCAAAGAAAATATAATTGTTAGATTCAGTGTGCCTCACAAGATTGTTGCCAACAACGCCTCCAATTTCTCATCCCATGAGTTGATAGAATTTTGTTATGGATTTGGGATCACGTTGGCTCATTCATCTGATTACTACCCTCAAGGCAATGGTCAGGCTGAATCGAGCAACAAAAACCTGGTGACCATAATCAGAAAGTTAGTCGATGAGAATCAAAGGACATGGCACAAAACATTGTATGATGCATTTTGGGCGGATCGGATTACTCTAAACAAGTTATTGGAATGTCCCCATTCCATGTGTTGTATGGAATTGATGTTGAGATACCTATCTCTGTAGAATTTCCAGCCTTACGGTTGGCTAAAGCAATTAAGGATGAAACTTTTCAAAGTTCTATTGAGAAAAGGATAATGTACCTAGCCAGGCTAGAAGAAGAACAGAGCAAGGTGGTGGATCACATCACAGACCATCAAATCAAAGTCAAAATAATATTTGACAAGAAATCAAAGCAACGTGATTTCCAGGTCGGAGATCTAGTACTTCTTTGGGACAAGAGAAGAGAACAAAAAGGGATGCATGACAAGTTTGACTCCTTATGGAAAGGTCCTTTCAAAATACATCAGTTGAATGGTGAAAATAGCTTATGTCTATCATACCTTGATGGAGAGTTTCTCCCTCTACCTTTCAATGGCCAACATTTGAAGATGTTCCACCAGTAATGCAAGATGCTCTCTTGCATTGTATCATAATTTATTTTCTATTGTGTGTGTTTGCTTTCTTTCTTTCTTTCTTTGTTTTTGGTTTTTCTTCTTCAGACTATGTAGCCCAATGGATAAAGCTTTTGATATGAGTTCTCTTCCTTTGATGTCTTAAAGAAAGTCCCCAACTGGAGCTAGTTATTATCTTGTTTTTAGTGATTCCAACTAAAATTGAGATAACCATAGAAATTTTTTGACAAAATCTCCTAAAAATGCCCTTTGAAGGAGATTTTTAGGTTTTCAGGTTTCCATCACATGTAAACATGTCTTTTACATGCTTCATGTTGAGTGTCTTCTAAAACCCAAAACCCAATTACATGCCAGTGTATTGGGTTTTCGGAACTCGGAGCATCGGAACATACCTTACAAAAAACATGTTACATGCTACTTGATTCCCAAAACCCGAAACCTGAAATGATCCTTTGCATCAAGTTTTCGAACCCAATAGCATCCAGACATGTCTTTTACATGCTTCATATCGGTTGGTTCCCGAAACCTGATTTGTTAAGAAAACCTTTGTTTCGAGTTTTTCGGAAGTGCCAAGCCGATGACATGGCCTTAATGCTTGAGTTGTCGATTAGGCGCACACGTGTCGAGGAGGAGGTGTAATAAATGCTAGGGCTTTATAAATACTCCAATTTTACACATCATTTCTACCTGACATATTTTTGCTACGTGGATTTTTCGTACATGCTCCTTCGACCTCCAAACCCAACTGAACTTCTCGATTGATTTCGTGATCCATCTTCGATCATTTTTCAAATTTCTTGAAGGTATTTTTCTCTTCTTATCATTTTGTGATCTGAGTTGTAGAACACGTTTAGTGATAATGTTACCACTAAAATGTCCACCGTATATACCATCATGAACTTCTTGGATTGCTTTGATAGATTCATGAGATTTAAGGAATCTTCATAGAATGACATCAAAACCATGTTTATACAAGATACCACCTATAATAACAAAGTGAGTGGAACATTGGAGAAATGATCATTTAGTGTTTTGTGATAGGTCGGGGGGATTTTAGATTCTCGAAAGATAGTCAAATGTTTGAGAATACCATAGATCAATCAGATGATCATTGATAGTGTTGATAGAAGGGATTTGATTCTCATGTGAGGGTTGATATAATATATGGACAACTACAAATAGTTTAGAGTTATCAGTTGATTCTTTAGTTGACAAGGGGATAAGTGATCCTAAAGAGGCCATGGTGTCTACAAACTTATTAGAAGACCGTGGAACAGTTTGGATGGTGTAATGATCGAAGGCTTTGAGGAGAAATTCAACATTGGCTTTATATTTTTGCAATATTTCATTTTTACATTGATAATATCCTTTGAGTTGATTAATGAAGAGTTACGAGTCTCCGTAAATTTATAATATTTGAACTCCTAATGAGAATAGCAATCAAGACCCATAATTAAGGCTTCATATTTTGCCATGTTATTAGTGCACTCGAAGTTAAGTTTAAATGATAATGGAATAAGATTCCCCAAGGAGGTATGATGACAATACCAGCCCCTCCCCCTTATTGGCATTTAGATCCATCAAAGAAGAGGGTCATTTTGATAGGTGTGAATTCATGTTTGTCGATGGTGTTGATAGATTCGTCGAGAAATTATTCATGAGGAAGTTGATTATCAAGAAGAGGTGCTTCTATAAGTTGGTCTATGATGGCCTCGGCCCTTAATGAACTTTTATGATATGAATTCAAGGTCAAACTCAGTCATAAGCATAATTCACCGAGTTATACAATCACTATGGTACAATCTAAAATACATGGTTTTGAGTGGGTTAAATCTAGTGACGATGTACATTTTATGATTAAGAAGATAGTGGCACAACTTAGAGGTTGAAAGTGTAGAGCACAAAGATAATTTTTAGCTTTGTTATAATGGGTTTCATTTTTGTGGAGTGTGTAACTTATGTAATGATACAGCTTGTTCACGGCTTTAGTCATCACGATGGGCAAGCATGGCTCCTGGGCATGATCTACGGCGGATATGTAAAGGTAAAATGGAACCCCTTCATAAGGAGCTATGAGTATGGGTGGCGATAGGACGTAATGTTTGAGCTCATCAAAATCATTTTGACAATTAAGATCCCATCTGAAATCGACATCCTTGTGGAGAAGGTGATGAAATGGTTGAAAATGGTTTGATAATTGAGATATGAAACGTCGAATAGACTACAATTCACCTTAAAGGCTACGTAATTGTTTTATATTTGATGAAGAAGGCATTTTGATAATTTCTTTGATTTTGGATGGATCTACTTCAATACCTCGGATAGATACAATGAACCCCAAAATATTTCTTGTGAGAACACCGAAAATAAACTTAACATGGTTAAGAAGAAGGAAATATTGGATAAGTCGAGTGAATATTGAATCAAGGATAGAGAGATTATCTCTACATTTCTTAGTTTTCCCTAATAGGTCATTAGTGTAGTCTTTTATGGTTTTGTGGATAAGATCGTGGAAGTTATATGTCATGGGGAGTTGATAATTGGTTCCTAAATTTTTAAGTCTGAAGGGCATGACGTGGTAGTAGAAGCTACCTCAAGGGGTAATGAAGGATGTTTTATGTTTTTCATTAGTGATGATGAGGATTTTATTGTAACCATAAAAACCATCCATAAAGGAGAGAATTTCATGGTGAGTTGTTAAATGACAAGCCGATCAATGTTTGGCAAGGGGAAAACATCTATAGGGTAGGAAATATTGAGATCCCGGAAGTCAAGATACAAATGCATAACTTACCTAAGGCTTTAGTTATGGGTACAATATTAGAAACCCATTGTGGATAGTCAATGGGTATGATGAAATTGGCAGAAAGCAAGCATTGTAACTCTTCTTTGATAAGGAGAGCCACGTGGGGATGTATTTTGTGGAGATTTTTTTACTCGGTTTGGTGTTGGGATAAGTAATGATATTATGCATGATGATGTTTGGATCGATACCTGGCATATCACTATATGACTAAGAAAATGCTTGACTGTATTTGGAAAAGAAGTTAGTGAAGTCATTGAATTCTTGTGGATTCAATGATTGAATGACCTTAACTATACATGGTTCTGAGGGGTCCCTAATTCAATGTCGATGGTGGATTCTTTGAGGAGGGATAATGTGTCAGTGGTAAGTAATTTTGAAGGAAATGTTTGTGCTCGCTCCCCAAATGGGAGAGGATATCTTAATCATCATGACATTGGCTAATGACTTGGACTTATCTGGATTGGAAGATGATTTTGATGAGAATTTTGATTTTGGTTTATTTCATCTAAGTTTGACTTTGCCTTCTTCAAGGATCGAAGTTCAAGTTTACGAGGCCATGGTAAAAACTTTGTAAAATGTCCGGAAAAATTGAATTTGGAGTGTAGGCGAAATGTTTTGGCACATGAGATAAAAAACAATTCGATCAATTCCATTTGTGGGAGTGAGAATGACAATTTATTAATTATACCACTCCAGCGAGCAACAAAGTTTGCAATAGACTCATATTCAAACTGTTTGATCGCATAAAGGTCAGCAATGGTTATTTTACGTGAGATGTTAATCAAAAATTATTCAAGGAAGAGTTGGGCAAACCGTGCAAATGAGAAAAGGGATTATCAGTGGGACGCTATTATACCAATCTAGGGAAGGACCAGCCACAAACATAGGGAATGTCCTAAGCATCAAATCTTGTTCGTGAGCTATAAGATAACAAGCATGGAAAAAATCTCGAGATATATGTTGGGGGTCTTCTTTTCTAAAAAAATTGAGAACTTTTGGAAGCTCCCAGTGAGGTGAATAGGCTCTATAAGGCACTGATGGGTGGATAGGATCATTACAAATTTGCTCATATGAAAGTGTGTTTTTAGGGCCCATGGAAGTGGCTTCGAGGCTGGATATCTTGTTCATTAAATCTTGAAGGGGGTCCATTTGTGGTGGTTGTTGTGTCTTTGGACTCGGATGAGCCAAGTTGGTTGAATGTGAATTGATTAGGTTGTGGATATGGTTGGTACTATTAAGAAATATTTTGTTGGAAGGGGATGTTTTAGGTGGGTTGTGAAGCTAAGGGTCATGATGGTTGAATATATTGATACGGGATAGGGATGGATGTGTTCGGGAAAGGTTGTGACTACTCGGGATACATGTTGAAAAGGGATAGATGTGTGAATAAGAGGTTGGGAATATGGAGGTGTTTGTTGAAAGGGAATAGAGGTGATGACAAAGGGTTGTAATTGTAGTGGGATGTTTTGGAAGGTAAAATATTGTGGCTATTGTGGTATAGATTGAGAAGAGGTGATGGTGGTTGTGATGGTTGAGGTGTGTATTATGAAATGAGGGGGGTCAAGGACTCGTAGTGAAATAGGATGAGTGTTAGCAATGACACTAGTGTTGATTAAAGGTGTGGATGTGGGAATGGACATAGTAATGTTTTGGATGGGATTCATGGTTGTTGAGAGAATGATGGTTGAGATATGCTACTTAGAATAGTGGAAGAACTCACAGAGATGTTTGAATAACATAAGAGGTCGGAGGGGTGTGTGTGGATGAAGAGGGACTTGCATTGTTTTGAAATGGTGTGGATCCAATGGAAGGATCTCGGTGAAGATGTGGTTTGTTGAGTGGTTGTTTTCAGTGAATAAATTACATCAAGATCTAAATAGGACTGAAGATACAACATTGGATGTTTCTAGTCGATCAAAGAAGGATAAGAGTATATCTCTTTTAATAATGGGTTCGTGGTTCGAATCGATGAGATGGGAAAATCACATGAAGGATCGGGAACGTAAGGTTGTAATTCGGGTAATGAAGCTTGAATATGAACACCCCTAGTTGCAAGATAAGTGTTAAGGGATACGAGGTTTGAGTTTAAGATTTATGAAAAGACAAGATCTACACTATCAAAGAAACTGGCACTTTGAAAGGTTCGGAATCTCAGCTGAAGTTGACTAGATACTAGGAGAATGTGGTTGTTCTTGATCTTTTGGTCGGGGTGTTGATAGGAAAGTTTGCGTTGATCAATAAGTCATTGAGCATCTTCTATACGGGCATGAGCATGTTGTAAGGATTACTAAAAATGTTTTGCGGATTTTTGAAATGGACTATACATGATTTTAGAAGTTTGGATACGGGATTGTTGTCTTATAAGTACCATAATAACAATCAATGACCCAATAGAATGAATGAAACCTAGATAGGTTGATTACAAGCAACAATAAAATCACACGGAAAAAATTTGATTATCTTGATTAATTTGAAAAGGTGAAATGTGTGAAACGGCTTATGGGATCCTAGGAAATGGTCGTGTATGGATGATTTCAGGGATGTTTTAAGGTGGAGTCCTTGATATACCCTAAGGTATGTGTTATCTAAATAACTCTCCTAGTTATTTAGAAAACTTGTATACATCTTCTAGCTCTGAGCTCTTCATTGCAAGGTTGAAGCACTAAAGTTCACTTGGAAAAATTCCTTAGATACGCTTTCCTTATGTGCTTTCCTTTCTCCCTTTCCACTTTCCTTTTCCTCTTTGTTCCACTCCTCCCTTCCGCCCACCTTCTACACATTCACCTTCTTCCTAAGCAAAGATTTTCACCCTATGTGTGTGCCTCACATTTACTTCAATCGGCTAAGTCCTTGGTATTCTCGCCCACCCCGTACATTATCTTGTAATAGTTACACCTTGACCATTTGTTCTCCACTCACCGGTTGCCTCATTTCCCCATGCGCATCACGCTTGCCTTCCTTTTTCCTTCTTCTCGAGCATTCCCTTCGCACCCTCCTTTGTGCCTTTCTATGCCGTGCCATCCTCCTCGACATGCTTGAGTGTGCCACACACAACATATTCATGCACAACAACAGGGTGTCGAATCCTTACAACAAATCAATGAATGACACATGGTAGAAAAGACAAAACAATTGCACAGTTGGCCATCCTTGCTCAGCCAATCATGCGTGCGCCATGTGTCTTGTGTGCACAATGACTCTGAAAATATTCTAACAGCCGTATCTTTTGCTACAGAGCTCTAATTAGTGCACACATGGATTTTTCAAAAGCTAATGTCGTAGTCTACAAAGTGATAAATATTAAAATTCAAATTCTTGGCAAATCTAGTGGGTAAGAAATGGGAAAACATCTTTCTGGGCATTAATGAGTAGATCTGATTGCTTCAACCACCCGATTTGATATGATCTACCCTCCTTCCATCTCAAAGATGCCAATCGACTTGGGGAAATGTATTTGATAGATTTGTAGGTGGATTTACAAGCATTGAATGCTTCTTGTTGGTGGTTGTATTTCAAATTCAGGTTTTCCTCCTTCTCTTCTTCTTCCATGGATTCATCTATAAATGTAAGATTTGGGATCATTTGTTATGTTGGACACTGGATCCTTATGCATTTTTCTAAGGACTTCATATTTTATGTATTTTGAGTTGCAGACCTCTAGATCTAGCTCTCACATGTGGCTATCACCTCTTTTTCCATCAGAATAATTTTGTGCATTTTTCAAGTAATAGAAGCATTGTTTTGTGACTATTCTTTGTCCTAACATGTTTGCATTCCTTATTCTTGCCTTTTATTTTGCGTTGTACGTCAGTTGTTCCATTTCACGTCCCTTACAGCTCCTTATTTAGTTGTGTTCCATGAAACCGCTTGTAAATACGTTTTAAGTTGTGTTACACATGTTTGGCCTTCTTTCACGCATCTCTCTTCATTTTTTCTCGAATGATAGTTTTCATCCCTCTTTTATGGTGCTATCAACTTTTAGTGTAGTTTCCTTTCATGTTATCCTTATATCCCTGGTCCTTGGCATTGTTATCTTAGTTTTCCCTTTCAACACTAGGAGTAGCAGTAGTAGTAGAAATAAATAGAGGAACCAGCCTTCTCCGAAGATCCATCCCAAGCACGCAAGGTCCCACAACTAGTAGACGGTTCCATTGTTGTCTCAAATAGCTCGGCTCTTTCAGATCCAAGACGCAGGTGCACATTTGAACGACAAACAGTTTCTGGCATGTCCGGTGGGACCAAAATGAAAGCTTAAATTTCATATTGCTAAGTTCTGGTGTGTGGACTTAGTATTTCCAGCCTTTGGAGGCTTATTTCAACACATCTGGTGACTCCCAACATTTGTAGATCTCTATTTTAGTAGCCCTAAGCACCTTTCATGAGAAGAGTGCATACAAGGAGAAGTGCAGCAGCTGAATATTCTTTTGAATACCTCCAGCTATCCCCAAGAATATTTCATTCCAAAATCCCACGCATGCATCTCCATCTATAGTGCATCACGCCCATTAAACTCCTCCTCATAGTAGGCAACCAAAGTGCCCTACTATGGCGCATCAACCACCTCCTCCTCCTAAGGAACTTTGCTAACTTCACCAGAGGAATTCCCTAGTTCTGGCCGTGCAACATGATATGCCAAATGGTGCGCTCAAAATTATTCCATACTTTACTAGTGAGAATCAAGTCACCCTCAGAGCATATCCAGGATGTAGCAAATGTATGTTCACTCTATTTGATCACACATGATTATGTTACAACAGGCTACTTCATGCCTCTTTCAAAGGTAAAACACTTCAATGGTACTAAGGATTAAGACTTGGATCTATTGCCACTTGGGATGAGATGAGAATAGCTCTTTGCAATTATTTTTAACATAAGGCAGATCACTTATCTTTGGTGGAGCAATTGACACAACAAGGAGGGCACCCAATGAGAAGATGACTGATTTCAACATCAGATTTCAGAAGACTTGGGATAGAATCCCTCTTATGGTAAGAGTTACATCCCATCATGTTTTTTTTAATTATCTAAAGGCATCAACAAAGTGATATCTCGGTCATGATTCGATCCATGGGAGGTAGGACTTTACCAGCTTGCTTATAATATTGCATAGAAGGGCAAAAATAGTCTTATTCAGGCAAGAAAGATAGCTCCTAGACCGCATATGCCCTTCTTCCCATAAATGTTACAAGCGCCCCAACCTTCAATTCCCTTGCTCCTATTCCTAATCAAACCATGCAACCAATCGCATCAAAATCCTACTTTCCAACACAACAAAAAGAAGATGAAGAATTGAATACCCTGATTAGAAATTTATCAAACAAGGTAATATCATTAGAGAAACAATAGGCGCAAGCTTGCAGATGCAGTTCTAATCAGGCACATAGCCAAAGTAGTCAGCCTTGGCGGAATCAATATGGAAATCAAAGATACGTGCACAACCAACAGAATGACAGATGGCAAGTTAACACACATCTACCCTTGCAAGTTTTTCCTCTGGCACCCTCTCTTCCAAAGACCCAATGCAAGTCGTGTGCATATTCCAGTTCAAAACAATTTGGCGTAGGAGTCAAAGTGGTGCTTCCCTTGCAATATGCCCGATAGCCAATATTAATGTGCCATTGTTGCGTGTGCGCAAGCCTATATGATCTAGAATGCTTCAACTTGTGAACCTTCAACAATTACCACATAAGTAGATAACCAAGGAATGACATAAGCCCCTCCAAAGGAAAATTTGATGTTCTTTGGCGGAGGAATTCTCGTGCAATCAACCAAACAAGCAGATGATACAAGCAGACCAAGCACCCAAGTTGCAGACAAACACAAGATACAAGAAAATAATGCGAGAATAAGGCGCACAGGTCACAATTCTAGCAACACAAGTTAACCCTCAAAAGCAAAAAGATGTAGCCAAGGCATCCAATAGAAAAATTGATCAAGTCCCTACACAAGAGGTCCCACTCAAATTTCCTCCTGAAGTGGCGCATGCCCTCCTTTGGTAGGTCAAGCCTCTGTTTCGGCTAAAGCCCCTACCTCCATGCTTGAACATTCAAGAAAGGATGTCTTTATGCCTCAAATGCACAAATCAGTGGATCTTCCATTTAGCATTGTGGACTAGATGAAGAAGACATATATAAATGGCATAATGTGGGATGCCCTCACCATTCCATCTCAACGGGATCTGCTACATGAGGCCTTGTCCCAACTTCTCGCGCATTAATCTATCTTTGCAAAATTCATGTGCTTCTATCAACATTTGTCAAGAAGAGGAGAAGCAAGTAAGTAAATTTGTTAAAACCCCACCCTTCTATATGTCATTGATCATAGGAAAACACCTAGTGCATAATGACATGATATACTCAGGTGTTAGTACTTCTATCATGCCTAAGAAGATTGGTGATATATTATGTCTTAATTATAGCCCCTATCTAAAGGAGTCCTACAACTTGATGGTTCAATTGTCACCACCCTAAGGATCATCAAGAATCTTGAGCTAACCCTTCGTGCATGTCCAAGTCTCGACTCCGCCTCCTTTGTTTGTCTTATGTTTTTCAAGACACTTTACTATTAAAATGGGTGGTTACTTGTCTTCCGATTGGTCTCATATGTTACTCAAGATAAGGTATGGTACCCAATAAACCATACAAGCTGAACCTATATTTTCCTATCATGTAGAGTCGTATGTCCCATCCCCTCTCCAAGCCAATTGTTTAATCCAAGAACAAGCTTCGGGTTCTCGAAGAGTGGCCTCTTCCACCCGATGTTCCCGACCTAGTATGGATGCGTACAAGTTTATCTTTACCAGGGTGTTATTGTAAATCCTTCTCTATGGTCATGGATTGTTGTCGAGCCATGAATTATTTACAAATTCTTTTCCTTGAAGAAAGATTCAATTTTGGCACAAATGGTGAAGTTCCCCTACATCTTACTTGTTTGATGGCGTGTTTTCCCCATCAAATTATATCTCAGCATCTTTAGCTACGTGGTCTCTTTTGATTGGATGAGGCACGTCGGGTCTATTTTATAACTTGTAACTTTTTGCTATGTTTGCAAAAATATCAATTTGGCCCCGTGACCCCATTGAGTTCTGATTGGCTGGTCAAATTTATAAAGGTGGAGCAATTTCTCTTTTTTTCCCCGAAGGTGTATACGTGTTCATTTTTATTTGGTGCGGCCAGTGGGTCTTTTTGGTGAAATTTTCCACTTTTGTCACATTTGTAAAAAATATCAAATTGGCCCCACGTGGCCCCGATAGCATCTAATTGGTTATTCAACAAATATGAAGTGGCAGGGAAAAAGTCTTACTTTGACCCCGAAGAAGGACACGTGGTAGTTTTTCAAGTTCTGACGGGGGAAGCGGGTTGGGAACATTTTGGGAACATTTTGAAGTTTTTTTTGATCCTTTTTTTTAAAAGTCAAAGGAGCAAAAGTTATGAAATAACCCAAACTGCTCCACTGGGCCCACATCAAAAGTTACAAGCGGGAAGGTGGGTCGGCGGGAGGAAAATTGGAAATTTTTCTTTTTGTTAAAAAGGGTAAAATTGCATAAATGAGCCATGACTCCATCAAAGGCCCAGATTAAGCCATGTGTCGAGCCTGTATTTCAAAGGTGGAGGGGCGGGGAAAAATGTGAAAATTGCACATTTTCTCCAAAAGTCATAAAATGCAAAAGGCAACCCTCAGGCCCACTTCGAATCAGATTTTTCCACGTGGATGACTCTAATCTAAAGTTGAGAAAGGGCAGAATCAACGGTTGTTGTGCATTGCATCTGATTTTACCACCATTTTTGCTCCAAGACTCTTGGAGATGCGAATACGCATTGTTTTTCATCATTTTTGATGAAATTCCTTGTCATTTTTGTCTGCAAAGTGCAATTGAATGGATTTAGAGCTTAATTTGAGTCCAAGGAATGTAAAGGTTGATATTTTGAAGTTGGAATTGCTCGGGCACTTGCAAAAATGTGAATTACCAGAGAAGATGGATGCAAAGAAAAGTTACAGAGGAAAGAATGGGAAAAGGATGAAATGATGGAGGTTGCATGCATGAAGGATGAAAATGTGCTCCCAGTTAAAACAATGATGGAGATATTTGCAATGATTCACCTTTTTGAACAACTGGAAAACTTTTTGTTGCAAACTTGTTAAACATCATTTTCTAGAAATCATGATCAAACATGTAACAAACAAAGGTTCCTCGAATATTCTTTTCTTGGGGGAAAGCTTGGATGTAAATTGAGTGTTATAAAAAGCATGCTTTAGTCATGCAAATGGTCGGGGTTGAATTCTTGAGAAAATTTGAGAAAGCCCATCTTCCTGAGAGACCATCTGAGAAACTTGTTAATCTCTTATGTTTTAGATTTGATCATGTCAAGTTGGTTGCAAGTGTACAACCATTGACAAGCTCTGAGATTGTTCAAGAAACCTTCCCTGCTTGATGAATCTAATCAACTTCAAATTAATCTGTGTTAATCTTGGGAAAATTTGTGTCTTTTATTTTAGAATGTCTTTCAAATAGTATTTCTTGTTCCTATTGCAATCTTGTGTTAAAATCCCTCTGAATCACACAAGGATCTCATCCTGTGATAGTTTAGTGGCATTTGCAATTTCATTATGAGAAGAGCCTTCATCTGTAATGAGATAAACAATTTAAAATCACTTTACTTGTCATTTTGTTGATAAAGATTGTCTGTAAGCCTTTGAGTGTATCTTAGGCATGAGGAACCAGGGGTCTTTAATGTTTAATTGAGTCTTTAGCTCGAGCCTTTGTGTTAAATTCTTGGAGATTGTGTGAAACCATGCAAATTTGGGCCTCCATTGATGCACACCTTCTAGTTGAAGGAATATTTTAGCTATTCTAAAGCATTTTGTCATTTAGTTTTCCAATTGTTGTGAAGGTTCTCAAAGATCTGGAAAATCAAGTTTATCCTACTTAATCTCCCACCAAAATTATTCAAAAACAATGAATCCTACCTAAACTACCCCTGTTTTCCCTGTATGTCCACAAATGAATAAATTCTACTACCAAAATATGTAGAAGCAATCAGGATTCCATAATGTCTTTAGTAACCTTAACCTTGTTTAGAAAATATCACCATTCTTTAGAAGTGACAACTCGTGAGAGTTAAATTGTGGTGCATTGATCATATTTTCTCAAGGTTTCCTTTCAAATTTGTGCAAAGAAGGATATCTTCATTCTCCTTCACCAACAAAGAGGTTACAAAAAAATGGGTCCTCTCACCCTAGTTGAAAGGCACAACCTAAAGTAGTGAGGATAGATCAAATCCTTTTGAAGGTGCTATCCATTTCTCCAACATCTGAGTGACAAAGAGCCAACTTGAATCACCTCCCCAGCTACAAAATGACATACATGATGATTTATCTGTCTCTAGGCTTCTTGTTAAATCTGTGATGATTCTCATCTTGTAAAGGAGAATCAATTTGGATACCAACACTAGATTGGCATTTATTAGCTTGAGGGATTATTTGAACTCTAGGACTTATTTGTATGGCAACAACACCAGATTAGGCAGTTTTGGGGATTATTTGAACTCTAGGACTTATTTTTGCGGCAACAACACCAAATTGATTGCTTTACGGGGATTTTTGAACTCTAGGACTTGTGTGGACATTGTGTGGATGAAACACCCAGATTGTCATTATGGGATTATTTGAACTTTGGGACTTATTTGTGTGGCAACAACACCAGATTGGTGTCATTATTAGTTTTAAAGGATTATTTGAACTCAAGGACCTATTTGTGGGAAAATTTTGGCACAGGGATGTTTTGGGATTATTTGAACTCGGACCTATTTGTGTGGCAAACAATTGGTCATTTTGGGCATTGCATTGTCAAGATTATTTGAACTCCGGGACTTATTTGTGTGGCAAAAACACCTAGATTGGTGTCATTATCGGGGACATGAAGGTGTGTGTAAAGTTTGAACACCATCAACAATGCATATAGACCCTGGTAAATGCTTCTTACAAATTTTAAAGTGCAAATACGTTGTTACATCATCCTGTGTCCATATTTGTAAGAATCGAAAAAGTTACAAGTTCTACATGTAATATTTCTAGTTTTGTTGGTTTTTGCACTAAGTTTACATCATCAATGTTAAATATGGGTAAAGGAAGGTCAGATCTGTGAATCTTTGCATGAATTTAGTGTTGATAGACATTTGACAGATCAATTTTAGTGCATTTGCACAACTAAGGTGAAAATCCTTAGTGGCGACTCCATGTTGAATTAATTTTTGATAAATGCCAGTGTCTTAACCTCTGTCAATTGAAATTTATCACTAATATTTGCAAAGCTGGAAGGAAGAAGATATTTCTTCATTAAAGACCCTACTAGAAGGTTGTTTCCAGAATTGGGAAAGACAAATTCTGAAGGAAGAAGAATCTAGAAAGTTATTGGAGATCAGAAATCAAGAAAAGAGTTATCAATTGTGGAAACTGATCATCTTGTCATTGAAGATTGCCATACTTCCTCAAGTGCTTCTGAATCAGGTAGTCTTTTTGTAGATCAAATTCTCCATCTGGAGAGGGGCCTTCATTTGTATTTGAAAAGTTTGTGTCTCATTTTGTCCCTATGTTTTCCAAAGCTGATAGGATCTTCCAAGAAACAAAGTTTTTAGAGAACATTCATTCTGAGAATTGCATTCTGTGCCCCACAGACCCCTCACTCCTCATCATTTTGTATCTCCTGTAAATTCACCACCTCAAAAAAACATGGCCCAGCCCCCACCCAGACCTCCATTTTTTGTTAATACCTTTGGTCCTATAAATTTTAGAGGTATGGATGGATATCCAAATGTTGTGCCCCAAGATGTTAGAAATAGACTACCTAAATTTCAAGGAAATAATGCTATTACTGGTGATCAACACTTAAAGCTTTTTGTCAATATGATGGAAGACTTTGAGATCAAATTTGAGGATGTGTACATAAAATTGTTTATTCATACTCTAGAGGAGGATGCACGTGACTGGTATAAATCTTTTCTAGACAACTCAATAGACTTCATGGACAGAAATGAAAAATGCTTTTAGATTGCAATATGGGGATAAAATAGACCCTAGGTTTCTTTTATCTAAAATTTGAAAATATTAAGAAGAATCCTAATGAATTTGTTCATGACTTCAATACTCGGTTCAATAAGACCTTGAATAGGCTACCTGTAATCCTAAGGCCAAGTGATGTTTCTTGTTTATAAAATATTCTGATGCTTTTGATAAGAAGGTTTCCTATTATTTGAGGGATAAGAACCCAAGAACATTGAGGCAGGCCTTCACCATGGCTTTGCAGATTGAAAACAATATCAAAGAAGTTGGTAAGCCTCCTAAGAGGGAAGGTATCAAGTTGATCAATCCAGAGAAGCCTCAGTCAAGTAAGTATGTGGATCTAGAAGAGGTTGTAAAAACTTTGGCTGAGAGTTGTTAAAGAAATATCTTACAAGTTAGCCAGAGTAGAGAGGGGATTGGACAAGGTTCCCAAGGTCAACACAAGCCACAAGGTCAAGAAATATTTGCAAATCATCCCAGAGGTGATCATAGATCAGATGATGGGTAAAGGGCCCATGGGATCAGGAAATAGACAGCCCCAACCCGGGAAAATAGATTGGTGCCTGATCCTTTAGCTATCAGAGTTGTTGTTGAAGAAGCTCATGAAATTGAGTGGTGTGATAGTTGTTTCTTGCCACATTCTCCATGTGTTGTTGAAAAGGGAGTTGAGGAAGAAGTTGATGATGATGAGAATAGATGATGATGCATGCATGATGGATTTCTCTACAAGTTCACAATAGGGAGAAACCTCAACTAGCTGATGAGTGCAGAAATTGTTTTGAAAAATTTTGGGGATTGCATTCACCAGGTATTACCTCTTCCTCCCATTAATGCTTTTGAGATTGATATGGTACAAGCTTTTGAGTTTCCTAATAATGATTTTGAGTACTTAAGGACATTAATGATTAAGAAGTATGATGGAGGAATTCCTTCAGAAGAGGACAGACAGTTGTTAATGAATGCAGTAGTTGGCCACGAAAAAGAATATAATACCAGGAGAAAAGTTGTCAAAGGGGGGGCCTCAGGCCAAACCAAAAATTCCAGTTCTTACCAGTATCCCTAAAGAAACCCCTAATAAAGATGCATCTGGAAAAGGCTTTGTCACCCCAAATAAAACTTGTGTTCCTCCCCATGCTCAGACTGTGAAAAATCCCATGCCATCAGATAAATTTGTAAACCTTCCTCCCAATACTACCTTACCCAAATATGTTCCTTGTGACATAGCCCAAATCTTGAGTCAGATCAAGATTATTGTTCCTATTGTTGAATTGCTTAGAATCCTTGAGCATAAGAAGAGGGCATTTGAGTATTTGGGGCTTAAGGAAGAAAAGGTCACCCAGGGTAAAAATGTAAACAATGTAGAGGTTCCTCCTGCCATTGCAGAATTAGAAAAACCACAAGCATTGGAGGAATTGGGTGAACCACCTGAGGTTTATTTGGGAACTTCTCTGGTTGAGTCTCAGCTGAAGGTGGATCCATTTTTCACTACTCTTGATTATTAAGGATAAGTTGTTACATAACTGTATGTTTGATTCAGGAGCCTCATGTAATGTAATGCCTCTTGAGGTCATGAATGAGTTGGATCTCAAAGTAACAACAACTTATGGGAAATGTACTTGCCATGGATTCAAGAGAGGTGTCGTAGTTGGATGTGTCAAGGCTTAGTAGTGCAATTGGCAAGCGTATCCAGGAAAGTACTTAACTTTGAATGTAGTAATTGTGGATTGTCCTACTAAGTGGGGAATGTTATTATCCAGAAAGTGGGCAGCTAGTGTGGGTGGAAGTGTGCAAATGGACATGTCTTATGCCACCATACCAATTGAGGGCAGCCTTGTGAAGTTACCTGGTGAAAAGAAAATGTTATATCTCATTGAGGACCCCAAAAATGCTTCTTATGAAGTATTGCACACAGACATTGATGTTGATAACTCTGTGAGCTATGTTGTTTTCAAGGAGTATGAAATTGATCAATGCAGATATCCTAAGTAGGTTTGATTTTCTAAGACTTTGATGTTTGATGCAGCCTCGAGAGATGTTGAAAAACTTGACATAGGCACAAAGGATAAGCCTAAAAAAATGTGGTTAGATAGTAACTTGGATGGAAAAGAGAAACAATCATATGACCAATTGTTAAAGACGTATCAGAACTACTTAGCATGGTCATATCCAGAATCGAAGGCACTTGAAAATTTTCCTTGATTATTTTCTCTGAATCAGGGTGCACACCATTGTATAGTGTATAGTCTTTTGGTTTCATTCTTTTTTTCATGTTTTTCTATTTTGGTTTGTCTGGTCCCCTGGTGACCAGTTTTGTTGGTTTCTCAGTTTGTCTTGGGGAGTTGGTTATTATCTTTTGGCTCTCTGCAAGCTTGTTCTTTGACTCCATTTCCCAATGGATTTTTGGCACATGGTCTACTCTTTTGTTCTTGTGGCACTTGCAGGGAGTGCCCATCCCCAGTCGAGCCGATGTTGGTGCTCAATTTGATCTCACCCCATTTGTTCTAAAAATTTCCCAATCTGCCTAGTTTGTCATATTTTCTATCTCCCGAATGGATGCGTACAAGTTTTATCTTTACCAGGTGTTATTGTAAATCCTTCTCTATGGTCGTGGATTGTTGTCGAGCCATGAATTATTTAAATTCTTTTCCTTGAAGAAAGATTCAATTATGGGCACAAATGGTGAAGTTCCCCTACATCTTACTATTTGAATGGGCATGTTTTCCCCATCAAATTATATCTCAACATCTTCAGCTACGTGGTCTCTTTTGATTGGATGAGGCACGTCGGGTCTATTTTATAACTTGTAACTTTTTGCTATGTTTGCAAAAAGATCAATTTGGCCCCATGGCCCCGTTGAGTTCTGATTGGCTAGTCAAATTTATAAAGGTGGAGTGAATTTCTCTTTTTTTCCCCGAAGGTGTATACATGTTCATTTTTAATTGGTTGCGGCCCGGTGGGTCTTTTTGGTGAAATTTTCCACTTTTGTCACATTTGTAAAAAATACCAAATTGGCCCCGTGGCCCCGATAGTCTAATTGGTTATTCAAAATATGAAGTGGCAGGGAAAAAGTCTTACTTTGACCCCAAAGAAGGACACGTGGCAGTTTTTCAAGTTACAAGTGGGAAGGGGTCGGTGGAACATTTTGAAGTTTTTACCTCTTTGTACGAAGGAGAAAAGTTATAAATTGACCCGTAACTCCATTAGGGCCCACATCAAAAGTTAAAAGTGGAGAGGCGGGTCACCGAGGCATTTTGAAGATTTTTTTCCTTTTTTGAAAAAAGGAGCAAAGTTATGAAATAACCCGCAACTCCATTTTGGGGCCCACATCAAAAGTTAAAAGGGAAGGCGGGTCAGTGGAGGAAAATTGAAATTTTGCCTTTTTGTTAAAAAGGGTAAAATTGCATAAATGAGCCATGACTCCATCAAAGGCCGATTAAGCCACGTGTCGAGCCCATATTTTCAAAGGTGGAGGGGGGGGAAAAATGTGAAAATTGCACATTTTCTCCAAAAGTCATAAAATGCAAAAGGCAACCCCAGCCCACTTCAAATCAGATTTTTTCCATGTGGATGACTCTAATCTAAAGTTGAGAAAGGGCAGAATCAATGGTTGTTGTGCATTGCATCTAATTTTTTTGCCATTTTTTTGCTCCAAGACTCTTGGAGATGTGAATACATTGTTTTTCATCATTTTTGATGAAATTCCTTGTCATTTTTTTCTCTGAAAAGTGCAATTGAATGGATTTAGAGCTTAATTTGTGAGTCCAAGGAATGTAAAGGTTGATATTTTGAAGTTGGAATTGCTCGGGCACTTGCAAAAATGAATTACTAGAGAAGTTGGATGCAGAGAAAAGTTGTAGAGGAAAGAATGGGAAAAGGATGAAATGATGGAGGTTGCATGCATGAAGGATGAAAACGTGCTCCCAGTTAAAACAATGATGGAGATATTTGCAATGATTCACCTTTTTGAACAATGAAACTTTTTGTTGTAAACCTTTGTTAAACATCATTTTCTAAAATCATGATCAAACATGTAACAAACAAAGGTTCCTCGAATATTCTTTTCTTGGGGAAAGCTTGGATGTAAATTGAGTGTTATAAAAAGCATGCTTTAGTCATGCAAAATGGTCGGGGTTGAATTCTTACGAGAAAATTTGAGAAATCCCATCTTCCTGAGAGACCATCTGAGAAACTTGTTAATCTCTTATGTTTTAGATTTGATCATGTCAAGTTGGTTGCAAGTGTATAACCATTGACAAGCTCTGAGATTGTTCAAGAAACCTTCCCTGCTTGATGAATCTAATCAACTTCAAATTAATCTATGTTAATCTTGGGAAAATTTGTGTCTTCTTTATTTCAGAATGTCTTAAATAGTATTTCTTGTTCCTATTGCAATCTTGTGTTAAAATCCCTCTGAATCACACAGGATCTCATCCTGTGATAGTTTAGTGGCATTTGTAATTTCATTACGAGAAGAGCCTTCATCTTGTAATGAGATAAACAATTTAAAATCACTTTACTTGTCATTTTTTTGATAAAGATTGTTTGTAAGCCTTTGAGTGTATCTTAGGCATGAGGAACCAGGGGTCTTTAATGTTTAATTGAGTCTTTAGCTCGAGCCTTCATGTTAAATTCTTGGAGATTGTGTGAAACCGTGTAAAATATGGGCCTCCATTGATGCACACCTTTTGGTTGAAGGAATATTTTAGCTATTCTGAAGCATTTTGTCATTTAGTTTTCCAATTGTTGTGAAGGTTCTCAAAGATCTGGAAAAATCAAGTTTATCCTACTTAATCTCCCACCAAAAATTATTCAAAAACAATGAATCCTACCTAAACTACCCTTGTTTTCCCTATATGTCCACAAATGAATAAATTCTACTACCAAAATATGCAAAAGCAATCAGGATTCCATAATGTCTTTAGTAACCTTAACCTTGTTTAGAAAATATCACCATTCTTTAGAAGTGACAACTCGTGAGAGTTAAATTGTGGTGCATTGATCATATTTTCTCAAGGTTTCCTTTCAAATTTGTGCAAAGAAGGATATCTTCATTCTCCTTCACCAACAAAGGTTACAAAATGGGTCCTCTCACCCTAGTTGAAAGGCACAACCTAAAGTAGTGAGGATAGATCAAATCCTTTTGAAGGTGTTATCCATTTCTCCAACATCATGGAATTGGTTATCCACCAGGTTACCAATAAGTGTCAGGCAAATAATAAGCTTCTCAAATCTTATAAACACATATTTTGGGACCTCCTTGAGAGCTTTGATGTTCTAAATATGCAAGTGGTGCTGTGCTTAAAATGAATAAGGAAGTTGATCAAATGGTTGTGCTTGGTTCATAGTTCTCTCCTGCTAAGGACTTTGTCAAAGGAAACACTTGGCACATTAAAATGGTAATCAAACCCTCCATCCCCGACAACAACACCAATTGGCAAGTATTTGGCATGTGATGTGGGGAGCGTCCAGATTCATCCAAACTGAAGCCGAGTTCTCATCTAGCATGCAAGTTCACTTGTATGACAACTATTGTGACCAAGTGATTCAACTAAAGTCAAATAAGCCACCTTAGAGAAAAAATTTAGCCCTAATGATGAATTCAAGGGTGAATAAAATTATATGTGCGCCACGTAAGAAGACTACTCCCAGTCACTGTCGCACGTAGAAAAGAGTTGTTGCTCAAGAAGACTTGTGCACACGATGAAAAGCTAGCCTTCATCTTTCTCTCTCAAAAATACGGTGATATCTTCTCATAGGAGTATGAAGACCTCAAAGGTTTTGATCCAAGTGTTGTTCAATACTCCATTGACCTTGATCTTTGTATCAAGCCCGTCAAATAGAAGCAGCGACTAGTTAATCCAAAGATAGAGCCTCTCATGAGAAAGGAATTATCCAAACTCATTGAGGCGAAGATTATTTTTCCCATCAAGTACTTTACTTGGGTTGCAAATCTAGTTCCATTGCGCAAGAAGAACGGTGAAATCAGACTCTGTGTTGATTTCAGATATTTGAACAAGGCATCTTTAAAGGATCATTATCCTTTTCCTTCAATGGAGCAGATTCTACGACTATGGCTGGTGCACAAAGATTCTCAATGTTGGATGGATATCCAAGTTTACATCAGATCCTGGTCAAGGAAAAGGATCAATTCAAAACAGCGTTCTGACGACCAAATGGGTAACATATGCATATCGAATATGCCCTTTGGTCTGTCAAATGGGGCGCCACATTTCAAAGTGTGCCATGGATATTGACTTGAATGGTTACATTAATGAGTTCATCTTGGTTTACCTTGATGATATAACAATCTTCTCAAAGCAGAGCGCGGATCACATGGCACACCTAGAGAAATTATTTGAGAGATGTAGAAAGTATGGGGTGTCTCTCAACCCCGAGAAGTGCAATTTTATAGTGGCATAGGGCAAGATTTTGGGCCATGTAGTTTCAAAGGATGGCATCGCAATTGATCCCGAGCGTGTTTCGGCATTCTAGCTCTTACCACTGTCACCGCACAAAAAGGCCTTGCACCCTTCCTTGGTAAGACCAATTTTGTTAGGAATTTTATCCCTAACTTCAGGGACTGATTTGACACATCACCACGATGCTTAAGAAAGACATAGCCTTGAGATGACAACGAAAGGAAGAGAAAGCTTCAAAAAATCAAGAAAAAAATTACTTACGTGCAAAAATTCATCAACCCAAATTATTCCAAGGATTTTATCCTTTATGCTTATGACACCGATGTGAGTGTTGTTGTTGTCCTAACGCAACAAAATGAACAAGGGATAGAACAACTAGTGGATTTCTTCAGCCATGGACATTTTTTGGGACCCTAATTTATTGGCTAAATACAAGAAGGTGTGTGGGCACACAAAGCCTTGTTAAAGAAGGGTGTGCAAGGAGAAATCACGCAAGACAGGGTTCTAAGAGGGTTTAAAAGAACAAGTAGCATGTGCACACAAGCCAAAGAAGGATTTTGGGACTTAGCCACATTTGGCATATCGGGTAAGACACGTGAAAAGCATGACTGATGCGCATGCGGAATGGATAAGTTGTAAGCTTGGCGACAAGTTGGCCTAGGAAGGAATATGCCTTGCGATAGAAGCTTCTAGAAGACCATCTTGGCAAGGAGTGGAACGCTTAGGCTTGGATGAGCATGCTCCCATGGAGGACCTCATTTGGACACTTGGAAATGGATCTCGAAGATTCGAAAGGTGGGTTGCAATTCAAGAGGCCTATAAATACAAGCACCCACAGAGGATAAAAGAGAGGAGAGATAGATATAGATCAATAGAGAATGGAGATCTGTAGAAATGTTGCGAGGAACTCTATTGGGTTGGGTAGATGACCTATAGGGGAAGGATGTATCAAGGAGTTTGGGTATGAAATTTTCTTTTCATGTTTAGGAGGACTCTAATCTAGTTATGATGTATGGCTTTGGTCTGCCATACTGTGATATTCTGTAATGGATCTAATGCATGTGATGAGGTTGTCGGATATGATGGAATATAAATATAATAGACTCTAGGTTATACATATATTTGTGTAGTTCTATTTTATATGTTATATGAATGAATATAAACTCCTCTACTTCTCCTTTTCGATTCGATTTATAAATTGTTAAGTATCCCTTTTTCTGAAATGACTGCATTGATCTAGAAGTCATTCTGAGCTCTATGATGAATGTATGTCTCATGTCCACTCACTCTTTTTAAGTTCCTATCATAGATGATGCTTTCCCACTTAATTCACATAAAAGAGAGACTCGGCACATGTGCATGCCTCGTGAGCGCCAACGCCCACTTCAGGTGATAAGGCGACGTGCATGGAATTCCCTTGTTCTTTGGTGGGTGTTAAAAATGACTCTATCTTAATTCCATTGCACGGACCTCTTTTCGAAGTTATAGTGGGAAATAGCATACATCATGATCTGTGCAATGAGTGATGACAGAATGCCTAACTCTGGAAAGTATTGAATCATGGTTCAAAAGCGAGAGAAGAAGAATTTTCTCGAGAGATTCAACACTGGCCCGAGTTTGATGCATGCGAGATGAGTAGAAGAGAACCGCTACCATGAGTTGTATGAAACTTTCTTTTGTTGCTTCCTAGAGATCTATATGAATGGCTCTCAACGTATGCATCCGATCAATTTGGTGTTACGTATCACGCGCGTGGACCCAATAAGATTACCGGAGGCTACAAGATGTAGATCCGACGTGGACTTGTGTTGTGGCTAGCTACACTTTGGAGTACGCTATTCCTACATATTCTTGTATGGAAGTCACTGAGTTTGAGTTTCTGTGGGAGCCCGAAGGATCATTTCTGTGTGTTATCCCTCTAGAAATGAAGATCTTGATCGTTACCTTGAGTTTAGAGGCATTTCCGATGGCCGGCTAAACCTTCATGAGCACTGGGTGAGGAAGCTAGGGTGGAGGAAGATGGCAGATATTGTGACTAAGAAAGAAAGGGAGGAGAGACGACTCAAGTATAGTGAAGCATGTGAAAGGGAGATTTCTAGACAACACAAGGTTACAAGTGTGATGGATCTATGGAGGTAGACGTTGCGGGAAGGAGTTGAGGTTCACGCAAAGGATGTGGAACCTGAGTAGTCTATGCTACCCCATCTTGGCAATCGTGTAAGAGAAGCCCCGTCAACTTCGATGAGAGTTCATCACGAGGAGAGGGAAGGGTCGTCGGCATGCATTTGAACCCACCTAGTGACCAAACCTTGGTGCTTGGTTTTCCAAATCAAAGGAGTGTTGATAACACAGTTGGTATCGGTGGGAGTGACCGATCAGCACCCAGGAGGTATAATTTCTCATTTGGAACTTCTATGGCTGCACACTCTATTCCAGTGTTTGGAGGAATTTTTGGGCAAGGAGAAAATACACAAGGTTTGGGTAACGCATCGAGGAGTGGCACGGGGCATACATATGGTAGTGGAACAATCTCACAAACCATTGGCATATAGTTTAGCGGGACATTGGGGACACTAGGTACAACCACTTCAGCCCATTATTGGCCGTAGGAGGATCTGGAGGTGGAATTGGTGGATTGGGAGGCACAAGACTTGGTGGATCCAGTGGATCTAGTGGAGGAAACACTAGAGGAAACCAAGGATTTAGACCAAGAGGACAGGGGCCTCAGCCACCTCCTCAAGTAATCTTTGAAATGTCTTTACACTTGTCAGACTACCAAGGCATAGAGGATGCTACGAGCATGTGCAAGTGTT
This sequence comes from Taxus wallichiana var. yunnanensis, assembly GCA_018340775.1. Classification (NCBI taxonomy): domain Eukaryota; kingdom Viridiplantae; phylum Streptophyta; class Pinopsida; order Cupressales; family Taxaceae; genus Taxus; species Taxus wallichiana. The sequence goes on from CM031238.1 coordinate 44,937,289, forward strand.
TGAATTGTTATGGCGCATGAAGGGGATCACAACCCCAGAGTGGAAGGCGAGTCAATTTTCAACACGTTGCGAGGACACACGCATAGCTGGTATATGAAGTATGACCCCCATCAGACGGTGGTAGATTACACCACGTTAAAAAACGCCTTCCTAGAAAAATTCCACATCCATGAGTTTGAATAGAAGAGCATCAATGCCCTTAAATATATTTAACAAGGAATGGCAGAGAGTGTGTGGGAGTATGACACGTGGTTTAAGACTCTCCTGTCAAAATTGTCATATGACATTCACCCTTCACAACATGCTCAATGGTTTGTTGGAGGGTTGATAACACCATTTAGAAGAGATTTATCTCATAAGACTTTCATAGACCCACACGAGGCGTTAGAAGTCACTATGTGCATCGAAGTTGTTGGAAGTGTTGATACTTGGTGTTAGCCCATTCCTGGAAGCTCAAATCGCTACTATGGCTAAGCAGCTAGAAAATTTATCTACAAACTCAGCTCATGAGACTTGTAGTGGAATGTGGTGTATGGATTGTGAAGTAGAGGGCATGCCAAGGATATTTTCCCTCAAAAGATAGTATGTGCCATAACAATAGACTATGAGATTTCTCATGGGGACACCCACATACGAGTAGGTGTCCCTTGTTATAGCGTGTAATTTAGAAGAATGTATCTTGCTGCTGTAAAATCTACACCTCTATAACCCATGATACTAAGGATTGTAGAATTATTGACCAGATCCATGAGGCCATTGATCATGATGTGCACAAGACCAGCGTTACCAGTACTTCCAAGGAAAATGACCACCGTTATGAAGGGGGTGCATGAGATGGAGGCACATATGGAAGATGTTCTCACAGAGGATTCCGTGGTCATGGAAATCTGGGAGGTGGAAGAAGTGAGTTCCCATGGGAACATGTTATAATTGTGGATCCACATAACATTATAAACGAGAGTTTCTTGATCTATTACAATGCTCATGGTGCAAAAAGAAGCACAAGTATGAAGAGTTTCGGAACTCTATGACCATATGAACTATCAACACTGGAAAGATAAGGGTGTTGCTATGGTGAGCGCAAAAAGGGCGGATTCACAATGGATGCCGAGAGTGGCGCATGAGTTATAGCTAGAACATGTACTGGTGACAACGTGTTCAGAGGCCGCGTGCACCAAGGAGATGCCTAGACCAAGGACATTGGTTTCAAGAGAGGAAGTACCACATGGAAAGTACCCGGACCTTCCCATCAGAAAGAAGTATACCATGAGACTATGGACTTAATTCAGATTTTACAAGGGGAGATATAGTGTCTCAAGGAGCAATCGAGGCAGGTGGGGCAGCGAAGGATAACGAGGTTCCAAGAAGTGACCTGGATGAGGTCAAAGAAGTGTCTAAAATGTTGAGGTAAGAGAATATTATTCCCTTGCTGGAAGAATGGCTAAGGGATCGAGATACCATGCACCTGGAGCGAGCACGAGAGAAAAGTTTTACATGCAAACCTTTCTCCACACAACCTTGAGTATGACAAAGAAATTACTCTAAATGCAGTTGTTGATGGATGGCTCTGAGAAATATCCTCATTGACATAGGAGTAGAAGTAAATGTTCTTACCTTAGATGTTTGGCATCAAATGGGAAGGCCCACATTACACCATATTTGAATGTGTTGTATATGGCGAACAAGACAAAGGAAATTCCCATCGGTGTCTTGAAAGATGTGGCTATCACCATTCAAGGGGCCAAGTTTACTAGAGACTTCAAAGTCTTGGCGCTCGTCGAGGCAGACAATTTTCCAGCATTGCTTGGGCGCCCATGGTGTTACAAGAATAATGCTAACATAAGGTTTAACAAAGGATATATCAGTTTTGAAAACAAGGAAGAATGGGTGATCATCCCTTTGATAGATGGGAAGTCGGCGCCCTACATAGAGCCGTTGGGAGAATAAGTCCTTGAAAGAATATATGTGCACTCAATTAGAGATCCTGAGATAATTCACCCTACAGAAGGAGTTATCCAATTTGAGGATGCCCAGTCTATGAGTGATACCACAAGCATGGCATGTGACAATTGGGCACACGGACCTATGAGTTGATCGGACGGCATTTAAGAGGATCGGTAACCAAGGTAACAAAGGTGCGTACGGCCCAAAGGCTGCAGGAGGAAGAAAACTACCAAGTTACTCGGGAGGGGCTAATCTGGAATATTTCTTGCGAGAAATGGAGGCCCAGTGGAGAAATGAGAAGGAAAGGAGGAAAATTCTTAACTACAACCTACTCAGTACTGCTACATGCTAGTGGGCGACACATCGGGAGAACCTCTTGGAATGTCCTGAAGTAAGAATTGCCTTCTCTGTAAGGTTTTGCAGGAGAAACGCACCCATGGCTATAAAATACTACCATGGTAAAGAGACCACTTACTTCCATATCCAAGCATGTGAGATAGCCTGGATGGGAAGCGCGATGTTGCCACATTCATTATGGGTTCACAAGTTGTACTCCATCTCCCGCAAAGTTGTGCATGCGCGTGGTATATCCACTTAGAGACACATCGTCAAATTGGTAATTGGCAAGAATTGACAGCTGATCTCATTCAAACATTTGAGTATCAGAGTACAAAGCCATCGAAGACATAAGGCATTACAAGTTTTCAAGCGCCTTACAACAAGAGATAGTGTTATGGCGAAGGATAGAATACAAGAATTGCTAGGTGAACCTGGCCTAGAGGTGCATTTTGAAGAAGAAGAAATAGAAGAGATACAACTTGAGCACGTGTGTATAGAAAAATAAAAGGGAAGATATTATATATTATTGATGGGGAAGAGGTGGAAATTTTTTATGTTAACCATTTTGTAGGGACGTGCAAATTCATAGATAGTCCTGATGAATGGCATCGCGCCTACCATAAACCTTTAAAGATGAAAAGGGTTAACATCGGCTCAAAAGCAGAACCCAAAGAGGCAATCATTGGAGACTATTGGTCGGAGAAATAATTCTCTAAAATCATTGATCTGTTACATGAATTCCAAGATTTGTTCCCACGTGGGTACCATGAGCTTAAAGGCGTCCACCATTCCTTGGGGAAATGAGGATAAAGCTAAAGGAAGGTGTGTGCCCAATCAGGAAGAGGCCATACCGGATGAATCCCAATTTACGCGTAAAGGTCAAGGAGGAGATAGACAAAATGATAGCATCAGGTATCATTGAGGTTATGGAAGAGTCGAATGGATAAGTCCAATGGTGATTAGTATCAAAAAGGATGGGAGGATAAGGATCTATGTTGATTACAAGGACCTGAATGTAGTGTGTGTCATTGATCCTTTCCCAACCCCATTTACTAAATAAATCTTAGAGGGAGTGGCAGGATATGAGGTCTACTCTTTCACGGATGGATTCTCGGGCTATCACTAGGTAAGGATTGCAAAGGAGGACCAGAGAAAGACAACTTTCGCCACTGAGTGGGGAATTTTTGCCTATACGGTCATGCCTTTTGGATTGAAGAATGCGCTTGTTGTGTTCTCACGTATTGTGGTGCAAGCTTTCAAGACTTCATCCATAAATTTCTTCAAGTTTACCTGGATGATTGGATAGTATATGGGTTAGTGAAGGACCATTGTGACAACTTAAGGTTGATGTTTGAAAGGTTTTGTGATTAAGAATATCCCTCAACATTAAGAAATGTGTCTTTCTTTACCCCGCTTGGAACATTATTGGGGCACATCATATGTAGGGAGGGATTACTAGTAGATCCCGCCAAAGTTGTAGTAATTGTGGGATTGGGGGAGCCTACTAGTCAAAGCACAGTGCATGGATTCCTTGGACACATGGGTTACTACAGGAAGTTCATCAAGGGATATGCCAAGATTTCCACGCCTTTAGAAAAGTTACTTTGACACAAGACTACTTTCCATTGAGGAGAGGCACAATGCAGAAGGTGTTTGACACTTTAAAGGATAGGCTTATCACCGCACCCATACTACGATTCCCCTCTTGGGATAATCCCTTCCATGTTCATGTTGATGCCTCAGGAACTGCCATTGGAGCAGTACTTGCACAACCAGTGAAGGGATTGTTGATCATCCTTTATGCTTTACAAGCAGGAAGTTGACACCAACGGAGCAGAATTATACTACAACTAAGCGTGAGGCATTGTCAATGATCTATGCGCTTCACAAGTTCAAATAGTATCTGCTGGAAACCCCTTTTATATTTTACATTGACCATATGGCATTGAAATATTTAGTGAACAAGCTCGTTCTACAAGGGTGCATATGTCGGTGGGTACTATTGTTCCAAGAATTCAAGTTCACGGTGGTTTTCAAACCAAGAAAAAGTAATTTTGGACCTGATCATTTGTCTAAGAATTAATTGGAGGAGGGACGCGCAAAGCATTGAGGATACCATGTCAGATGCACAATTATTTAGGTTGCAGCGCGCGCCCTCAGACTTAGAAGATATTGCAGCATTATTTCTCCGATAAGTATAGCGTCGGAAGGAATGAAGGCATTGGATAAAAAGCAGTTAGCTATACGCTTCGTGCCCTACATGTTGATTAGTGGGGATTTATACAAATTAGGACGTGATGAGATTTTGCACCAGTGTGTGCTAGAACATGAGCGCCTAGCCATAATAGAAGAGGTGCACGAGAGGTAGTGCAGGTGGGCACTATGCAGGTGATGCCACTACACACAAGATATTGATGGTTGGATTATGGTGGGAGACCCTATATCAAGACTGCAAGGAATATTGCAAGGCATGTGACCATTGTCACATTGGCAAACCAGGGTGAAGAGATGAAATGCCTCTGTGCCCTATTCCCAGCACTGAGCCATTCGAAAAGTGGGCTATAGACTTCATAGGCCCTATTGCACTAACCGTGCATAGGACTGGGTCACGTTATATAATCACTTGCACAGATTACTTGACAAGGTGGGTAGAAGTAGCACCTACTAAGGATTGTACAGCAGCTACTGCAGCAAGGTTTCTGTGGGAAAACATTATTACAAGGTATGGATGCCCTTTAAGTTTGACTAGTGATAAGGTACACACTTCTTAAATGAAATAGTAAGAATTTTGTTAGCAGAATTCATGGTGGCTCATCACAAGACTACCCCTTACCATCCACAAGCAAATGGAACCACGGAGGCATTCAACAAAATATTAAGTCATACCCTAACCAAAATTTGTGACGTTGGTAGGAAAGATTGGGATGACAAAGTATCGGATCGTTCTTTAGGCATACAAGACAACCTACAAAAGGTTAAATAAGGCCACACCATTTTAATTGGTGTTTTGCACGGAGCCTATCCTACCAGTTGAATTCATGTTACCATCGCTACGTATAGTGTGCGCAGGAGGTTTAGTAGATGAACAAGCGCTGGAAGAAAGAATTGACAAGTTAATGCAATTGGACGAAAGATGATTACTTGCTAGATGGAACCAAAAGACTCAAAAAGCAAAACAAAAAGGCATGGCATGATCGTCACATTAAGAACAAAATTTTGAGGTTGGGCAGATGGCATTACTATATGATTCCAAGTTTCTAAACTATCCTGGGAAGTTAAAATTCCATTGGTTGGGTCCATACATCATCTCGTACATCCCTTGATTTAGGTGCGTGCTAATTCTGAAGCACTAGATGGGACAAGATTGCCGAGACACTTAATGGGAGTAGGTGAAGCCCTCCTATAAATAAGTCTTCTTGGTGTTTGTAATCGAGCAATATTTCCGAGATAGTTTAGGATTTCCTTTAATGCATTTTCTTTTCTTTTGTTTCCCTTTCTCATTGTTGTTTTGTGTTGCACCTAGGGCGCCGGTAACCTCATTACTTTTTCAAAGGTTGTGAATGTGCAGAGGATCGTGCATCATTTATTGTGGGGTGGAATAATGTAGGAAAGTGCAAAGTGTGAAGTACTAGGAAGGATTGCGTTGGAAAGCCCAGGATGAATGGCCCTATGGAAGAAAGCGCATAAGAGAAAAGGTGAACAAGGATGGTTGGTATCAAGATAAGGCTACATTTTGGTTCCACATAAAAGGGAGAAAGAAGCACAAAAACAACACGAGATAAGCGGCAAAAAAATTGCGAGGATGGAAGAAGTACCTTACGGTGCTAGTAACTCGTGCATAAGAATCTTACATCGAGATAGATTGGTTGCATGCCAGAAGTTTGTAGGATTGTCTGCGCAAGGTTGGGCATGTGAGTTGGGGTGCTAGAGTACGGCTTGGTGGAAAAATCCGTAATAAGTGTTGAAGTATGGTGGTAGGTGAAGTAGCATTTAATGCTAAAAAGTGGGAAAAACTATAAATAGAAGGTCAAGCACTTCATTATCAACACTTGTGAATACGAAGAAAGAAGAGCTCTTGTGAACTAGGGTTTCCAGAGTTGATCCATGTAAAGAAAAATTTGAGAAATTTAACCGTGAGTAACTAGATTTGATCTACAAACCAAAAGGAAAGAAGTTCACGGGCGTAGAGAAAAAGAGTTATGGAGAAGTGTCGTCTTGTGAAAGAGGATATTCTAGTTAGGGTTTGGCAGCTAGGGCACGGGCTAAAAGGGTTTCTTCACAAGTTTAAGATCTGGGACTAGAGGAGGTAGAAAAGTAGAGCAAGTAAGAGAAGTTGAAGTGCTAAGATAACCTAAACCATGGCACCTAAGAAACCAACTATATCACCTAAGAAGCCAAGGGAAATTGCAAGGCAAAGGAAAACAACCAAAAACCCCCATAAGCATGAATGAAGAATGGTATGTAGAGATGCAGTACCTAGATGGGGTTTTTCTTGGGAAAGAATGGGAGTCCCACTTAAGAAACATAATGGTGAGCGATTACTGACCATCGTAAAAGCACGATAGAAAAGGAGATGGCGGCTGAAGTTAGTCCGCCCGACAAACAAGAGGACACTAGAGGGTTTACCTATCTATAGCGATGAGGTAAAAGTAAAATTGGAGAAGGCGGGATTATTGCAACTCTATGAGTTGCCTTATTTTGGAAAACATGAGCGCCTCTATGAGTGGTTAATGTCGCACATACACGAGGATCACTTCTCAGCTAATCTCAAAATTCACAGGCCTCATCTATGAAGGAGAGAGTATAGATGACGACCTGAGCAACAAGGAACCCATCAAAGCAACTGTCGATGCATATGATTATAAGGAGTCACGATACTTTGATATTGTGGAGATCAAGACCTTGTCGTGTGAATGGCCGTGTGCTGCACAGTGACAAAGCTAAATGACCAAGAAAGGTGGACACAGGTAAATAAGGTCTGGTTAAATGTGTGTAGGAAAATTTCAGAAGGCACCATCTATAATTTGTTTGCCTTCATCACAAATGAAATTATCAGCAACGCGTAGGAAGGAGATAAGATACTCTTTGGCAATAACCTTTTACAATTGTGTTTTCATAAATTGAAGTGTCGAGATGCGGCAGATAAGTTTATTTGGGAATATCTGAATGAGGACCCCTTACGCAAAAATATTTACAAATTACACTTGTGACATGACAGTACTGCCCACAAGGCACACCTGGAAAAATGGTATAAGCGCTTAAGGGATGCGTTCAGGTGAAGTGGAGGATCCTAGAGCAGCTATCAGTGCTCATTGACAGAGAAGCCTAATTTGCGGTATACCAGCACTTCTGCATTGGCATTTAAATTGACAGATGAAAACATGGGCCCCTGGTGCAAGCTCCCCTTCTCCTTCACCGCTCAATATTTCCAAGCAAGGGTAAACAGTTTAAAGAGGCCAAAAGACTAAGGTTCGACCTTAGTGAGGTAGATCAAGACCATAGGGAGATGCGTAGAAAGATCGTTTACCCCAAGAAGTGTGCGTATGTGGAGAGGTATGTCTCCCACAAAGTTCAAATGACAAAGCCCCTGACTTTTCCAATAGCAGGAGAGACCGCGGCAAGGGTATATCTACGCATAAGACCAAAGTTTGAGAAGGGCACATACCTAGAATGTGATGTCTCCATTCCTGAAGACCCCATGGGAAGAAAGAAGCCCGTGCCCGAGTAAAGAAAGGAAAATAAGAGGTGCAAGGGAAGAAGGCACCAAGTGTCCAAAGTACACCACAAGTGGGTGCCCCAGGGACAAGCGCTAGAACTAGTACTTACACGCGCAAGAAGAGGTCCCCAATCAGAGAGGAGGCACCAAAATAAGAAAATCCTATCACAAAGGAGAAGTCACCAGAGGAGGAAGAAGAAAGATCCGAATCTCCTATACTGGAATCCCTAGTTAGGAAGAAACAGAAGGTGATGGAGGAGGTTGATTTGGAGGACACGGAGATCTTGGAGGCCTACAAGGAGTGAGAGGGATGATGACGAAGAAGATGAACTGAAGGAGCCCAAGAACCACCAATGTTTGATGTGCATGATTTAGAGGAAGAGGGCGGAGAAGAGGAAAATGAGTTTCTCTTCGTGCGAGAGGAAGGGTAGCCAGGAGGAGGAAGGCACCCAAGATAAGGGAGGAAGCGAAGAAGTGAGTACAAAAATCAAACTCCAAGCCTCACGCAGGAGAAGATAAACGAGGCAACAGAAAAAGAAGTGGCAAAAATCATTAAAGCCTTGGTAGAACAAGAATTGGATTGCAGCGCTCAAATAGTTATGAATGAAGATAAAGAAGAAAGTGTGGGAAAATATCACGGTAGCACAGGAGGAGGCCCCAGTTTGATGGTATGTATTCCTAAGGGCATGCGTACAGGAGGAAGGCGCACGGAGATCTAGAGACCAAGAATGGACTATATTGATGATCCAAACAAGGTGTTGTGCGCGCGTTTCCAAAGCACAATGCCAACAGAGAAACTCTTGGCCATGAAGTTGTTTGATGAGGAAGGTGCATACCCTCGGATGAGGAAAATGCTTTCTTGGGAAATTGAGTCCCACATCGACAAGCCAAAATTTGAGGTCAACCAAGGGCAATAATGAGGGTGTTTGAGTCAAAAGGGGACAACCCTTGGTGAGCACACTCGGCCTATCGATGAACAAGTCTCAAATGTGTTGAACAAGGTCTCGGTTGAACTAGAAGCCAGGTTATTCGAGAGGAACAAGGTAAAATTCCTAGAGGCGAGCTAGAGAAGAGAGAAGAAGAAGTCGAAGAAAGGACCAAGGACTTAAAGCGGGAGGAACTAATCAACGCGTAGCTAAAGCGTGAACTAAGGGAAGAGAAGGAAAGGGTGCACAAGGTATACAAGAAGGTAGAATCCATCACATATGTCATTGTTTTGAAGCATCCAAACCTAGCACCACCCGCGTAAAAGTATGGATCTTCCCTAGAGTGCCTAGAAGACTTAACATGTATCCTCACCATGGAGAGGCAAGCATCACGGCCTTAGAATCTGCGAAAGAGGTATCGGCGCCTTGAAAGGAAGACAAACTGAAGGTTGTAGCAATCATTGCCGAGTATAGCAAGGTCCTTGCTGATGTAAAAATTACTACCAAGGCTGCGAGGTTGCGTATAACAATGTGCTTGACGAGGATAGAGTGCCAAGCATTCTTGTTGTCACTCACAAGGCAGAGCTCAAATAATTCCAGGAGAAGAACAAAGGAACAGAGCAGAGTGGGATAGGATCTTAGCCGAGGTTGAGAAGAATTCGAGGCCATTGAAGTCCTACGAGGTTCAGTTAAGAACCAACTGAAAGGGTTATACCCACAAATCACAAAGGGGATGGATGTGCTCGAAGACTTGGGAAAACAATTGGAGGAGATCGTGGAAACGATGAATACCCAAGGAGAGGGGCTAAGTTTTGATGAGGTAAGCACCCTAGTCGGCGACCTCTGCCAAAGAGCACAAAATGAAGTTGATGCCTGGAATAAGTTGGAAGCTAGATTGAAGAAAGATTTTCCTCTCCTATTGTAGAAATAACAACACTTCCCCCATTCTTTCATTTTTCCAATTCTTCTTTCCCTTATTCTTTTCCAAATCATTATTTCTTCTGAATCTATTGTAATTATTTTATTCATTGGAGATGTGTTCCCACAAGTGGAGAAACAGGCGTAATGTGAGGTGATTTTGGAACCTTGATTTATTGGCTAAATACGAAGGCGCGTGGGCACGCAAGGCCTTGTTAAAGAAGGGCACGCTTGAGGAGAAAGCGCACAGGCGGGGTTAGGAGGGTTTAATAGAACAAGTAGTGTGCGCGCAAGGCAAAGCAGGATTTTGGGACTTAGCCATATTTGGCATATCAGGTAGGACACGTGAAAAGCATGACCCAACTATGCATGCGGAGTGGATAAGGTGTCATCCTAGCGACAGGTTGGCCTAGGAAGGAATATGCTCTACGATAGAATCTTCCAAAAGACCATCATGGCAAGGAGTGGAGAGCTCAGGCCTAGAGGAGCATGCTCCCATGGACGACCACATTTGGACACTTAACAATGGATTTAAAGCTTCAGAAAGGTGGGTTGGCAGTTCAAGAGGCCTATAATTACAAGCACCTGCAGAGAGCGAAAAGAGAGGAGAGATAGATATAGATCAATAGAGAACGGAGCTCTATAGAAATATTGTGAGGAACTCTATTGGGTTGGGTAGATGACCTATAGGGGAAGGATGTATCAAGGACTTTGGGTATGAAATTTTCCTTTTACGTTTAGCAAGACTCTAATCCAATTATGATGTATGGCTTCGATCCCATACTCTGTGATATTCTATAATGGATCTAATACACGTGATGAGGTTGTCGGATATGATGAAATATAAATATAATAGACTCGGGTTATACATATATCTCTGTAGTTTTGTTTTATATATGTTATACGAATGAATATAAACTCCTCTACATTTCCTTTTCATTTTAGTTCTATAAATTGTTAAGTATCCCATTTGTTTGAAATGACTGCATTGATCTAGAATCCGTTTTAAGCTCTATGATGATTATATGTCTCGTGTCCACTCACTCTTTTTAAGTTCCTATCATAGATGATGATTTCCCACTTAACTCACATAAAAGAGAGACTCGGCACCCACGCGTGCCTCGGGTGAGTGCCCGGCGCCCTGGGTGATAGGCCGGCGTGCATGGGATTCCCTTGTTCTTTGGTGGGTGTAAAAACAACTGCAACGGTGAAGGATTATGATTTAAAGTACAATCACATGAAGAATTAGGTCTTCACCATCATGTGTGCGCTCAAGAAATTCAAAAGTATGCTCCCCACCAATTATATAAAGGTGTTAGTCTCCCATTTTTCTGTCAGACACTTCATCATAAGAGTAGAAATTGGTGAAAAAGAATATGATGGGTAACCAAAATCATGGAATATGATGTGACTATTAGAGCCATAAAGTTGGTAAGAGGTAGCGCACTCTGCAAGCAGATTACTAAGGATGCACAGAATGAATCTGAGACTTCATTATTTCTATATGAGGATCTCCCACATGCGTAACTTGAGCAAAATACGAGATCCTGGTTCACGCAACTCGGATGAAGGACATGATCACATTTCTTTCTAAGGGCGCATACCCTCCTGGTTTAAAAAAGTAAAGAGAAGACATATAAGGTTACAATCTATCCCTTATGTTTTGATTGATGGACTTCTCTTCAATAAGAATCTTGATGGCATGTTATTAAGATGTATTAACGGCGCACGATTAAAAAAGTGCTAGCTGAATTTCACAATGGATTCTCTAGTGGAAACTTCTCTGCCAAAACTACAACAATGAAGATCATAATGGAAGGAATCTTTTGGCCTACCCTATTTACTAATGCACACAAGTGGGTCGTGAAATGCAAGGAATGCGCTTTCTTTGTAGGTAAGAAAATATTGGCAGTGTTTCCCCTCCGACCAATCCAAGTGAATCAGCCTTTTGCGTAATGGGGTCTCAACTTCATAGGCATGATCAATCCACCTTCAAGCGTTGGACACAAGTGGGTGCTTGATGCTACGGACTACTTCACAAGATGGACATAAGCTATTGCGCTCAAGGAATCAATCGAGTCATTCATCCTTGACTTTCTCGAAGGTATAGTCACAAGGTTTGGCATTCCTCAAACCATTATCTCTGATAATGCAAAAGCCTTCCTTGGGACCAAAATCATTGATTGGGCTCTAAATTTGGGCATTTATCTAAAGAATTCTTCCAACTATTACCCACAAGGCAATGGTCTAGCATAATCAACAAACAAAAACCTGATCAAAATCATGAAGCGCACAATGAATATCAGCCAAAGATAGTGGCATACAAAGGTCTCACACGCACTTTGGGCAGATAGAATTACACTCAAAAAGGCAATGGATCTTCACCTTACAACCTTGTCTATGGAATGGAGGATACCCTTCCTTTGACGCTAGAGTTTAACTCATTGGCGCTTGGCCAATAGCTGGAGTTTGAAGGCGCCACTGCAGAGAGAAATCAGAATGGAAGAGTTGGTTAACCTTAAAGAGTCCAGGAACTCTGCCATGATCAAGCTAGAACAACATCAACAAGCAACAAAGAAATGGTTTGACATAAAGGCTAGGCCTCAATCTTTCAAAGTTGGGGACCTAGTTTTGAAGTAGGATGCTTGTGAGCTAAACCGGGGCGCCATTCAAATTTTGATGCACTTTGGAGTGGGCCATACATCATCAATTCATACAAAGAGGCTAAATCTTTTGAGTTAACTCATCTTGATGGAGGCACACTTTGCAAATCCCAATTAATGGGATCTATCTCAAACCCTTCCATTAAGTTTGTTGCATCATTTGGTATATATTAGAGTAGCTTCAATTCCTCTAAGTGCATTGCGTGCACATTGTTGGTTTATACATACTTCTTTCCTCTCACGTGCTTCCCTCGCGTGCTCTTCTGTTGCTTCCAGGATGTCGATCTTCTTCCGGTAGCTTACGAGATTCGAATAGACTCAAGAAATGTTCTTTCAAGTGGCTTCAGAGGTAGTTCTTCAAAGTTACAAATTAGAATTCCATGATTATATGAAGTAGACTCCATGCCCAATGGACGCTTCAGTGCTTGATCTCCTTCATCTAGTAGGCAGATGGCACCGAAAGTCACCAATTTTGTTATCCAAATAACTCTCCTAGTTATTTAGACAACTTGTATACATCTTCTGGCTCTGAGCTCTTCATTGCTAGGTTGCGCAAGCTCAAGTTCACTTGGTACAATTCCTTGGTTGCATTTTCCTTACACACTTTCCTTTATCCCTTTCCACTTTCCTTTTCCTCTTTGTTCCATTCCTCCATTGCGCCCACCTTCTACACATTTTCCTTCTTCCTAAGAAGCTTTTTCACCCTGCGTGCGTGCCTCACACTTACTTCAATCAACTAAGTCCTTGGTATTATCATGCACCCCGCACATTATCTTGTAATAGTTGCACCTTGACCATGCATTCTCTGCTCACCAATTTGCTACATTTCCCCACGGGCATCGTGTGCGCCTTCCTTTTGTCTTCTTCTGCGATCATTCCCTCTGCACCCTCCTTTGTGCCTTTTTGTGCCAGGTCATCCTCTGACATGCTTGAGTGTGCCACACGCAACCAATCTGCATGCGCCAACAGGGTGCCAAATCCTTGCAACAAATCAATGAATGACATGTGGCATAAATGAAAAATAATTGCACACTGATGCCTTTTAGCCAATCTATGCACGCCACGTGTCTTGCGTGCATACCAACTCTGAAAATCTTCTAACATTTGTATCTTTTGCTACAGAGCTCAATCAGCGTGCACATGGATTTTTCATAAAGTCATTTGTTAATGTAGGCTACAATGCTAAACATTCAAATTCAAATTCTTAGCGGATTTGGTAGGTAAGAAATGGGAAAATGTCTTTCTAAGCATTAATGAGTAGATCTGATTGCTTCAACCACCCGATTTGATATGATCTTCCCTCCTTCCTTCTCCAACACGCTAATCGAGACTTGGGGAAAATGTATTTGATGATCTACGTAGATTTATAAGCATTGAATGCTTCTTGTTGGTGGTTGTATTTCAAATTCGAGTTTTCCCTCCTTCTCTTCTTCTTCCATGGATTCATCTATAAATGTAAGAGCTGAGCTCATTTATTATGTTGGACACTCGGATCCTTGCGCATTTTGCTAAGGACTTCGTATTTTCTGTATTTTGAGTTGCAAACCTCTAGATCTTGCTCTCACGTGTGGATATCGGCCTCTTTTGCCTTTGTAACAGCTCTGTGCATTTTCGAAGTAATAGAAGCATCGTTTTGTGACTATTCTTTGTCCTAACGTGTTTGCATTCCTTCTTCATGCCTTTTCTTTTCCATTATGTGTCTGTTGTGCCATTACATGTCCCTTGCAGCTCCTTATTTAGTTGTGTTCCATAAAACTGATCTGGTAAATACATTTTAAGTTGTGCTACATGTGTCTAGCCTTCTTTCACGCATTTCCCTTCATTTTTGCTCAGAACAGATAGTGTTCATCCCTCTTTTATGGTGTTATCACCTTTTAGTGTAGTTTCCTTTCATGTTATCCTTATATACATGGTCCCTTGGCATTGTTAGCTTAGTTTTCCCCTTGACACTAGGAGTAGCGATGCAGAGTAGAAATAGATAGAGGAACCACCTTCTCCAAAGAGATTCGTCCCAGCGCGCAAGGTCCCACACTAGGGGACGATTCCATTGTTGTCTCAAACATATCAAGCACTTCCTGATCAAAGATGCAAGTGCACATTTGAGCGACCAATAGTACATGAGGCCCGATTTTGTGTTGGTGTCGATGACGGGGCATGGTATTGGGGCTTAACCCCTCACTTAATAGTCTCGCAATGATAAGGGATTTGTGTGCTTAGCCAATATACGTGACACCATTGTTTATACTGGCGTCCATAACATTGAGTTGGTTTCCTATTGGGTGATGAAATCCCAATAGTTATCACCTGGGTAGGAGTGTTTGATGCAAATTTGATATTCAATGTGGTTTGGTTGTGTGTGAGGGAAGATTTTAGTGAATGCAATAAATTAATCTATGTGATCAAGCAGGATGCAAGGTTTGTTTTAAGCCCAAAAGAATGATTGATTTCGATGAGAACAAATAGAAAATGCAATGCTTGAAAAAAAAATGAAAGGGAGAAAACACACCTGAAAAATGCTTCCTTTTTAATTTTAAATTTTTGATTTTTTTAGCAATGCAATAAGTAACAAGCAAAACTTTGAAGAAAAAACCTGCAAGAATGGTTAGCAAAAGACGAGAAAAAGAAAGAAAAAGGGTGTTAGAGGCTTACTACCTAAGCAATCAAGAATAATCAACAGAGATCATCGCGATTCACGAGAATCGTTAGCGATTCACTTAAATCACGAGCTATTTGACTAAATCATTAAAGATTGCAAAGCAAAAAAACCTAAAGATGAATTTTTAATAAAATTGAAATGAAATAAGATGGACAATGTCCCACCGGTGTGCGCGAGAATGTTCAAAGATGCTTTTACTTTCATACTTTAAATTAATGAAGTGAAACAATAAAAACAAAACTGACCTCAGAAGATGGCGGTGTTTCCTGATACCCGCGAAGATGGATGTTGAAGTTGATGTTTGATTGATATTTTCGCATCTGAATGAATGTACAAGTCCTCTTATCCTGCTAAGTAGCCTGCGCTCAAAGATACTAAACAGAAAATATTAGACATGGATAAATGAGATGCTTGGTAAAGGCCGATTCCAGGAATCCAAAAGGACTTCCTTGGAGGATGTCAGCTCATTTTGTAACAATTAAGTGAATTGATAGATATAACGAAAACAATAGATAAACTATAAATGGATGCAAAACTATAGAATTCAAGGTTGAAGGGAAGGTTTTTTACGGCTTCAAAGGTGGCCCATGTAAGTGTAGATGTGATTTGAACGTGCTCTAAGTAATCATATCGAATTCGTCAATCTCTTGTTGGATATAATCAAGGAATTCAATATGATCCTTAATGTCTTGTTTGTCAACGGCGAATCGTTGCATGCAAAGTGTAAGCTCATGTAGGATGTTGTAATGCTCCCAAAAAAAAGGGTGTTGGACTATAGGAAGGTTGTAAATGCTTTTAATCGGATGTGAACGGTCGAGAACTGCCATCTTTGAGTGAATTTGGAGCTAAATGATGCCTCAAATATTCATTGGGAAGGATTTGAGTGGATTTGTTTTCGTGCGACGTTGCTTGAGGTTTGAGTGATGAAAACGATCACCAAGATGCTTGAAAATGATTAGTGTTGATGCTTAGTAATGCTTGAAGATGTCCCAAATATAGAAGTGTTAAGAAATGAAGTGCAAGAGTGACAAGGAGGTCTAAGATTCGAGATTAAAGATCCCTAAGGGAGAGCACAAAATTGTTATTTATAATCGTTGGCGATTTGGTTGAATCATCGGGAATCTATTTTTACGGGGAAACAGCTACAAAAGTGGTTGAAACCACTTCTAATCAAGGGTTTTGGTTTGGGATGCGGGTAAATGACTAAGGTGATGTTGGAGGACAAGGTGAGGAGGTTAAGAAGGTTGTAGAATTGTTGATAAATAGTTGATTTGTTTTTTGTTTTGTTTGATTTTAGTTTCTAAGTGGTTTTGGGTGGTTTTAAGAGGTAAAATGAGATTTTACAGTTGTGAGATGGTGTGAGAGGAATATTTACATGGAGTAAATATTGTGGGGTTTTAGACTTAGGATAAGAGATGTATGAATTAAATATTCACTTTGTTTTAACATAGTTGTGAAGAGAGTGTATATTAGTGGTACAGATTTTGAGTCTCTTCAGCGTATCAATAACTAAGGCATCTTGAAACAGTGATGAAAATTCAAGAATTACAATAGTTTGATGAATGAGTTCATGTTATACAAGTGTACTCAATGAATCTCTTATGGGTTTGATTATTATTTACATATTTTTCTTGTGTACAAAATGGACAAAAAAACTCCCTAGTGAGGACAATAACACCCACCAAGAGATAATCATGCCTTCCACACCTATAACCATATAAATCTAGAACATCGAAACATATTTGAACATACGACTATTGGCCTAGCCACATAGAGGAATACTACAATCTAGGAAATGACAAGGAGATAAGGTATTTTTCTGAAACTTACTAGATTTCCTTTCACCACCCACTACAAAACAAAAAAATCTAAAAATAGGAAACAATTCCATAGAAACCAATCTTTCAGCGTCCATTCCATTTTGAGCCTTCACATAAAATTACAAAATCCACTATTGAATAAATGATATCTAGATCCTTACTATGATTTCATGGGAAAAAATAGATTTTAGATTAAAATTGCAATACTAAACCATTTTCTATGAGAAAAAAACTACCAAATGTTATGCCACTTATACAATGGTGTATGTGAACATATTTGGTCATTCACAACTAAATCTGGAATCATCCTTCATAAAACACCATGAAAGGAGCATCTAATGACGAATAGACAAATGTTTCCCTTATCGACACAAAAGTGTCACCAAGCACTCTTATGTTTATCTAGATTACCTATGATCTTAACTCTTTATAGGCGCATTACATCGAGGTAAACTTTTACTCAATCCATAAAGTGATATAAAAAGGGACAAATAAAAAAATCATCTAATCACTTTCAAAGATACCCCGCCCTTTAGTTTAGAAGAGTGGAGATATAGAAAGGATTGGAATGTGTAATGCAAAGTTATTTTTAAGAGGGAAGAAAAATTATTAAATTTGTAAAAGAAGTGTTTTTGAAGCAAAATAAATAGAGAGTGTTTTATTCAAGTGAAGGTAGGAGGAAAGATACGTAAATATTTGAAGAAGTGTAATAAGGGCAGAGCAAAGAGGTGATTGATATGATTTTGTCCTAAGGTGGACATAGGCCCCACGAGATATCTCGGACTTCCTTTTAAACGAAGGAGGTATCAATCTACATAGATGGTAGTGGCTTCAAACTCTTGAGACATCCGTAAATTTAAGACCTATTTTTAATCTCTAATGTCAATGGTTTTCCATATCTTTATAACAATGATTGGAAGAGCATAGGGAAATAAATAGCATGCCTTCAAAAGACAAATATTATAGGTTTGAATATCATAAAAGAAGGTGAATGTTATGTATATGCATAAGAATCAACACGTGACTCTAGGCGCGCTCGACTTCCCAAGGTCGTGTCGGGACACCCGAAATGAAATGGATAGATGGCTATGGAATGGAATGAGTGGAAGAGATCAAGGAAATCTAAATTATCAACAAAAAAATGGGTATTTTCTCATTGAGAACAATGAAATCCTCTCTCACTTGTTACGCATAATGGTACGGTCAAGGATAATTGCGAAGACGCAAGCAAGTCGGTGTCAATGTCATTGAAACCAAACAAGAAACAACTTGGTTGTGGAACTCATGGAAACTCTCTTTTTCGTCTATGAATTCCTCTCTAAAGAGGGTCATGAATGTATGACAGATGATAAGGTGAGGACAAGTCTAGTCTCTACCAAGTTGGTTATTCTAGAACTCGTTAGTGTTATCCGCTTCATCGTTCAAGGCTATCAA
Source organism: Taxus wallichiana var. yunnanensis (assembly GCA_018340775.1). NCBI lineage: Eukaryota > Viridiplantae > Streptophyta > Pinopsida > Cupressales > Taxaceae > Taxus > Taxus wallichiana. The sequence continues at coordinate 44,955,705 of CM031238.1, forward strand.
CTGTGAAATAATGCTTGGCAGAATTGGGGTGGTTTGGAATATGAGTTTCCTAAGGCCCTGATCAATGTCGGTCAATTGTGTAATGGTATTCGGTTGTGGTACTCTTGGATCACACACTCTTTGTCTAGGTTGTCTGGGGCCTTGGATGGTCATGTGGACATGTAAACAAAGAATCTAAGGAAACAAACAAAGCATGCAAAGAAACCAAAAGAAACTAAGGTCAAGTTCAGGTAACCTAAGCCTCTAAGGTAACGTGGGGAGCTTGTGTTAATTCCCATCTAATTAAATCTATGTTCCTAAATTAACCAAAGAATGCAAACATTTAAATCAAACAAAGTCAATTACTCTCCTTTAATTTAATTAAATCTATGTGCAACTAATTAATTAACGAAAGGAAACTAATTAATTAAAACAATGAAATCAAATCTAATCTACTTGTTTTTGTATTTTCAATTATTTTAAATGAAAGGGAATAAGACAAATAAACAAACTTAATTAATCTAATCTATGTTTTTGAGGATTTTCTTGTTTTCTAGAATTAAATAAATGAAAGCTACACAGACAATAAAATTGCTTCTAATTAAATGGAAACTACTTCTATTCTAAAATAAAATAAAATAAACAAGTGAAATAGTTGGATGTGGTTATTTCCCTATTATAGAATGAATTTAATCTAATCTAATTAAAACAGAGGATTTTCCTAATTTGTAATTTTGGATCTAATTTCCTCTGGTTCTACCTCAAAATCACAAAAATATTGAAAAGCTTCTCAGAAGCAATTTCTTCGTGAGACTTCCCAAGTAAAACACTAAATTCTACATAAGCTTTTTAAATATGAAGAAACTCAAACAAATGCACAGACACAAAAGCTTCTTCAAACTCACTTCCCTTGCAAATCCACAGGGATAGGCAGGGAGGAAGTTTTCAAGAGAAGCTTTGCTCGTATGCTAATGAAATCTAACTAATGAATGCAATGAAATCTCTTGGTAATTTGATAGTGAAGAATTAAAAGACTATGTGCACAAGAACTTCCTTCAAATCCTTCCCAGAAAAATCCACAGGGATGAGCTGAGAATAAATCCTCAATGGAAGCTACTTACAAGAAACAAAACTACTATAAATTATATTTCCTTAAAACAAGATTTTGCATGACTAGGAAATGAAATTTAATTAATAAAATAAAGCTTCTAGGAATTCAAGTACACCTCCAACCTAGAAATGTAGAAGTGAGAAAATTTTCAATGTTGGTTGTGCTTGTTGATCCTCTCAACTTCTTTTCCAATGGTGAATCCAATATTTTCTAGGTAATTGTGTTGGATGGTATGTAAGAAGAAGATGTGGAAGTCTTGAGCTAGCCGGTTTGAAGGCGATTTAGTAGCAATGCAGGCAAGAGAGTAACAAGGAAAAAGATTTGTGTTTTCTTATGTACTTCTTGGAAATATTCTTACAACATAACAATGCAATTCTAAATCAAAATACTCCAACCAATGCTTCGGGAAAAATCTTGGTTTTTATAGAAAGTTGGCAGGGAAATGGTGCAACACACTTGGCAACCAAGAAGTGCCAAATCACCATGGGAAGGGGCACAAGTTTATAAACATCTAATAAGCTCAATGGCATTTTATTTATTCAAGAAACATGCGAGATATCAACTTGGGAAGAAACAACACACGTTTAGAACTTGCTAGCAAAGTCTAGGATAAAAGCACACGGAACCGTCGGTCTCCGTAGATCAAGCGATTGTGTAGACCAAGACCACAACCGTCGAGGTAGTTGCATAACCGCCGCTCAAGGCATACTTGTCCAATTACACAACTATCGGGGTAGTTACGAAACCACCAGGTGCGGTTTTGTAACTTAAGCCCAAAAAGCTAAGGAAAAGACTGAAAAGGCAACTCGGAAGGTGGGAAAAACTAGGAAAGATAAACAAGGTAAACTAAGCTACAAGAACATGTTACAAGCGAGAAAATTGGATTTGGATACACCATTTAATTTGGAAACAAAATTATCATCATTGGGGATTTTCATTGTTCCAATAATATAGCACCATGCAAATTTGGGTGCATACATGTCAACACTATAATCAACCATAGGTTTTGTTTTTCCATTTTCATAGTCACCCAAAACCTCAACACCGGAGTTCAATTAGAATGTAATAAATTTATATAAAAAATTTAAGGGCATTAATGAAGAGAAAAGGGTTCAAATTTGTGCACATTTTTTCTTGACTAATGAGCTCATCGACCATCACAAAAATTCATGTTACGGTATTTAGGCATCGATGCAAAGCATCTAACACTTTTCCACACACTCAACAAGATTGGTTAGACAACTCCTTCAATTCAATATAAATCTTGGAAAATGCACTCCTTCCTCAAAGCTAGAAAAGCATCATAGCCACACTAAATTGTCTTATAAGGTCAAATTTCCTTCTTCAAGGCTACAAGCATATTCATGATCCCCGACTCAACCTATCTCAACCGTCTAGGCAAGTGGAAACACAAGATACATTTGATTTGTTCATTGTTTGCTAAAACTGCCACTTGTAATCTAAATAAAATTGATGATGAAATGGTGTGGGTTGGAATAAAATATGAGGGTCCCAAGAAACTACTAACAAATTTAAGTACCCTTTTTGAAGTATGAGGTGTGGGTAAAAATAGTTTGGGTCAATCCTGAGTGCAAGGATTCTTCCTTCATAGTCCCTTCTCCTTGACTTCTTGGTCTTGCTACTAAACCAGTGCAATTGAAAGTTTGACCTAACTTCTTATTAAATACCTTATTCCACCAAATGAGGACTCTGCTTCAAAACCCATCTTGGTCAACAATTTGTATGTAGAGTTTCATAACAACATTCCTTGATAAAAATGCTTAAACTCACTCTTTTGGACCTCTAATTAGGCCTTCCCTATTTGCTACAGTGTCTCGAGCTAACTGTCATGGACTACGAGCTTATAGACCTTCTAGGGGATCTAAAATCTCAATATTCTCCAAGCTTGTTCCTTCATAGTGTTTACTATCAAATTTTAAGGTGGGAAAGCTTATACTTTGTTAGATGCAATGGATTATTCAAAAACCCTAGCAAGCCCTACATTGTGAGCCCCGGAACACAGATTCCTTCACCAAGTTTGTTACACATAACTTCAAGAACTAAAATCACTTTGAATAAGATCATATGAACGTTTACTAACTTATTTTCTTACCAGAAGGTTATCAACAGGCATGCAAACATGGGATTGTCCTTGGAGTACCCTACCTTGCTCCAGAGGTCAAGGTTTTAACAGTCTACAAAGGTCAAATCAACAGTGGATTTCTTCCTGAATCAAAAATCTAAAGACTCGCACAACTTGTAACACAAGCTAGTTTCCTTGTGTTGCATCTGATTGTGTACCTTCCTTCAATTTATTTCTACACATATCTTATTCTTGGCTTGTGCTACAGTTTACCATGTACATGTCCCCGAAGAGTATAACACCAATACAAAGATGAATGATTCCTTGATATTTTCGATGCAAACAAGTACTTACACCCTTCACTCACTTGGTTTTTTGTTAACTTTCTCAAAACACATACATGCAAATATCAAACATAGTATTTCACACAATCGCAACAATGGAGTTGAGTGCAAAAACAAGATTTCTTGCTTGTCCACATATTTGGAGCTCCAATACAATTTACCTCGATTGATCAATGATGAGAAAATCTGATACAATGCCTTTTTATACCTCCTCCATTCAAATTGTTTTCTCATAACTGACCTCTAAGTCATATGACCAAAACCACCATGGAAGTTACATACAAGAAAAGGGCTTAAGTGGTTATTTTTGAATTACATGACCAATCTTACATCATAAAGAGCCCTCAAAGACACATTATGACAAAAATGACCTAAGAACATGTTAAAATTGCTAATAGACCCCTAGACCTAATGAGAAAGCCAAAATTAGCTCTAAACTTTTTCAAAGTTTCAAATTATGCAAAATGGAGGGAAACCTCCTAATTCAAAACTTGAACCTCTAGAGACTAAAAGGACATTAAGGACTCATAGACATATCTGAGGACCTAGACAAACCAAAATTTGATTACTACAAGCCTAAACTAACCCTAGTAATGAAGCCCCTGCATCAAAGATCATAGTTGCTCGTTGCGAATGTAAAATACACAAAACAAAAATTTGCCTCCAACCCGAATGATTCCCAGTTACAACCTAGACTTATTCTTTGCATTGGCCAAGAGGTGATGCTTATATCAAACCTTTGGGTTGATGTTGAACTTATCAATGGGTACATTAGCATTGTGGTTTTCATAATTGCACACTTATTTTAGGGCCATTAGACCTACTTGTTTTTATTGTTCTCAAATTCAAATGTTAGATTGGTCCATCATGGGATCCAAAAAATCATCATCATGTTCCATTCGGCCTAATTTCTCAAGGTTCCTAGTGTCAACTCCCTCTAAAGATGGCTTAGGCACTCAATATAAATAAATTTCTAAGGATGGCTTTAGACATGGAAACTATTAATATTGGAGATAAGGAACACCAAGGTCTAACTTTTAGAGCCATTTTCAAAGTTTGAATTCTAAATAGACTTCAGATTTCACCATCTTTTACTTAACAATAATACTCATCTTAAGGAGTTTACCTCCACATTCGAAAAAATGAAGACAAATGTTTGCTTGCATTTCATGATGTCCAACCCTCTTCAATCAAAATGTATCCACCTAATTCAATCATTGTTCCACTTGTTCCTAAACACTTTCTATCGGTGTCTCCATTGCACCCCTTGGTACGATTGCTAATATAATTTATTACCTAAAAACATACAAAAACACAGTCTGTAGACACCTAAATTTTGATCAAAGCAATCTTATTCTAACATTGCACTGACTATCTTCATCTCCTTTCACTCTGTTTCAAATAACGATACTTTGTTATCTAACTTTTCTTCCAACTCACTTGGTATTACATTTTACGAACAATTGATCGGTGATATTCCTCTTAATCAGCTAGTTTTATGTTGATTAAGTCCTCTATCTCATATTTAATCAATGAACCTTATCATTGGCTATCTCCCGCTTCCAATGCTTCAAATCTAATTCAAATTCCTCCAAGAACTCTTAGAAGGCTTCCTAAGCTTGTTTAGAGTCCCTAATTAATCTTAAGAGGTTAATTAGCTTCTAACCTAGTCAAAAAGGTACTTTGACTTCCAAAAGATCTATTTTGGCTTATTCATTTGTCCCACATGCACTATATTTTCACATTCCTTCCAAACCAAAATCTATAAATAGAGGGGTCACCCCTCCCTTTCAACCTTACACCTTGTTTTTACAAACACTTTGATTATCAAGCTTGAAGAGCTCATTTGCACTAGCCAAGCTATAAGCCATTTGACCTTGAGCCATCCACCATTGAAATAGATTCATCTTGCATCTTTCCTCCATTTTAGATTAGTAAGAGTTATCTAAGCATGGTCTAATAAATCATCTTAGAGAGATCTATTCACTTTCTGAGCACTTGAATTTTGTGTGTACAATATGGTTTGGATGCAAACTAAAGGTGAATTTTATTTGTATTGCATTACAAGTGGGTTTTGTATATGTATGTGTGTGTGTGTGTGTGTGTGTGTGTGTGTGTGTGTGTGTGTGTGTGTATATGTGTATATATATGGAACACTTTACTTATATATGTAGGTTGGAAGTAAGATCTGACACACTATTGTGGGTATGATGTAGGTAGTAGGGTGCACATGTGTTGTACATCAAGTGGCAGTTGTGTGTTACATAGTCTTTTATCCTCTTCCTTGTGTGCTTTTACATTCTTTGTATATCTCATTCTTGCATAGTGTTCAAATGTAAAAGCTGGTAAGATCTATAGATCTTTGATGGCGTGCACTCTTGACATTACCATGTGAATGTCAATCCTTGATGGTCAACATTTCCGATGTCTACTGTGGCCTTGTCAAGAGTTAGGCCTTGTGATTTGTGGATGGTGATGCCCCAAGACATTTTTAGTGGAATTTGGCGATGATTTTGTGTGTGATAGGAGGTAGGGGCAAGTGGGTTGGGTTGAGTATGTCCCATGGGGGCCCTTGGTAGTGTCTAAAGTTAACAACAAAAAAAGATGGAAAGTCTTATGGGTGTGATTCTAGATTGTACACCACATCGATCACTTTCCTGAGTGTACCATTAACCAATCATGAGCTAACCCACAAGTTAGATGTCAACATGACCTCCTGTCCGATGCATAGGAACACTATTGGCTCCAGTTGAGTGTCATTGATGTCTGAGTCAAAGTTATGTTTTCTTTGTTCTACGATGCTCCTTGCAATTGGCACATGTAAGGATTTTAGCATTTGTTTATTGTGCTTTCTTTTAGGTCCTTTGTTGCAAATAGGTGCTTCTTAGTTGTGAAGTGGATTTCTCTGAGGTAGACATGCATGACTTTGTACGTGACATGAGAAGAGACCAATCCTTAATTGTTGCTTCTACATTTCTGATGTTGGTCAACATTTCTCTGAATTCAAGTTGTGTCGGGTTCAATCCTTGTTGCCTTGAAGTTTGTGTCCAAGGTGATTACTTGTATCAAAATCATGCCAAAGGGAGTTCCTATTTTTTTCCTGCATATAATGGTACATCATTGACCGGAGGGAGATGGCCTAAGTCACCCACCAAAATCATTGAACAATTGTCGAATGCATGGTTATTTTGTTGGGGAATGCCTCACGAAGTTTGTTGTTGATGTTGTTTAACATTGTAGGACCTATAAAGCTCATTTCATCTATGAGTATGTACTATATGGCACTCATATGCTCTTGGAATATTGCTTAGGGCTTGGCCTTCAAGAGGTTTCATGTCGGAAATGGGTATTCGGAGGGCAGAATGTATAGTAGATGATTTTATGTTGAATGCAACAATACTTGTTGGGGCTAGTACAAGAATGGAAGATTTAATTTTTCTGTGATATTTTGAAGCCCATTTCTAATGCATTGTATGAGGTATGATTTTCCTATACTAGCGGTTCCTTGAATGATCATCTTCAATGGTGGGTGTTTCCCTTGTTGAGTTGCATGGGAAAGTACAATTGAGTATGCAAGGTGTTGTTTTGATGATAGTGGGAGAGTGTCTAATTGGGTAGGTGGAGAAACAAGTGGTAGTGCATTCTCATTGTGTGTGAGGTCTATGAATTTAGGTGCACTTTTTTTGTAAGGTAGTAGGGATGGTATGCAACATCCAATTATGGTTAATGTCAAAGTCATGAAGGCCTATCATGTCTACATCATCAATTGTTGTATTGAGTGTTGGGTGCATCCGTGTATATGCTCCCATTCAAATAGTTCTTCTTGCAGTGGATTGGATCCCTACAAGTTATTGTCATCACTTGCTTGTTCCATCAACAATTTCTTCTAGAGTAGTGGCTCTGTGTACGTGTAAAGGGACATAGGAGTTTTTCATTTTTTCCCATTGGTTAGTTATTTCATATATGTAGTGATGTCAATGTCTATTTGGATATGTCGAAAGGGTTTATAAAGTAGAAGCTCTGACCAACAAAAATCCTCATAGTGTATCACATCTAGGGTAGGGACATCATAATACTAGGGAATACATGGAAAACTACATGGGTTCTTCTTTATAGCCATTGAGTAACTTTCCTTTGGTTGTTGAAGGACCAGAGAATGGGTGGCCTCAAAGAGGGAGATGTTCTCTAGTTGTAAAGGGTGTTTTATGTATGCATCTATGAATGAAGGGAATTTTATTGTGTTCCCTACATCTGTGAGGACACATTTGAATACATGTTTACCGATGGATAGGGTAATGAATGTATGACTACAACTAGAGAGGGGGAGTTTTAGTAACATGTGACATGTCTCCTATGCACCAATGTCCCGATCAACAATAGTTTCTGAAAGGAACTTGTTGTAGGTGGCCTTTGCAGGGTTATCGATGCTAACTTCATTAGATATCTATGTCAACATGTGATGGTAGATTTCTGACTTTTTTATGCCTTGGTTACATATTTTGCAATGTATTGTAGGATTGCATGTCATGTTACACAATAGGCTGATGAAATCAACATTGGCTCGCCATAGTGCCAACATGTCTGAGTTGTGTATGTTGACCCGTGCATCATTGCGTGTGGGGTGTAATTTTTTTACTATTTCATCTAAGCCCAAACTTGAATACTCTTGGAGTGGCCAAGGGGATTTATATCTACACTGAAGTGTCCCACATTTTTTTGCAAGCAGGTTACCTCACTACATTTTTGTGTCATTGCACGCGGTTCAACAGGTTTTCATAGTCAGTTGTAGGGTTGTCTATAAGTATCCCATATGTGTCTAAAAAGCATGGGTCATCATCTTCACGGGAATGATGTATCCCATATGTTCCACTCTCAGGGCCCCTTAGATTCCATGTAGTTACTAATTGGTCAAGAAAGACTTTTTGCATGTCAAGTTGAAGGGGGTCATCCCAGTCTAGCACTTCCATGTTTGGTGCATTTGGAAGCCATATAAACCCATGGATATGAGCCAAGCCTCTTGTGTTGCCATTCATACATGTACTTTCACAAAGAGGAACCATGTTGGAAAATGGGGTAGGGGTGGTATTTTATGAAAATCTAAGTGGTAGTGAGCTCACATGTACCAAGTCTCACGTAATGCATTTTTTTAAGCACCTCCTCACAAAATATTGTAAATCTTTTTTCCATGTATGCAAACATGATATGGGGGTGCATGTTCAAGTTCATGTTTCTCCATTGTTGGAAATTTTTTGTTGGTGGCATAGGGATCCTAGCATTTATCTGTAAATCTGGCCACTTAGTATCTGTTGCACTTAAAGTGAAGAAAAGCGTAGGGCTTTCTAGTTGGGTTATCATATCCGTGAGCTCATGCCTATGCTTGCACCAAAATGATTTTGTTCCTCAAAAATTAGACCCAAAGCACATAAATCACATTAGTTTAGTTTTGCAATTGTGGGCATCTAGAAAGTGCACAAGTTGTTGATGTAACATTGAGACCGTGGTAGGTAAGTTGTCCCCTATTTTTTTGGTGAAAAAGCAGATGTTGTTTGGCTTTTGTGGTGTAACATAATGTTGAGAATGAAGTAGTGAAAGCGATGGATGGCTTCCAAATCTATTATCATGGTAACATTAGGTGTAATGTGTATTCATGCATGTGAACCTTTTTGATACGTGCTTGGTGGAACAATGCAATCCTTGTAGGGAACAATGTTGGAAAAGCCATAGAGAGAAAACCCTCGGTGTTGTATTCATTGACTGGGGATGAACCAATGTGTGGCCATTCAATTGAATTGTAGTGGAGTTTGGTTCTTGCCTTGAATGAAAGTTGTTATTTGGTCAACTTCTAGTAGTGTTTTGGAGGGAGGGAGGACACAAAAGATGATGTTTGTCTCTCATGGGTATGTGGTGGGGAACATGGGAGAAGGTCTACTTCTGATTCCACTTTAGCATTATCTGGGATAGTTGAATTGAAGTGTGGTAGGGAAGTAGATATATCAATACTGTGAGGTGGTAGGGAATGTAATGCATTGTGGTCTAGGACAACATCCTTGTAGTAAGGGTCATGAGCTATTTTGAATTGTAATGCAGCTAAAACATGAGATCTACTTACAAAACATTCGTAAGCTTTATGTGTTGCTCCAATTCTTCTGATAATTAAGATGTCCAAGTCTACGATGCCGAGGCAAGTGTCTAGTTATGGATGAAACATCTTGGGGAAGCATATGGTGTGGCCCATGTATTTGTATTGACCACCTATAGCATGAGTCACCTATGCAATATTGGGTTGACCCTTGCTATCAACATTTCCTCAACTTGTGTAAGTGAGGATAGAACTTTAGGTTGCGGGCTTGGGTCCATGTTATTCCAACTTGAGAAGCGGTGATCATATTTTTCAGCAATGCATCTACGACAAGTATTTCCACCTTTGTAAACCCTTGTATGTAGCCCAACATATAATTCATTACAACATGAACATGTGCTTGGAGGTGGGAGGTGATCTAATCTTTGACAAATTGATGTTGTGTAGCTTGAAGTGAATGTCGATCTGGAGTATGTTCTTCAGAGAGGTTGACATGGGTGGTTACATAGGTTGGTGCTTGTGTGTTCATCTTTTTTCATTTGATGCAAGCTATATGATGATGATGTTCATTTAGGTTGTTTTTATTGTTTGCATACTTCAAATGAGCCTTTGTAATTTTTTAGTTCATGTCAGCCTTCTATGTAGAATGAGGAAAAGTGGAAACAATAATTAGGTATAGAAGAAAGTGAATGTATGCAAAAAATATAAGTACTTTTGTTTGTTTCACGTGATGTGCAACACTGTATATCAAAACCACATATTGATGTTTAATAATTTTGATAGAGTTTGCATTCCTTTAAAAGAGTGACTTTTTTTTACGTTCAAGACATGTGAGACCAGAAAATGTGTGTGTAACAAATGGAACCAAACTTGTGAATGCAAACACCTATATGTGGAGCAGGTGATACAATAAATATATATTGGAAAATACCTAACATTGTGTGTGTAAAGTATAAGTATGTCTTCTTTGGGTAAATAGAGAGACTATAGTGGGGTGAATTTATTGTGAGGTAGTGTAGGATTTTTTTCATGAATACATAGTTACGGGGATGTAAGGAATGCATCTAATGGGGATTCATGCATGTTAAAGGTCATGTCCTTAACTACATCAAAATAGTGCTAGGGCTTTCTCTTGTGAGTTGTAGACCTCTAGCTTCGTGGATATTTTGAACATGTAGCGGTGGAATTAATTGGCTTAACAACAGGCCAAAACATGTCGGGTGTTGGTGCAAGAAGTTGAAGCTCTTGTGCTGATATACCCATTATCAATGTACCAAATTCATCAAAAGAAGTCACCCATGTTGTTTTGGCATCCTCAATGATGAAGTGTAATGCATATTTGTAGTCACAATTAGAGACACCATGCTTGCATTTTTGGCAATACCAAGAGGAGTTTGCAGTTAGCTCAATTTTTTTCTTACATTGGTTGTTGTTAACAATTGATGTGCAAGTTGGATAGCTAAATGAGGACATATTCATGTGTATAATTATTTCCATAGTGGAGAAGGTGATTGCTTTACCTAGTTGCGAGGAGGATTTTATGCCTGCGATATTTGTTTCTTCAATTTTGTCAATACTCACTTGATGGGTATGCATGTGTTGAGCCGAGTGAAGTAAACCATGCACGCATTGTGTGAGCCTCACTATATCAGGATCAATGAATATTTGTGTATTAGGGCCCATGGCTAATGTTGTTCCTTTGAAAGATGTAATTTTTTCTCTCTTAATTGCAAGAACTGGTCTTACTAGTGTCTGTGAAGCACACAGTTCACTTAGAAGTTTTCCCTCATTGTCACTAAAAGCACCCCATAACGTTGCCTCAATACATAGTGTCGAGTTATCACTAAGTAGAACCATGTGTTTGTGGTTGAAAGTACTATCACTTTTCCTTATAGTGGAGGGGGCAGTAATGGATAGTGCAATAACAAGGAGGTCAATGGTGGATTTGGTGGGAAAGGAGTTGATTTATGCTATTGTTTTGAAATGGAAAATATATTGAGGAATGTCCATGGACTGATTTGTACTGAAAGCTTTATAGAGGATTCCAAGTCTAGGATGATGTCCCAAGGAGTTGTGGAATCATTGTAATCTTTTTTTGCAATCCAAGGTGCCTCCTTTGATTGTGTATGTTTTTCCTAGTTGTATTTGGTTGTAGTAAAAATTTGCAGCTTGGTCAAAAAGTCACCACTATATCTACACTACTTTTTTGATGATGTCGAAGCTAAATACTTTCCTGTGTGTTTTTTGTGCTATATTTGTTTAGGTAGCCTTTTTTTATGACCTTTCCTTGAATAGACCAAAGGCTTTGGTAAGGATTTAGTGACTTTATTGGCATGAGTTGCATGCATTTTGCAGGGTGTCCTTCATGAGCAGCTTGGTGCCAAAGTATCAGTGTGGGATGTTGGCATGTTTATGGCTAGTTGGGGAGGCACAACATCGGAGGCAAGTGGAGCCTGTGATGGTGTTGGTTCCTAAACAATAAAATACAACGTAAATGAATTAGCAAAAAGAGTTAACGTAAAGTAGTTTTCTAGCATACTATAATACATTAAGCATATGAAAATTTAATGTGCTCTTAGATGTTGTGAGCTTTGTATTCTAAGGATACGAGGGGTTACGCGCTAAACAAAAAAGTGTGATGCATGACATGGATAAGGATAATTTACAATACAGACATTCAACAAAGAATAGTAAATAACGTAGGGTAGGAAAATGCATTTTATATAACTATGATAGTACGTATGGTGTGTGTTGTATGTTTAAGAGTAGGGGTAGTGCGGGGTACATAATCATGGTGGGAGAAATGCCATAGGAAAGTAAAAAACAATCCATAACCTCACAAAAGGGGGCGGTGTTAACCAATTGAATGTCCTCATATAGTGTTGTTTTTTTAGGACATAAGCACATAAACATATGTACAATGTGGAAGGTGTTCATATAACACTAAATTTTTCATGCTCATTCAAAGTAAAGTAGGAAACATATGTATGGAGAGAATACAATGTATATTTCATGAAAGGAACTTTACAAAACATCTATAGGGGGTTATAAAATGGAGCAACAAGTACACATATTTATGTAAACATAGGCTTTTTGGAAGTTAGTCCTTCAAAAAGAGGTATTTTTGGGTTAGTAAAAAAGAGGTTGGCATATGTATGACCATTGCAAAGTTGTAGTAGGGGCGAGGTAGGTGCTAAAATTATAGGGATGTAAGGTAAGCATTGAATGTGTCTCTAATGTATTGCTCATTGCCACTAGAGTAGTATTGGTCATATCCTAACGCACGAAGGAAAGTGTACAAGGCTTCAAGGAAAAGGTATGTGTCATCTACCTTGTGCATCATGTCTAACATAGTGGTTAAATCACTATCGATAACCATCGCTGATGGGATTAGAGACTCTGATATCCTATCAAAAATGGTTGAGCATGTAGTTGCAAAAAGTAGCCAAAGAATGCATAGAAGTTGCAAGTGGTGGTTGGACACTATGTATTGAGCTCTGGTGGTGGATGCTAGGTTGCATACGAATGAGGGGACCCATTTGAAGCTACCAGATCGCTAGGTGGGCTCCCGACAATGGCACCAAAGGTATCATCAGATATTGTGATAATGGTCGGGCTTCCATTTGGAGTGGCCATAGTACCTAAAAATATCAACAAATTTGTTAAATATAAATCATGTTTCTACTAACAATTACATAAATACATATACATATATATGTTACGAATTTCAATAATTTGTGTAGTATTGAAGGTGAAAAAAGAGATATTGAAGAATAATATTATTTAGACATGATAGAAAGACAACCTGAGTTTGCATACTCCAAATCCTAGATTAAAACCTTGAATACTTGCAAGGTGCACCAAAAAAGCTTCAAGTATTCATATACTACCAAAATTTCAATTGGCATTTTTCTAAGATATAGGGAAATGATAAACCAAAGAGTGGTAACTCACTTAAATACAACTAAATTGTAGGATCTGAATACAACTCTAAAAAAAATCAAATTTGTTCTTGTAGCCTATAATTATGAACCAACAAGCTCTCTTGGCTCAGTAGGTATTTCCTCTACATGCATATCAACCTTGAAACCCACCTCCTTAGAATAATCACCATGTACCTATAGTAATTTTATCAAAGGAAGTTACACCCAATGAAAACCTTTAGGATGAGTGCTCCATCGAGTCTTTCACCTCCATCTCTTGCTGATTTGGTGCTAAGGCACGTGACAAAGTATTAGAAGGACACAACACATCTTTGGTCTATAGGGATGTTGGCATGTAGATTAAGCCAACTCCATTAAAGAAATTCTGGCATTATCACAACTAAGTAAAGGAACTGCACATTGCACACATGACTGAGAGGATTTGCACGTGTTAAGCAATTGAGACAAAGGGTAGGTGGATTGAAGACTAATGTGATAAGGTAGGAGGTGAGGTGGTTGTGGTAAAAGAAAGAATGTGGAGTTGCACACTTCTGCATAAAAGTAATACTTGCAAAATACTTGAGGAAAATGAAACATTGTTTTAACTTAAATTTCTGATTAAATAGATGCAAAGAAGTTTTGCTAATATAAGTGCTTGAGTGCAAGTGCTTCATTATTTTGTTGATGTCAATCACAAGTGGTGACCTATTCTCCATGCAAAAAAATCTAGGCCATATATATCTCATAATGTCCTGGTCCACATATTTTTAATCAAGTTAATCAAACAAATCAAAGCTCGAAGAATTTATTTTAAAAACCTAAACACGGAAAACACAATAAATTGTTAAAGATAAAGGCAATCGAAGAATTGTACTAGAAAGACTTGAACATGGCTTTGCTTGAAAGAATTGTAGAGGCACCCAATGACGAGCTCAATCGGTTGACTATTATTTGTTTCTATATTTTCTTTCATGATCTATTTAGTCATTTGCTAACATTTTGATGTTTTGCACAATCTATTTACTTGGTTTTCTTAGGTGATTCTATTACTGGTTTAACTTGATACATTATTGATTTATCTGCTATAACAAAAGGAAAGAAATGATAATAATCATTCATACTAAGAAAATCACCTTGGCAAGAAGAACATGGGATACAACCTTGATTTCCACTTCTTGGCTCTACACAACCACACATGATGACATTTTGCCACATTATGCCTTGAAATTGGCAAGGTATGGAAAATTAAATAGTTTGCATGACTTGTAAGGCATTAGGAAAATGGCGTGGTGATTGGTGTTGGAGACATGCCCAAATTTTGCATAAATTAAGGTGATGGTGAAGCATGAGCAAATATAAAGTGTCCTGCATAGAATTGATGGAGAAAGTCTGTAGAAGCTGCGCATAAGCACGGTGCATCATGGCAAGAGGAATCAAGAAATTTGCAATCAAAATGGTGTTAACATGTGCTAGTGGCATGAGGGTGGTAATAGGGATTTAAATCCACACTTCCAAAAAATTATAAAAATCTAATGAAATGGCAAGTAACTTGCCAACTGGGAGTCGGTCTTGGATTTGAATCTTAGATTGTCCAATATTTTCAACAAGGCACCATAGTCATTGTTAGTGTTTGGCTAGAACCTCACTTGAGTTGTGATTGAGGGTGGTGGACAAGTAGCTCTCTAGAGAGCAACTCCCTATATGTTTTGATCCTAAGTTTTCCAAATTTTTCAACACTCCAACTGGTAGACAAAATAGAATCGAACCACAACCAACATATAAATCTAATAAGACCCAACACTCCAAAATGAGGAAAAAATACAATTTCAAATACAACACCCAACAGATAAATCAAGTAAGGCCATCAACAATCCTGCAAGTTGGAAAGAATGAAGTTTCAATTGTCAACAAATACATGAATCAAATAATACATATCATCATTCTTCTCACAATAAATGTTTAGGTAAGATGGGCATACCTGAAGCTTGAGAACACTTGTCTTTTGTGAAGATATAAACAATCCTGAATCCCCGCGATCGGTCAGAGAAACCTAACCATGAAAACAACATCAAGAAAAACCATCAGATAACATAGTAGTTATACGCATAAAATGCAGCTACTAAACATGGTAGGCATAAGACAGTATTGAAAACAAATAAACATGACAAAGTGGTTGCATACCATGCAAGTAGATGAGCTTGGGTGAGTAACACAGAGTAGGTTTAACGAGATGGTGGTGCAGGATAGAATGCATATGCAAGAGGGTATTTATAGGGGGAGATAGGATTTTTAAATAGTTATTATGAGCATTGTTGCAGTGGCTAACATTAAATGTAGGCCTAAACAGGGAGTCGGTAAGGGTAAATCAAATTTTACTTTACCACCGCTTCTGAGATGAGACATGCATTAATAAAGGATGGACATATGACTACAGGAAAACAGTATCAGTCCAAAGCAAATAGTGCATACGTCCACCTCAGCAAACATACAACTTTAAACCATACAAGATTAAATGAGAATATTCCCTTACAAAAGAGAATATTTGCAATCATAAGTTACATTCATCTTAAATCAAGCAAATCAAACAGAGCTCGAGCAACCTAGAATATAAATTTAATGTTAAAGTCTCATAGAATCAACCTTCTACAATGATAAATATACTTTGATAAGTCCTACAGGCTTAAAGATGGTAACAGTCATTTTTCCGTACATTGTTTTTCTAGTATTGAGCATTGTTCATATGAGGTCTCCAAAATTCTGAAATCTTAACAATTTTGAAAACTTATTGTTACGTATTTGGTCTGCAAACTTACACAGACATTTGTAGCCATATTCTAATACAAAATTATTATCTCTCAACCAATCAAACAAATATCGAGGAACCTGGAATTTATTTTAAAACTAAACACTCATAGAATCAATCTTGTACACGGATGAACATAGTTTGATAAGTCCTACATGTACAATGGATTAACAGTTATTTTGTCTTTTCTTATTTTTCCTACAGTTGCATATATGAATTTAAAAGAATATTAAAAATGTGCCGGTTGAAAAAGAGACATTTCCGTTAAAAAAATCTTGAAAAAGGCACATGAGAAATCGTCGATGGAGACTTTAATATACGTTTCGTTGAACACAGGGTATACGACAAATATGGGGATCAATCACAGTTGAAAGGAACAGGTTAATAGTCGACGCATGAAACCAACTAAAGCGTGCACAAATCATAAAGTACCCAAATTTAATGAAAAACACTGGCCGGAAAAATTAACTAGCAAAAAATCCACCAGAATTTGACACTTTCCAACAAGAGCTTCTTCAAAGGTGAACCTCCAACGAACGAAATATACAACTTATTTATATCCATGTGATAAAATCATAGAAATAAGTATATAAAAATTTGGAATTTACAGCCTTTGAAAAAGCTAGGCCCTCTACAAATTTTGATTTGACAGGCACGTGTAATTTGAATTTCCAGGCCTGACCCAACTGATTCGAACTATAGGCCTTCATTATAGAGACAAAAGTGCATCTGGCGTTGAGAACAAACTGATTAGAACATTTGGCCTTCATCATGCAGACGAAAACATGCCACTGGGATTTAAACAAATAACAAAAAGGAATTTGTAGCTCACATGCAGTGGGAGCAAATTAATAATATTTATTTTGTTTTGCGTCACAGATGACAAAAACAAGAGCTTTTGGTCAATTCTAGAGCTATCAAGCACATGATGTGCACTAACATAACCAGACAACTTTGATCTCCAGCAATGTTTTGTCATTTTCTACCCCACTTAACATTCCCCGATGCGGAAAGCTAGAGTTCACCACACAAAAATACCACCAACTTTCAACAGTAGATATCTAAAGACCTGAGTGGGTCTGATAGTGAAAGACCTTAGGCACACGGTCAGGCCCACCGGAGGTCTTAGCATACTCAATGCTACCTTATATCCTTATATTCTACGCATACTTACGCACGCCTCTTCAATTTCTTTTCCTTTTAAGCGTTTTCCTTCTCTAGGGTCCTGCTAACATGGCTTAGTGGTCATCATCCCTCGGGGATTCCCCTCTGATTTTTTCAAATCTAAATGTCCTAAACATTACAGGCTTCAATAAAATACCCACGTCTCCCGACCTGTTCGAAGTGAGCTTCATTAATAAGGTAGCATAAGTGGAAGAAGAGACTAATCGTCTTTTAAAAGGGCATATACATTTCACTGCAACTATTTATCTTTCTCAATCATAAAAATCGGTGCTTAGTGTGAAGATGCATCGACAACTGCGGACCATGAACTTGCAGCCATGACAAGCCCACATCATGATAACTACTGACACCCACAAACAACAAACATTCCAAACTACAAAGTTATATCGGCAAACACGTGTACACCAACATGCAAATATCACTCTGACAGCAAAAATGAAAAGGCTGCTTTGAAATCCCATAACAGACAACACGCTTGGTATCTTATAATTTTTCAATTTTAATTAGCGTTCAATCCAACGTTGAATATTGTGAAAAAAATTATATATAATTTGAAATTCAATAGAGGGAAAAGATGGTTGTTCAATTAAGCACTACCTCCCACAGGTTTAGATGTGAGATAAGAATGCCTTCGGAACTGTGGGATGAGAGGAGTGTTCTATGTAATATAGGGCAGTCAAAACAGAGGAGCCCTTCATTCTTGAATGCCCAAGGTTTGCGGTCATTGGAGTCAAGTATGACGAAATTTTAAGAGTTGATTCTATGATAGACCGTACTTTAAAAAGGCAAAACAAGAAATTTAGAGGAGATGCTAACTCAATTCTACAAGAGCAGCAACCTTGTAAAAGATACCACTAAACCCACAAATCTTTAAACAGTTAAATTTTCAATGGTCTCATATAGATGTAATTAAAACCATTTCATTCCCTTGAAATAAGGGATAGGGCCAAATCCCTTCCACGTCACTCTCAATTAAGTTCTAACCCATTGAAAAATGAAGCTCTTCGTAAAAATGCAATTCAAGCGAAAACCTTTAAAAAAGGATTCTGACTCGCATACAAGAGTGGATCAACAGTATTTTGTGTTATGACGTAAACGACAGCTGTTTGTCAGTTCCAGAGCTTCAAGCACATAACGTGCACAAACATTTTACAGAACTAAGAACTTCTCCAACAATTTTATGTCATTTTCTGTCAAATTCTTTGTATTGTTACCCTACACTCACATTCACCTCTTGACTAAGAAAATTGCAGCCAACATTTCTCGACTTATATAAGCGGGCATTGCCCCTGCATGTTCACTACCAACAAATTCGGGAGACAAGCTTGTTCTAGATACATCCAGCTATTTCAATTTGTTCAGGAGATACTGTTAATACACAATATTTAGAGAAAAAGAATCTGTATATGGCGTACAAAAAGAGTTACAATTGCTACATGTGAAAAGACATAAGGAAATCTTGATGTCTACTGAAATCCATAAATCCATATAATTAGCTGGACTTGATGATGAAGGTTTACTGCACACAATGCTGGTGAAAACCATCACCATTCCATCAAAACAAAAATGGCTGATTCAAACCAGACCTGCTCTGCTTTGCTTCTTTCAAAAGGAGGACAAAACAACAAACCACAAAACACTCAGAAGCAGCAGCAGCAGGATTTAAGAGGAAACCACGATATCAAGAAGATTCTCTTTAATTGGTCCCAAGGTTTCCTATCCAAAACTTAAAAGCTTGTGATTTCATTTTTCACCGACAATCTGCAGATGTAAAGGACTCTGCAAATCCCATGGGCTTGTTAGGAATACTGGCCAGTGTATTGTCCAAGCTCCTGGAATCATCATCCATGATTGAAGACCCTCCCTCAAAGGCCTGCCATTTTCTAAGTGCTTGTGGTAGGGTCATATCAAGGTCTATTCCATAGCAATCGTCTCCATCTATGTCAGTTGGCTTCCATTGCTCAACGAGAGGAGAGAGCACATTCACAGCATGACCCATGTCTGGGCGCTGGGAAGGTTCCCGGACAGTGCAGTGACCAGCAAGCTCGGCCACTGTGCAGATGCCCTGGAAGGTCTCATCTGTGATTTCACCCAGCACAGGGTCTATGGCTTTCCTGAATGTGTCACGGCTAAGGTACACACGGCGGAACCATGTGACTAGATGCATACTTTCCTCAGGTTGTGTCTCATCCAATGCTTTGCGCCCTGTTATGAGCTCCATTAGCACCACTCCGAAGCTGAATACATCAACCTTGGTTGTCACACGGCCAGTCACTGCAATAGTATCAAAAGCAGTCAATAATTGAAATTCAATGGCATTGAAGAAAAACAGAATAACAGAAACAACCATTAACCAAAATTCAGTGGCATCAGAAAACCATGGAATTACCAACAACAATGGAACCAATAATTAACCTCAATAAAATAAACCCAACCATTCGCATGAATTCAGTGGCAATGGAGAAACTTAAACGGCGAAATCAACCATTTGGACACACATGGATGGCAAAATCAATAATTAACCCCAATACAATGGCACTGGAAAAGCATTGAATAATGAAACCAACCATTAACAGGAATTCAACAGCAATGGACAACCATGGATGGCAAAATCAACCATTTTCCCATATTCAGCAGCAGCGGAAAACAATATAATAATAAAATCAAACATTTTCCAAGGAATAATTGAGTGGCATGAAAGCAAAAATTGAACAAAACCAACTATGAACTCAACTTACAATAGCATCTAGAAACTATGAAATGAAGAAGGCAAGTACAATGGCATCGGAAAAACATGGATAACAAATCAACCATTGACCCACATTCAGTGGGCATTGAAACACTAAGCCACTAAAATCACCCATTTGGACAAAACATGGATGGCCAAATCAACCATTTTCCCAAATTCAGCAGCAGCGGAAAACAACAAAATAATAAAATCAAATGTTTTTCAAGGAATAACAAAATCAAACGTCAATTATTTGACTGGCGTGAGAGCAAAAAATTGAAGAAAACCAACAGTCAACTCAACTTACAATAGCATCTAGAAACTATGAAATGAAAAAGGCAAATATGATGGTGTCGTAAAAAATGGATAACAAATCAGCCATTGACCCAAATTCAGTGGTGGGCTTTGAAACACTAAACCACTAAACCACATTCAGAGGAAATTCAAAAACCATGAACTAATGGAATATCAAAACCAACTAATAACTCTGACTCAATGACTTTGGAATACCAAAACAGCCTTTAATGCAAATTCAATGGCATGGTAGAAACATAAATTAACAAAATCAATCATTTATCCCAACTCGGTTGCATCAATTTATCATGGAACAGAAAAATCAGCAATTAACCCATATTCAATGGCATTGGAAATCATGGAATGTGTTGGTGAAAGAAAAATGTAAGCATATCAAGATTTGAAATAACACTCTACGTTAAGGATCCAAAAGCAGATTTACTATTTACCTTGAACCACGGATTTTAGTCTTACAGCCCAAAATCATGCATTGCAAAACAGAATATGCATTCAAGATCAAATCCTGAACAGAAAATCTAAGTGAATATGTGTGACAAGATTAGAATACATAACCCTGTAACAGAATACTGCATTCAAGACCAAAATCCTAAACAGAAAATTTATGTGACTGGACAATAAATAGATTTGAAACAAAAATCTTATATTGAACAGTCAGTCAAAAAAATATAATTAAGTATATGCATCAAAAACCATTGTTTGACGCAAACAAACCTCAAAACCATAAGTTGAAAAAGGGTAAACCAAACCACGTGTCAAGCCTAAAATCCTGAGGTTAAAAACTTATGGATTTGAAGTACCAACACCCAAACCCAGTTATTGAAAATCAAAAACCTTTTGATAAAGCCCAAATACCTGAAAAGAAAACATAAGATTTGATCTATATACACAACATTAATAATTTGAACCTTTTGAATTAATGGTGTATTGAATTATCTAAAAGACCAAAATGCAAATACATGCACCAGAAACTGGCCATTAACAGCTTTCTTTACATATCTGACAATATACAGCTCTGCATATGTGAGTCCGATTACATACAGCTTTGTTTATGCTCAAATCCGGATAAAGCTATATATTTCTAGATTATGGTGCACTAATTGTAATTTACTGGCTGATGGCTACAATCTTGGATGCAATGTATGTGAATGCTTTGAGAAAAAAACCAACCACTGACACCAAAATGCATGGAATTCTATAAAAACTTTTTTTAGTAAAAGATTGTGTTGTTTACCTGCATATTCTGGTGCCAAGTACCCAAAAGTCCCTGCCAGTTTAGTCTCAACAGAGTATTTTCCCTCTGGCGCAAGCTTAACAAGGCCAAAATCCGACACCTTCGCTCTCATGTCATCACCCAGAAGTATATTTGATGGCTTGAGGTCCCTGTGAATGAAGCTTTTCTGTGCCAGGCTGTGCAAATACTCCACACCCCTCGCAACATCTAGTGCAATGGTGAGTCTTTGTTTCCAGTCCAAGGGACTGATCCCTGTCTGGGCCCAGTCAAACAAGTGCTGACTCAGAGGCCCCTGTGGCATGTATTCATAGACAAGAAGTTTCTCATTGCCATCAACACAGTACCCCAGCAGGGCAACGAGGTGGCGGTGTCGAACTTTGGTAAGGACCGCAATCTCTGCCTGAAAATGAGCAAAATTTTAACAAAGCACACATCACATAAGCTTAGAAAACATGCCCAATTGTTTTAATTTTGAATTTACAATTTATAAATCTAAGAATAATTCATTTATAGAAAACTTTGAAGGAAAATTTCAGATTAATTTGCAGTGAAATACGCCTATAGATCATGAAAATTCAAGTTCTGCTATACAGTTGTTCAGAAATCTGTCTTCAAACAATGAGTATAAAAATATTTAAAAAGAAATCATTGCACATACACTTCCATTTAGCTAAAGAAAATCTCTAAAATATGAGCTGAGCTGAGCTGCCCAGACCCATTCTCCAATAACTTATCAAATCTTCTGGCCAAAAACTTGCAGCTACAAATTTCAAAGGCAGATTCAAATTGTTTCTGTAATGCTGTTTAGAGGTTCAATGGGGTTACCTCTGAAGAAATTGTTAAGAGCAGTGGCCCCCATGGGAATGCGTCCTAAGATCCAGGAGCACAGAGGAGCCAAGGATCCTACTTTTCCTGTGGGTGATCCCATTAAACAGTTTTTGACAACTATACAATCAAAACTGAATGCAATTCATTTTTGAACATTAAACCTCTGTTTCAATTTGGCAAAACAAAATCCATAAAAATCTGAAAAGGAGCTCAATGTTCCATCCCTCCATTTCCCATGTCGCTTCTCAGCATCTCTGACCAGAAAAAATTGGCAGCTCCTAATTTATTAAGACAAGATTCTATTGAAATGTTTTGTTATTCAAAGATTTCATAGGGCCACTGGTGAAGGAAAAATGGGAGTCCTTCACAGAACCGTATCCTAAGGTCGGTCCCAGAGACAGGCTAATACTGCTTCTATTAACCATATAAACAGTTTACATGGATAATCTCCCACAGCTACAGAGGGGGTATGGAAGTTTACAACACTCGGTCAGATATTCTAGGCAGGCTTTATTTTAACAAATGAATTTGCAATTTTTCAATACATAGTAATTTTAAAATTTATATAAAAAACAAAAAAGCTATAGCAATGAGCTGAATATTTAATGTTGAATGGGAGCATTTCACTAGGAATTATTCCGTAATTTTCTCGGCACCCGTTGCTGGTAAGAAAATAAGTTAGCACCCTCCATAGGGCATTGCTTGACAGAAATATATTGTTGTATAGATGTTGAGGAAAACTGCATCTTCAGATATCCAAATTAGCCTATTGAATAATATTAGCAAATAAAATTTTGATTTTACATACCTGGAACTCATTCAGCCCTTTGCTGCTCACAACCCCACCCTCCATTCTCTTCACAGCTATCTTTGTCCCGTCATGGAGCTCCCCTTATAGACCACTCCAAACCCACCCCGACCAAGGACATTGTTCTCGCTGAAATTGTCAGTCACATCACGAAGCACCTGGATTGATATGACCATGCTGCCTGCCTCCACGACATGCAGGTCACTTCCGCTGGGGCCACTGCTGGTCCGGCTATGTACCTCACTGCCTGCAGCTGTGCTTGTCCCATTTGGGCCAATAGTGATCTTGAGCAACTCCCGATCGGAGGATCCTGTGCGGGGAGGGTGGATTACCACTGTGTTGGGGCTCTGCACACGGTTCAAACCCCGGCGGCGACGCTTGATAACAAAGCAGCAGATTACAGCACCTACGCATATTGCAGCAACTACACCACCTATGGCTCCAGCTATTACACCTGTGTTGGATGAAGATTTCTTACTTTTTGAACCTGTTCTGGTGCCGTTCTCTGTACCAGGCAAGAACCTTTGTTAGCTTCTAAAATTTCCTTATGAAGTTGTTTTACATGATAGTAAAATACTAAGGAGCAAGCTAAGATTTTTTTAAAAGTAATCTGCTTTCACAAAGAAAACAGTGAACAGTAAACATTGTTCAGATTTCTATACATTGAAAGAGTCATTCAATAAGAAGTCTTCCAAAATTTTGTGTCTTTCATTCAATAAGAAGTCTTCCAAAATTTTGTGTCTTTCATTCAATAAGAAGTCTTCCAAAATTTTGTGTAATTTCTGCACACAATATATAAAATCTTAAACATTTTTTTCTGCATAGTTTACAAGATTTCTTCAACTATTCAATATTCCACAACATAAATATAAAACAACAATATCTTTGAAAACTGGCTGATTTTCTGTATATAATGATATATTATTTACTCGCATCTTGTACATTTTGCAGGATTGTAGAATTTCTGAATTCCATCCAGAACTCAACTTCTAGACATTCTTTGACAGAAGGAAAAAAATTCTTCCGTCTCTTGTGGAACTTATTAAAAATCCTAGCCAGATTACAAATAAATTCCAAAGATTGTGCCAACCTTCTGAAAAGGAAGCTCTCTCTTTCAATATTTACAGTTTTTCCTATATATTACAGTTAAAATCTGTAAATTAGAATTTTTTACATAAAATGCCAAGTATCAAAAAAACATTCGTGCACCATAGTTTAATCTATAATTTGTTGCCCCTGGGACTGCCGCTAGCACGGATCTATATCTTTGACACAAGCATAGAGGAATTCAAAATATAAGAGGTGCCAATTCTTACATGGTTTAAGGATTAATGCCTTCAGTATTTCGGATGTTTCTCTAGGTATGTTAGATCATAGTTTTCATGGATCAAGGATAGCTGCAAACTGTAATTGTGCAAAGTGCTGTTGATGTCTATAAGATTTGTGTGCAAGTTAAGATGAAAGGCCGTGTTAAAGAAAACCCCTCCTTGCACAATTCTAGAAGAGTTAAAGATATTCAGTCAAGAATTGGCATTGCTTAACATAGATAAATCCAGGAATATCAACAATGATATTCACACAATGCATTCTATGGCAAAGGCACATATACTGTCCTAAGTTCTAACCATGGTCACCTGGAGAAGGAAGACATCTCCGGTGGTGGAGACATGTGCAGAGACAGGGACGCCATTTTCCAGAAAATAGGATACAGGGTAACAGGGAAGCACCAGAATACAAAACTTTTAAATGTATACAAAAAATTGTGAAATAAAAGCATTACAAGATTTATAAAAAGTAAATTCAAATTTTTTAAAAATTATTTAAAACCGGAAGAAGTAAATTATTTAATATCAGAAAATGCAATATATAAATAGTCAGACAAGCGACATTAATCGACAAGCTGATTCAACAACTCTCAAATGAGATCAAACAAAAAGGCTTGGACTCTATATAAGATGCATTTCTGAAATACACTTGATGGATGTGTGCTAGTGTATAGCTGTATTAAAATTTTCCATACCTGCATTTGTGCTGCCGTCAGGTGCATTAGCACCACCAGGCAAAGTAGAACCAGGTGGACTGGAACCAGGTGAACTGGAACCAGGTGAACTAGAACCAGGCGAAGATGGTGTGCTCCTTCCAAGGTTCAGGTTCCCATCTTTCAAAAGCATCACACCACTTGGAAACACTGGAATGATTCCTGAAAGGCTGTTATTCGTCACGTCCAGCTTCTTCAAATATGGCAGCTTTGCAAGCCCCTCAGGAATGGAACCCATGAGCTCATTATTATTAAGAATAATATTCTGAACCGAAGTAAGATTTTCCAGTGCAGGTGAAATAGTGCCCTTAAGCTGTTGCTTGGGGAAATTTAGACTTGTTATATTACCATTTGAATCACAAATCACACCCTGCCAATTTGCACAAGGATTGTTTCCCATCCAATTGGTAGCAAGATCATATGGATATCCCACAGCTCCCGCAAATGACAGTAAAACATTTATTCTTGAATCACAGGCAACTCCTGGTGATGAAAGACAAAAATTGTTTGTATTTTCATTACCGTTTGTGTCGGTGATTACACTGGCTTTGAAGCTAGGGAAAGGGCCTTGTAAGGCATTGTTTTCAGGCTTATGTTTTTAGAGATGTTAGGTGGAAAAGGGAGTCTGGGACGGGGCCTGTGAATTCATTATCGCGGAGCTGCAAATCGAAGAGGGAGTCAGATTTGAAGTCAGGGATAGGGCAGTGAACTTATTGACATGGATCCAGAGTTGTGTGAGTTGCGTTAGGGACCCTAAGGCTTCGATGCTTCCGCCCAGGTTTGAAACAGCGCCATCATTTTGATTGTTCAGCAAAAGAACCTGTACAATTTCATAGAGATGTTATGCATGATTATACAGACATTTGACATCAAACTAGGAATTTACCATCAAATAGAAATGAAATCTTAAATCAGAACAAACAAACAAAGAGGGCCTGGACAATCTAGAAACTAAATAAAGCTTTGTAATATTTACATGCATATCTGCAGTCATACCTAATCTCAAAGCCAGTCCAGAAAAAAAAATGGAAAGGTTGTTGTTTGCCAGACACTCCTGCAAATTTGTGTTCTTCTAGATTTTGGTTTTGAAACTTCTTAAAAGAAAAGCTTTTGAAAATATCTTCCAAATGCTTTCCAGGCTGGTTTCTAAATGTTTTTGGACACTCACAAAATTTCTTAACTTTGTCAAGATTTCTTAACTTCTAAAAACTCCTTTAGACCTATCTTTGAGAATTTTCTGAATTTTTGCATATAATTCTAGGAGCTCCTAGAATTTCTTAACTTTAGTCTGGTTTTCTAAACATGTAATTTTTATTTGAAAATTTGCTAAATCTTTAGTCAATTGTCATGAAATTTCTTTATTTTGTAAATTTGAAAATTTCCTTTGTTGATTTGCTAAAAGACTGATCAAGATTCGTAATTTTGGGAACTCCATCCCAATTTTTGAGCTACGAGAGTTTTCTTTAAGCAATTTGCTAACCTTTTGTACATTATTCCCTAAAAGGCTAAAACGCTAAGCAAGTTAAAGTATATTTTGTCCAAATTCGTTAAATCACTCAACTCTGTCCAGATTTCTTTACTTTCAAAAAAACAATCTTCGTAGACTAGCAAGAATATTTGCCAAAACTCATGATGTGTTCTTCAACTTCATCAAGATTCCTGAACCTGAAAAAGTTTTCTTTGTAAATTTTCTCACTTTTTGTGCTTTATACTTGAACAAGGTTGGATTAAAAATGTAAGCAAAAATTTAAACAGAATTGGAGAATGTTTTCTAAATGTTTGCAGGAATTCCAAAATTTCCGAATTCCATGGAGATTTCTAAACTTATAGAACTCTTTAAACAAATATTGTTAGAATTTTATATATTATAATAATATAAACTCTTAAGTAAATTTGTTAAAACTCATACATTTTCTTAACTGTCTTGATTTCTAGACTTCTTTTTAAAAAATCAAACTTCTAGAGTTTCTCAACTTCGTCCAAAAATTGTTTTTTAATCAAAATTCGTAGAATTTCTAAACTTCATCTAGATTCCTTATCCTCTATAAGTTTTCTTTGCAATTTTCCAAAAACAAATTGTCAAAACTCTTTGCATTTCTTAGTATCCTGATTCCTAAACTATATAAAAGTTCTCAATTTTTGGCCGTCCCCTTCACAAAATTTCCGAACCTCCTAAAGATTTCTAGACTTCTAAAAGCTCCAAGAACAACTTTGAAATTTTGGATATTTTTAATATATTTTATATACAATTTTTAGCAAAATGTCTAAAATCTTGGCAAACTCATAAAACAACTTAATCTTGTGCAGATTTCTAAACTTCTATAAGTTTTCTTGGCAAATTTGCTTTATTTTTTTTGTCAACCCAATTCTTCCACCCACGCCACTCCTCCCCCAAAACCCTTGATTTAAGATTTATGAACTTCTACAAATTCTCTATACAGATCTGGTAACTTTTCTGTTTACATGTTTCTGAGATTGCCGTTAAACAATAGGTTAGGCACCAAAATGACATTAGGAGATTGAGGAGGTTGAGCATTTAAATCATCCACAGCAATCCTGTAAACATATTATGGTAGGCCACAAAAACCTGACGCATTTTTGCCTACTCTATTTTTTATAAAGTCATAAATTTTCTGGCAAAAATCTTTACGTTGTTCCATTGATTCTAATCTTCTAAGACATCCTAAAATTCATTTTTGAAAACATTGCTAAATTTTGAATACAAATATATAGAAATAGATCATGACCTCCTAAAGTTTCATGATTTCCTTTTAAGTCTCTAACAACATAAAAATTCTACCGATACAAATCTCATATCTCACCTGAAGACTGTTAGATCCATTGAAGGAGGCCGGGATTTCTCCACTAAGATTATTGTACGAAAGTCTCAACATCTGCAGGCTTGGCAACGTGCCGTCACCTAAAAACCCTGGTATTTCACCAGAAATATGGGCATTAGCTGCCGTAAATTGTGTAAGCGCCGTGAGATCTTTCATGTCCGCAGGAATTGACCACGGAGCAAATGAATTTTTCTCCATTGAGATCTCCTGCAAAGCAAAAGTTTCA
Organism: Taxus wallichiana var. yunnanensis; assembly: GCA_018340775.1. Classification (NCBI taxonomy): domain Eukaryota; kingdom Viridiplantae; phylum Streptophyta; class Pinopsida; order Cupressales; family Taxaceae; genus Taxus; species Taxus wallichiana. The sequence goes on from CM031238.1 coordinate 44,984,226, forward strand.
AGGAATGGAAAACATTTAACAAAAAGAATGTTGGCGAATCTTTGTAGAATGAATGTCAGAATGACTCTTGCTCAGATTATGTACTTAGAGTTATTTATAAAAAAACAAAATTTGCCAAACCTCTTCTGGATTAACCCTGTAGAAGCTTCTAGTCCTACGTTTTAGAGAGCTACCTCACTCATCATCGTGTAAACAGAATTGGCAGCTCACTCGGGCAAAAAGCTTGTGCTCAGAAGAGCTTTGGCAAATATGTCTTTCCACAAAGATCTTCTAGCTAAAACGTATATATATATAGAATTTACTACTGATAAATGGACATTTTACCTTTAAAAAATAAAACTTGGGCATAAGTTTTATCATTGTTTTGCAATAAGTAAATTTAATTATCTGAAAATAAGGAAATTGGCAAAAGAAGAGAATTACACACCTGAAGGTTGGTGAGTCCGTTGAAAAAATCAGCTGGCACAAACGTAAAATTATTGCTCCCAAGGTAAGCGGATTGCAGATTACTTAACCCTTTGAATGTCGGCAGAGGTCCTGAAAGCTGATTATTCTGAAAGCTGATCTGTTTGAGGCTACTAAGACTGTTAAAATCATCCGGCAACTCGCCAGAAATCTTTTCATTTTGGATATTTATACCTGTAACCCTATCATTGTTGCAGGCTACATTCTTCCAAGTACAAGGATCTGTGCCTGCAATCCATCCCCAAGCACTGTTAACCTGCAAACCGTTCGCCAGTTTGTCCATGACGGCGGCATCACCGGGATCCGTTGCTGCTTGCACAGAAAAATGAAAAGTAAGCATGCAGCAGAACAAAACCAAACGCCGCAAGAGCTCGCCGCCGTTACTGGTCCTCATCGATCCTGAGTTCGAATCACCACAGCACCAAAACAGAGCCCTGATAATTTTTCTTCTTTGACCTTTCAGTTTGTTATTTTTCAATGCATGCACTCGAAACCTGGGAATAACTCTAGGCTTTTTTCTCATTGTTTTCAAGCTCTTTTCCTCCAATGCACACGACTCTTAAGTGTTTTCTTGCAGTCTTCTAGCTGCTTCCCTCTGATGCAAACAACTCTGTTTCTTTTCCTGTGCTTTGCTTTGGTTGTTTTCAGGCTCTTTTTCTTCAGTACAGAGTTATCCAGAGCTCCAAACGCAACAACTCAAAAATAGTGGTCTTATTTTCCCCCTTCGCAGGTATTTCCGCCAATGTAGACAGGCATCTTGAGCTCAAATCACAGCAATGCCAAAAAGCTGGCTTTTTCTCGGGCTTTTCGGCTCTTAGGTTCTGCTTCAGTAGAGACAACGGTCTCCTGTTAGAATCCCACCAGCAACAAAACTCCTTTTCTCTAGGATATTTCAGAAGCTTATTCTTCTTCAATGCACACAACAGCCTCGCAAGAAAATGCTGGCGTTTTGTCTTCGCCAATACAACTTCTTTCTGTTCAAAACTTTTAGCTATCGCGAGTTTGAATCACAGGAGCTCCAAAGCATTTAGTCTCTTCAATATACGTCTTACTCTTCATTAAATACAACGGTTGCGAGTTCGAACCCCGTCACACCATAAAACTTGCTTTTTCTCTCGGTATTTCGAGTCCTTTATGTTCCTTCAATCGCACGTTAAATCCAAGCCACCAGAACGCCGATGCTTTTTCCTCGGCCTGTTCAGCTTTTAACCTTTTCAATGCATACAAATGTCGCCAGGAAGAGCCCAGCAACACCGAAACACTGGCGTTTTCACTCAATTTTCTGAGATTTATACCACTTCCTCAACCCACACAAAACCTGCGTATTCGAATCCAGTAGCACCACTAAAAAAAACTGTTTATTTCCTCCCTCTTCACAGCTTTTAACCCTCCTTTGATACATACAACAGTAAGCGAGTTCGAACCACAGCAACGCTAAAAAACAACATGTTTTATCGCGCATTTCCGGGTAAATACTAGCAGCGGTAGCGAAACAACCACCCTAAAAATAAAAAATAACAACTCCACAAACATTCAATGAGTTGGAAACACGCCCCCAGTGCAGCCAGCAAGCAAACCCGTACGCATCTTCTTCACCGATGAATGCGGATACCTACATGCAATTTTGCAAAGCCAACGACTCCCGATGCAACCTTGTCAATCACTTACCGTATTTTTAAAAGCTGCGGCTCATCTAGATTTGGCAAAATCTCTGCGTGGCTTACACAAATCTCAAGAAGCACCGCCATTTTTAGCAGCATTTCAGAACCCATAAAACCAAGCATTTATTCCATGGAAAATACGTTACGTTGCAGGCAGGGGAGATCATTCCCTCGCTCCGCCAGGCTGGCGCTTACGAGGTTGAGGAACCGTGGTTGGGACGGGGTTGTAAGCTTGACAGGTGGACCGATAGACTTTTGAGTGCTCTGCTGTCACGCGGTTTGGAGTGCTTTGCACATGGCGGGACCCATAGCCATTACCGGCTTCGATACCGACCCTGGTGGGGCCCTGCTTATGGGCTAGTTTGTTTATTTAATGAGTACCTAGGAATAATTATTATCTTTCTTAAGTGGCATGGAGGGTCGTAACCGGGTTGGGAAAAATAACGTTTACGTGGACGGTGGAATAGCTACCTTCTCACGGGGAAACTCGCATTTACCAATCACCATTCATTGTCTAACGGAAACAAAGAAAAACACCAAAATGGGAGAGTTTCTAACCCTTTTTTAGGTTTGGGTCTCACTATTATTGTATTTGAGACACATGTACCTATGTAAATCTTTTATACTCATAACTTATTGTAAGTTGAAACACCGTATGTTAAGAAATGGATACTTAAGTACAATGAGACAAAGGAAATGTAAGCATCACATATACAATTAAATTATTGTGTATTGGAAATTATGTAAAATAAATTAAATATTCATTTGCGATGAACTCTAACATGTTATTTGAAGATATAAATTTAAGTAATGTTGTAACATGTGGAATTGTGAATGAATGGAGATATTTATTTTGCTATCACTTATCTATGTGTTAACATCATGGATGTATTATGAACTATGTTATGAAGTGATTCAATGGATGAAATTATTCTTATGAATGTCTTTATTAAACGTTAACTCTAATGCCTTAGTTTATTGGATGAAAAACTACATGTGGAAACATGTAGGTACTTGTACTTATTATTTTACGCATAGTTAATTACGTAATGTCCCCTTTCTGTAATGTCCCCTTTTCCTACGCCAAATGGCCCAAGGGCCAAGTCGAGTCCAAACCGTGGTCGACCTAGGGGTTGTGGGCCATTTTGGAAGTTTTGGGAAGGGGCCACGTGGTTTTAATATCTTAGTTTTGCATTTGGGGGTCACTTTTGGGGGACATGGCGACTCATAAAGGAAAAAAGTAACTATAGTTACTCTCATTTTATTGGCCCTCCATGGAATGAAATGCGCCTTAGGATTATGGGGGCTCATTTGCTTGAGGTGAAGTATATAAAGAGCCTGGGGGGAGGAAGAAAAGGCACTTTTTGTCATATATATGTTTAGCCTCCTTCATGTGCAAATTTGTTGTTGTTGCGCATCTACGACTTGGAGTCAAATCCCACAGGGGACCCTAGCCCGGTGGTGAGAGACTCGTCCCTAGCAAAGAGGGCATTCTTCGGTAGTGAGAGATCTACCCTAGTCTCGTCATTTTGGAGCCGCTTTCGGGGTTATGTGGCGGGACATTCTCGAGAGGTTTAAGAGGAAGGATTTCGAGGGTTTTGGGGCATTTAGGGAAGTCAATCGAGGGGCTCCAGATCGATTCAAGCGACCATTTGGGTTGGGCGTGGCGGCACGTTAAAAATGCCTCCATCATTTTTCGACCCCATTCAAGCGAGGCGACTTGCGGCCTTTATTTGGGGATTTTCCAGGTCGGTCGTTTTCAAATTTGAAGGTGGAACTATTACTTTACGCTATATCTATTAATGTTATTTCCAAAGACCCTTATTATTGCTCTTGTATTTAGAGGATTACGGACCTCTGAAGTTTTCTAACCGCTTTAGGGCATTCTACGTAATTTTTTGGTAGCAATATATTATTCCAAAAATGTTTTCATAGTGTTTATTATTACTGTTGTAAGCTTCCCTCAAATTTCATGCATTGTGGGCAAATATTTTGTGTGATATCAATTTAATACCATTCGTTGTCCTAATTTGGACATTTTCAATAAAAATTAGAAATTTTACTCTGCTTTCATGATTTTCCCATATTTTGTGCATTTTTAAGTAGTATCCCATAAGGGATATTTGATGCTATCAAAGCGCTTATTTCTCCATCCTGTTGGGATTAAAAGATTGGGGACAAAGATAGGTGAGGACATAGGGGTAGATCTGATGAAACAATTGTTCACCAACATGGTAAAGCAACAGGAGACTACCAATCTCTATTTGAGCCAACTCACTGAGAGATTAGCATGTGGCAGTTTGATACCCATGCGGAAAGAGGTGAAAATAGCAATAATAGGGCACAACATGGTCAAAGAGATGAGGGTGGACATTCAGGACAACGGTCCCCCCTAATCTTCTACCAGGCCTCTGGGGTTTCACGAACCTTCTTTCTTGAAGGATCCGGAAGTTTCACAGGTACGACAACCAAGGGATATTGTAGATGAGGAGTCTTGTTGGGAAAGGTACCAGACCTTAAGTGATGGCTTTCGTGACAACATGCCATTCCAAGAATATTGCAAAATGAAGATTGGCGTAAAACTCACGGAGAGGTTACCGAGTGCAGGTACCAAAGATGCAAAGAAGGTTGGGACAGATTTTTGTTCCACATTTCGATGGTTCTAAGAAGTGTACTGCACAGTCTTGGGTGCAGAAGTTGAAGACATACTTCGACTTGAATCCTATGTGAGAGGAAGATGTGATTAAGTTTGCGATCTTACATCAGAGGGAGACGCTCATGATTGGTGGCATCATGGGTTGATTACACAGGACACATATACATCATGACTTATGCGAAGTTCACAAAGAGGCTACTAGCGAGATTTGATAAGAGGGACCCCAATAGGTATTTTAGAGAGTTGACTCATTTGAGGTAGACTGGTTCCGTGGATCAAGATATCATAGATTTTCATGATCGCCGGTCATGGTACTGATGTTACGAGAGATGAGGTTGATTTCCTATTCACATCGGGCTTGACGAGACTCTCATTGGATTTGTAGGGCATTTGAGCCTTCTTTGTTGCATTGCATGAGGCTATTAGGAGAGCTCGTGACTTAGAGTTATCCACTCCTAAGTCGAGGTTTCCACCTCGAGTGCAACCTAAGGGTTTCCCTTCAAGAACCGGGTGTGCGGCCAGAAGTTACCTCCACCTAGAAAGATACGGCCTAGAGACTATTCGGAGCTAGTGAGGACAGAGATGAGTAGAGGCGAAAGAAACTATATTTTGATTGACGCACACCTTGGGTTCCAAGACATGATTGTAAAGGGTAGAGGAAGGCCCAATTCATAGAGGTCTTTGAGGAGAGTGATGGTGACGAGGAGTTAGACCCACGGGGATTAGAGGATAATGACGATGAGGCATTGGATAGTGCGGGTCTTTGAGAAAGATAGTGAGACTTTCCTCCAAGAGACTATCGCCACTTTGTCTAGTACCCCAGTGCAAGAGCATTCGAGTTGGGGGAGTTTCTGAGGACAATGAGTAGTGGTACTCATTCATAATGTGGGCAACCCACAACTTTATTGATGCCTCATTGGTTGAGAGGCGAGGATTATAGACGAGAGGAGTTTGAGGACTTCAACGTGGTTGTAGCCAATGGAGATTCTATAAGGTGCACATGGCGAGTTCCCAATTGAGCATCACGATGGGTAACTATACGATTCTGATGATTTCTATATTGTTAGTATTAGAGACCAACCTAGTGCTTAGAGTATAGTGGCTCCATTCTCATTAATATCACTTCTTGAGATAGGAAATGCTCTTCGTGATATGACTTATTTGTATATGGGGATGTTTTGTATAGTCATGTCTTAGTAGATTGATGCATTTTTCCTTGCTATTATTTATAAATTCGTTTATCACATGACCTCCTACTAACTATTTTATGAGATCAAATATGATGATGTGTGTAGGAATGATGGAGGTTACTGGTGGATAAGTTGCCCAGAGTTCGATGCATGCGGCTGAAGACTATTTCCGAATTGACCTATTAGTTTGGGCTTGACTCTAACGGCCCGTAGGAATCTAAGAGTTTCAATTGATATTTGAGAAACAGTGTTTAATGCCACCTTTGATATGGTGGATCTTGTAACAAACATTATCTATATGAAGACTTTGTCTTGAAACTTGAGACCACTTTTTTATCAAGAAAATTATCTACATACTGTTCTATTCTGGATTTGTTTTTTGATATGTTATGAACTCATTTGGAAGTTAATGAAATCTACGGCATTTTGAGAATCAGAAGTTGTTGATCACTCTATCCCGAGGAAGAGCAAGGGCCCACTCAACCAGGAGATACGAGGTTACTTTGTGTTTTACATGCATATAATCCTTCGATTAGTTTTACTACAGTTGTCATTTGATGAGTTTTACATGCATGCTTTGATTAACTATCTCTGTTTTCTCCATTATTGCTTTCACTTTTAAGTAGATGCTTTGGCCATGCAAATTTAGCTCATAAACAGTCTTGCTTTCTGTTGAATTCCAGATTATTCAGTTATGGTTTAAATTGTTAAGAATAAGTGTGTGCGTATTTTACTTTACAGTAGAAGATTAGTTGTTAAAATACATTTCATTGCAAATAGTTGAATTCCGTAGACTTGTATTTAATTTCCATAGATTTTAACTGCACTTCCGTAGAATAACCATCAAGCTAAGCAACCCCCCAACAAACTCAACGTATAACTGGTTCTTCTAGACTCTATTGCATATTGCCTTGGACACAACCCTGGTTTAGAATGACACTGACAAAGATTACGTCAGTTAAATGATTGGAAGAATACAACGACCCATCATTTTTGGCACCATTTCTGGGGACCCACACATAACCATAAGCTCCATTATTTTATTCCATATGTTATGGGTGTTAATAGAGTTCATATAGGAAACCAGTAGTTCTCCCGGACCTTGATTTAAACCAACCAACCTGGATGCATAGGTCACGAGATAACCAAGGGAGATTTATAGCATGCAATATTCAACAAATCTCTTTAGACACTTCACAAGGGAGAAACAATGAGAGTGATACAAATTCCAATTCCATGCCTAGAACCTTTTCTGAGCATTTTGTATCCTCTTCACATCATTCTGCAATGGGGGATCTTGGGAATGTTGAAGAACAACCTTTGGGATGAACATTTACATACCCCATTGTCCTCGATGCAGATGAGGATGCACCCATGAAAAACATCTCACCATCCATCCTCCCCCTATTTCGAGGAATGACCAAAGAAGACCCTGATCAGTTTCTGTTTGAATTTAAAATCCTGTGCCAGACATATGATTACCAGAACGATAATCAAAAACTCAAATTATTTCCCTCCACTCTAAAGGATTCTGCTATGAGATGGTTTATGGGGTTACCATCTAACTCCATTAATTCCTGGGAAGCCATGGAAACAGCCTTCCTGGATAAATACCAAGACTATTGCAGAGGAAGGGATAGGAGGGAGGAGTTCTTTCAAATACGGAAAAAGGAAGATGAGAATCTAGAAGATTATCTGGATAGATTCCTCTTTCTCCATAAACGCAGTGGGTATGAGTTACATGCAGACATCACTAAAATAGTCTTTCTGAAAGGACTGGATGAGGAAACCAAGGATTCTCTCCACCTCATGGGAGGAGGAGACGTGCATAAGCTTACCATGGAACAAATTACTGAGCTATGTAGAAGATATTCTAGAACACGTGGAGGAATAAGAAGGAAACCAACATCCAAGTCTTTGGGTACCTCTGAACTTCTAGAAGAGAATGGCCAACATGAAAACAAACATTCTGCTGCAATTAACATCCACAATAGATGGACTCAAGGAAAAATCCACCCCTGTTAAAGAACCATTGGACATGTATTGCCCTAAATGTCGGAAGAGACACCCCTTGAGAGAATGTCCTTTGGATGTCACAGATATGTGCTTAATCTGTGAAGTAACTAACCATGACACTAAACATTGCACACTTTTACCACAATTGAAGGGAGGTTTGAATGCAATCTCTCAAACAAGTGCTGAATTAAATTTTGTCCAAAGACCAAACAATCAGGGTGGATTCCCATCTAGACCAACTCAGAATCCCTGGAGAATGCCATGGTCAAATCAGGCCTCTCAGTCTTCTTGGGGACAACCTGAGTGGGAAAACTCAAACTGGATGACTTATCCATATCCACCACCTTGGAAAAATCCCTACACTCAGCCGGGTTGGGCTCCACCACCCATAACCAATCCTTGGAAAAATCAGCAGTGGGGTCCTCAACAAAATTTTAGCCAAAATCAGTCCTGGACACCACCACAAAACAATAATCAACAACGTAGGTTCCAGCAGCCACAACAAGCTTTAATGCCTCCACCTCAAGCCTACCAAAATCAAGGACAAGCAACACAAACACAACTTCCAGCTCAGCCAGTGGCCAATCCTAAAAATCAACAGACAACTTCGATTGATGACACAGATGTGGGTAACACCATGCAGGTTAACACTATTGGAAATTTACGATTACGATCTGGAAAATATTGAACCCTCCTGTTGTTATCACAGAACTACCTGATGATGCCAATAAGGAAGAAAAACTTGAGGGTAACACTGGTTCTTTACCACTCCCAGATAAACAGGATGATCAAATACCCACACCACTACAGCTCCTTTTCCTGAGCGATTACAGGACACTCGGATTGTAGATGAAACAGAACTAGTTCAGGAATTAAAAAAGTACATATTGAGGTTCCACTGCTACGTGCAATAAGGGACATCCCCAAACTAAATCAAACCATTAGACACGAATGTATAAAGATGCCGGGAAGAAAAAATAAATACCCAAAGACTGTCAGAGTCGAAGGAAATTTGGCTGATTTAGTTGTTGGCACCCTCATCTCACCAAAATATGGGGATCCTAGGAGCCCTGTCATTACTATTTGTATAAACACCCAGTCAATCTCTAATGTTTTGGTGGATCTTGGTGCTGCTATTAATGTCATCACAACAGAAATGTTTAACCAACTATCCTTGATAGACTTGACCAACCAACATTTTTCACGGTTAGTTAGCGATCAATCCATTGTTGTACCTGATGGTGTGGTTGAAGATATAATGGTCACTATTGAATCATGGGAGTACCTAGTTGATTTCATGGTTTTGCAGCCTAAAGCTCGGAAGTTGGGATATCCAGTCATCTTGGGGAGACCTTGGCTAGCTACGGTTGCTACTTACATTGACTGTAGATCAAGCAACATGACAATTCTAAATGGGCAGAAATCCAAACACATTTCATTATATCCTCCTGCCCAGCCTTATACGAACAATTGTGACCAGGTATGGGTGGATTCTTTGGATGCTAACTCTTTGAATTCTTCTTTTCAGCCACTATTGTAGTACACAATCATATGACGGAGGCTGCGAGTCTTATGTGCTGCCTGATTCTAAGGACTCTGCAACTACGGAAATCAGTACTACTTCTACGGAATTCAGAATATCGGCAGAAGACATTACCTCTGCTGAGTCTAGTAGGAAACTCTATGCTTATAATTCCAAACATCTAGTTCCTGATTTCTATTGTCCTTTAACTAAGGTTCTGTCTTTTGATAATGTATCCATCCTACACATGCTCCAGCCCCATGTTTGCCCATTAAATTCTTTTATCACTAGTACAGAGCTTGCTCTTGCGGATGATACTAAGCAGGTGCTTGTCAGTATGGGTAGAGAGCTGACTATAGGAAGTGACTTGGAGGTCAATCAAGAAGCTAGGGTGCTTGAGGTTCTGAAGAAACATTCTCATGCTTTTGCTTGGGATTACACTGATATGAAAGGAATTCATCCTAGCATCTGTACACATCATATTTACACCGATGACATCAAACCTATAAGCAGCCATGCAATGAAGAATCAATCCAACATTGAGAGATATAGTCAAAACTGAGATTGAAAAGCTTCTAAAGGTAGGTTTCATTTATCCTATATCTGATAGTCAGTGGGTCTCCCCATTAGTTATTGTTCCCAAAAAGAATGGTAAATGGCGAATATGTGTTGATTACAGGGAACTTAACAAAGCCACCAAGAAAGATTATTTTCCCCTACCTTTTATTGACCAAGTCCTGGACAACTTGGCTGGTAAGAAATATTTCTCTTTCTTGGATGGGTTTAGTGGGTATAATCAAATTAGTATTGCTCCTGCTGATCAGGATAAGACTACTTTTACGTGCCCTTGGGGTACATTTGCTTACAGAGTCTTACCTTTTGGGCTTTGTAATGCCCCTGCCACATTTCAACGGGCAATCCTGGCCATTTTGCAGATCTTGCTAACGATTGTGTTGAGGTTTACATGGATGATTTCACTATCCATGGATCCACTTTTGAAGAATCTCTGAATAATCTTGAGAAAGTACTCAGTCGATGTGAACAACACCAACTATCCCTGAGTCATGAAAAATGTCTGATGATGGTTGATCAAGGAATTGTCTTAGGACACCATGTTTCAGCCCAAGGTATAAAGGTGGATCCCAAAAAGATATCAGTCATCACTCAATTACCTATACCAGCTAATCAGACTGACATCAAAAGTTTCCTTGGCCATGCAGGTTATTACCGCCGATTCATAAAAGATTTTAGCAAAATTTCCACCCCAATGTTTTCATTGCTAACCAAAGATTGTGTTTTTGAATGGTCTTCTCAGTGTCAACAGGCATTTGATTCTATCAAAGAAAAGCTGACAACGACCCCATCTTACGTGGCCCTGATTGGGGACAACCTTTCCATATCCACATTGATGCTTCTAATACAGCCATGGGTGTTGTCCTTGGACAAAAAGACTCAGAAGATCATATGTATGCAATTTATTTTATCAGCAAAAATCTGACTCCTACGGAAAAGAATTACACTACTACGGAAAAAGAGTTTTTGGCTGTGGTATATGCTTTGAATAAATTTCGTCATTACATCACTGGATATAAAAATTTTGTTTACACTGACCACTCTGCCATTCGATATTTGATGAACAAACCAATGGTTGGCGGAAGGCTCATTCGCTGGTTGCTCTTGTTGCAAGAATTCAATCTCACTATCATAGATAAGCCTGGGAAATCTAACGTTGTTGCTGACTTTCTTTCCAGAATAAATGTTTCAGGTGATGATGAAGTAGTCCAAGATCAATTTCCCGATGAACACTTGTTTTCTATCTCCACAAAGACTCCCTGGTTCGCTGATCTAGCAAATTATTTAACAACAGGGAAGTTTCCTGCTTCTTTTACTCATAAAGAAAGAAGGAGATTGGTTAGAAATAGTGCAACATATAAATGGTGTAACGATTCTTATTTAAATGTTGTCCTGACATGGTTCTTCGCAGGTGTGTTCGAGAGGATGAGGTACATGACATACTGTGAGCATGTCATGATGAGCCAGGCGGTGGGCATTATTCAGTAAAAGAAACAATTCACAAGATCCTTGGAGCAGGGTACTATTGGCCTTCCCTCCATAAGACTATCAAGAAGTATGTGTGGCAATGTGATGCATGCCAACGAATGGGAAAACCTACACTTTCTACGGAAATGCCTCTTAACCCTCAGTTGGTTCTAGGACCATTTGAGAAATGGGGTATTGATTTTGTTGGACCATTTGATCCTCCATCTTTTGGGAAGGAGTATCTCTTGGTATGCACGGACTATGTCACCAAATGGGCTGAAGTTCAAGCATTGGCATCTGCCAATGAAGATGTTGTTGCTGATTTTCTCTACAACCGGATATTGCTTGCGATTTGGAGCACCAAGGGCCATTGTATCTGATCAAGGTCCTCAATTTGTTTCAAATATGATTGAAGCTTTCTTAGGAATCTATAGAATCAGGCACCGGAAATCATCACCATATCACCCCCAATCCAATGGTCAAGTGGAGGTAACCAATCGAGAGCTCGAGAATATTCTAACTAAGGTGGTTAATGCCGATAGAAAGAATTGGGTACCAAAGCTTCCTGAGGCCGTCTGGGCCTACAACACGACCTAGAAAACAACTACTAGTTTCTCTCCCTATGAGCTGGTCTTTGGGAAGAAGCCACTTTATTACCTGTTGAGTTCGAATTGCACACCTGGCGAAACAACGTTGGAGGTTGGGATCGATTTGGATGAAGCACAACATGAATGAGTGTTGCAGTTGAATGAACTAGATGAAATGCGGATGGAGGCACAACAGCAGACTGAAATTCTACAACATCAGCGGAAAACTTGGCATGATGCTCACATCAAAAAAAGGATATTTTATGAAGGACAGTGGGTTTTACTCTTTGATTCCCACTATCAGCTAGTTTAAAGGAAAGTTGCGTACGCATTGGTTAGGTCCCTATCAAGTGCATCAAGTATTTGATAATGGCTCTGTTCGATTAATACCGATTGATGGAGACAAACGAACTCTTCTGGTGAATGGGCATAGGCTCCGAGTTTATCACCAACCACTAGATAAGCAGACCTTCACCAATGACATTCTGTTAACAATGGATATGCATGCTGAGGAGGCTCTTTGCCTCTCACGCATGGAGTAATTAATCTTTTGCAAATTCAATAAAGGAAGATGATCCTTCCTTCGATCTTCTTCCCTTAGTTAGTGGTTTTATTGTAATTTCCAATAAATGCAGGAATTTTCATTGTTTCTACTGCCGCTAATCATGTTTCATCCCAAATTGCAGGGCGTGGGAATCTACGGATATCGGCTGATTAAATGTGGCATGGGTAAGTGCATTTTAACCTGCTAATGATATTTCTATGCGAACATTTCCCCATGTATCCATTTGTCATCATGACGCCATCATCAAATGATTACTATGGTCATCTTGGATCTCCTTCCAAATCTGGCTTTATGAATGATGGCATAATAGGAGTAATGCCTCATAAATCTCCACATGCTTTGATGTGTCACACTCTCCAACATCAGGACAGGTGGCGCATGCTCCTTAACCATGGGATATGTGCCACCACAAAAATCTTAATCTCACGCGGATGGCCGGTCTCATCACTATTTTTCCGCCGTCACCCTCGCTTGATGATTGCGCTACCCAAGGAATTTGGTGTCATTTGGAATTTAATGCTCTGCAACCACTTCTTTCCATTATGGTATGCCCATCAGTCATGACTAGTTTTATTGGACATTAGACAGGAAGTGGAAGGGATGCTCGGCTCTGGTTTTTCCTCGCTGCCATGTATTTCTCACTTTTTGGCTCAGCATGGGACCGCGAAAGACATCAGAACCTACTTCACCTGATGCCTTGCTCTGGAATGCCACCCTTTCACATAGGTATTTCATGATTTCGGATGGTTAGATTTCATTCGGCAATTTGAAGGTTTTGATGAGAGCATTGTGGAAGAGTTCTTGAACAATTTTGAGTCCACATGCTCACAAGTTGGTGGACGAAGAGTTGAAATTACCAGTCAGGTCATTTCTGACCTGTCTGGCCTTCCAAATTTTAGTCTAAAGGTTATGACGAATGCCCCTTTGCAAATTCTTATTGCTCAGTTCCACGACGAAGGAGAGGCACTCCCGAGAGGTCATCCTGACTCCATTGGGTGTCCAAAGGGTGTTAAGCGGAAAAGTTTTCCTGGAATCTAGGGTGAGATTGCTAAATGGGTCAATAGGTATTTTATATGCGATGGACAGGCTTCTATTCTGGGTGGTGATGCGCTCAAAATGCTCATTCACCTTAAAAAGGGACATGTCAATCATGCCCTTCGGGTCAATTTTCCAGAGTACCTCACAGATTCTATCATTAAGGTATGCCAGAAACACCGGTCTAGTGGGGGCAAGTCCATGCTTAAGCACCCAGGGTTGATTCATCTGTTGTGTTCACACCAAGTTTTCTTTCACCCAAAGCGGAGACTCGAGGGACGTGTTGGTGGCGAAGGGTCTAGGCCTAAGCAACTAAAATCTGGCATCTCTTCTGCACCTCGGTCTACCCTTGCATCGGGCCCTTCACATAGTCAAGCAGAGGCAGCTGACATTCCTGAGGACCACCCCCATCCATTTCGATTCAAAAGGCAAGTGTCCCATGGCCCCCTCTTCCTCCATGCAACTACGGTCCCGGCGGCTTGGCTCATGTTTTGAGACATAGGTGGTTTCCAATCGGAGTCCTTGCCTGATGACACCACCCACATTCGGGAGGAACTGCATACGGAGGATGTCTCAGCCACTCCATCATCTGTTGTTCCATCATCTACGAAAATTCACACTATAACTCCGGAAATGCTTAACACTCAAGTGGCACCTTCTTACAACTATCTGGAGGAGATAGCACTGCTAAAATCTCAGTTACAAGGTATGGAAGAATCCACCCTTTTATTACAAGCTGAATTTACACAAAGGACAAGAAAAAAATTTGAGAGATTGCTGCCCTGCAGCATGAGGTGAGTTGTCTAAAGCGACAACGTGATACAGGTCTCACCCTCTTAGATAATTTCCAACAGTTGTCCCTTCAGAAAAGGGAATTGCAGCAAGAAAATCAAAGATTAAAAAAGGAAAAAGAATCTTTGGAAGAGGAAAAACAAAAGTTAACATCTATCTTAGACTTTGTTTGTCCTTTAGCCATCAAACTATTGTCCTGTAGGAAACCCTCCTCGGTCTACAACATGTATGTCCAGGAGCAATTTTATTCTTGGCAGTTATTTCAATTGTGTTCTAGAGCCCCTCACGAAATTCCCGATGGACCTAGTTTTTTATCAGTCTACAAGAACAACACCCCGGAAATTCAAAATTTGCTCTGTGAATTTTATTTACATAACATGGTAGTAACCAATGTCCCTGATTTCTTGATCAACCTATTTGTGGGGGATTTTCAAATTAAAGCATTTCAGTCTGTATTAAGGAATCAGATAACTTGGAGACAACAAATAGACAGTTTTAATAACACTTTGCTCAATCAATCAGATTTTACATTCACCCAACCCATCACACAGATGTCACCCTGCGGAAGAACTTTAGATCATTATATTACCAGGCAGGGGTGGGGGTGCATACTTCTCAGATTTTGCTTTAGTGTATTATTGATTTTGAAAATTATAGTCAGGAGAATTTTGGAGCTTGCTTGGCAAGCTTGCGATAGGAGATGGGATACTTTAAGCCTGCCTTTAAAATGTAGGGAGGTCCTCTCTCCTCAGAATTTGAGCTGGAGCATGCGAAGAGGTGATGCCCTCATCACCATTATCAAACAAACTACAGAGAAAACCAGCCAACAATACACTGATGAATGGGCAGGCCTCCAGGTACGGCCTCCACTCCTCTTGAGCCCTCTCACAACATGGCAGAACAATGCAGCATAGTCCCATGGCAGTTTCACTGCCTGGGTGGAAATTACCTCCAATACTCAGGGCTGCAAGAATACCACAAAGCAATACACTGATCAATTCGAGGAGTATGACATGGCTGAACAACTTGGAAGGTGAGTAGGACGTAGATGAGTTGCATTGGGACATGCAACAGGTAAAGTCAGGGGGAATGATGAGTGCATAGATTGGCTCATTAATATCACTTCTTCAGACCAGGAAATGCTCTTCGTGATATGACTTATTTGTATATGGGGATGTTTTGTATAGTCATGTCTTAGTAGATTGATGCATTTTTCCTTGCTATTATTTATAAAATCCATTTATCACATGACCTCCTACTAACTATTTTTATGAGATCAAATATGATGATGTGTGTAGGAATGATGGAGGTTACTGGTGGATAAGTTTCCCGAGTTCGATGCATGCGGCTAAAGACTGTTTCCGAATTGACCTATTAGTTTGGGCTTGACTCTAACGGCCCGTAGGAATCTAAGAGTTTCAATTGATATTTGAGAAACAGTGTTTAATGCCACCTGATATGGTGGATCTTGTAACAAACATTATCTATATGAAGACTTTGTCTTCAGAACTTGAGGACCACTTTTTTATCAAAGAAAATTATCTGCATACTGTTCTGTTCTGGATTTGTTTTTGATATGTTATGAACTCATTTGGAAGTTAATGAAATCTATGGCATTTTGAGAATCAAAATTGTTGATCACTCTATCCCGAGGAAGAGCAAGGGCCCACTCAACCAAGGAGATACGAGGTTACTCTGTGTTTTACATGCATACAGTCCTTCGATTAGTTTTACTACAGTTGTCATTTGATGAGTTTTACATGCATGCTTTGATTAACTATCTCTGTTTTCTCCATTATTGCTTTCACTTTTAAGTAGATGCTTTGGCCATGCAAATTTAGCTCATAAATAGTCTTGCTTTCTATTGAATTCCAGTTATTCAGTTATGGTTTAAATTGTTAAGAATAAGTGTGTGCGTATTTTACTTTACAGTAGAAGATTAGTTGTTAAAATACATTTCATTGCAAATAGTTGAATTCCGTAGACTTGTATTTAATTTCCGTAGATTTTAACTTGCACTTCCATAGAATAACCATCAAGCTAAGCAACCCCCCAACAAACTCAATGTATAACTGGTTCTTCTAGACTCTATTGCATATTGCCTTGGACACAACCCTGGTTTAGAATGACACTGACAAAGATTACGTTAGTTAAATGATTGGAAGCCTTTCGGATTGTCTAAGGCTCCATTACATTCCAGTCTTGCATGAATCATGTGTTCAACCGCCACTTGCGGAATTTTGTATTAATTTTCTTTGATGATATTTTAGTCTACAACGGGACTTGGGAGGACCATATCAGGCACCTGGATGAGATATTGGGGATATTAGAAGCTAATTCGTTAAATGCAAAAGCCTCTAAGTGCGAGTTCGGCATGATCAAACTTCTATACTTGGGAGATGTAATTGGTGGGGGTACAGTGAAGGTGGATAGAGGAAGATATGGGCAATCCTAGATTGGCCGCCACCTAGGACATTGACACAAGTGAGAGGATTCATGGGGTTGTGCACATACTACCTGAGGTTCATGAAGAATTTCTCTCGGTTGACTACTCCATTGACCGATTTGACCAAGAAGGGGCTTTTGTTTGGTTAGACATAACACAACAGGTTTTGATCACCTCAAGGAGGTGATGAGTTCGTGTCCCATCCTCACATTACCAGACTTCTCCCACCCATTCATTCTTGAGTGTGATGCATCAGGAGAGGGTGTTGGGGCAGTTCTCATGCAGGATAGGCATCCCATCACCTATGAGAGTCAGAAATCAAAACCCATGGAGAGAGGGTATTCAATTTACGACAAAGAGATCTTAGCCATCATGTGCCTTGGCCAAGTTCGAGACATTACCTTGTGGGTAGTAAATTTGTGGTTCGTACGGATCACAACAATTTGAGGTTCTTCCTGGGACAAAAAGAGCTCAATGATCGCCAACAAAGATGGGTGAACAAGGTGCAAACCTATGACTTTGACATAGAGTACACTAGAGGTAAGAATAATATTGTTGTTGATGCTTTATCTAGGAGGCCTTACCTCACTGCTATGCTTAGTTCTATGTCTGAGATTTCAGCGATTGGAAGGCTCATATACTTGTTGAGTACTCCAAAAACTAGTTTTCCTATGAGATCATGGATGGTATTATATAGAGTAGTGGATGATCTCATTTTCTACAAGGATAGGATTTTCCTTGTACAGGATCCAAAATGAAGGAAAAGATCCTTCGTGCGGTACATGATACACCACTAGTTTGGACATCCAGGTATTTAAAACTTACGGTGTTCATCGGGGAAAAATTTGCATGTAAGGAATGAAGGACGATGTCCTTAATCATGTCGAGAGAGTGTATGGTTTGCCAAGAAACCAAATCCGCACGTTCTTTCCCAGCGGGATTACTTGACCTCTCCCCATTCCCCGAACAAAAATGGGAAAGCATATCTATGGACTTTATCACCGGGCTTCCTTGGGGCATGGGCATAGCTTCATTTATGTTGTAGTTGATCGATTAACTAAGTATGCTCATTTCGTTTCCCTGCCCAAGGGGCACGAGGTAGTGGATGTGGCTCAAATATTCTATACTTTGTATTTTTAGGCTACATGGGTTGCCTAAAAACATTGTCAGTGACAGGGATAATATCTTCATGAGAACCTTTTGGCAGGAGATCTTTAGACTGGAAGGTATAGAGTTGACTCCTAGCACTAGCTACCACCCACGAGATAGATGGGCGACGAGAGATAGTCAATAATTGGATAGAAGGCTACTTGTGGAGTTATGTAACAGGACACCAGCAGGCATGGATTAAATGGTTACACATGGGTGAGTATTGCTACAATACCACCTACCAGATGAGCATAGGTATGACCCCTTTCCGAGCCTTGTATGGGTACGATGCAAGGACATTTGTAGATTTGGTATTACCAGATAGCCGAGCTCCCAAAGCTCGAGATTGGTTACAGAGAACCAGGATATTATGAAGGCTCTTAGAGAGAATCTTCAGAAGGCACAGAATCATTAAAAGGTATATGCAGATCGGCACAGGACAGAGAGGTCTTTTGAGGTTGGGGATCTAGTGTTCCTACGTTTATAGCCATATAGGCAGTCCTCACTAAAGCAAAAGGGTGCAGAGAAATTGAAACCACAATTTTATGGTCCATACCGAGTAGTTCGTCAAGTTGGGGTAGTGACATATGAGCTAGAGCTACTGGAGCACAGTAAGATACATAATGTCTTCCATGTTTCATGCCTTAAGAAGGCACTCAGACCACATATTATACTAGCTACAGAGTTACCGCCATTAGATGAGGAAGGGAAGTTGGTGCTGGAACCAGAATCCATTATTGAAACGAGATAGAGGGGGCTCAGGAGCAGAGTAATCACTAAGTATTTGGTGTGATGGAAGGGAGTACCACTTGAGGATGCTACTGGGAGGGTAGCAGATTTTGCGCGAACATCCTAATTTGCATTTGCTTGAGGACAAGCAAAATTTGGGAAGGAGGGACCGTAATGTCCCCTTTTCTTTTGCCAAATGGCCCAAGGGCCAAGTCGAGTCCAAACCATGGTCAAACCCAGGGGGTTGTGGATGCTAGAAGTTTTTTGGGAAGGGGGCCCGTGGTTTTAATATCTCGCTTTTGCGTTTGGGGTCATTTTTGGACATGGCGACTCATAAAGGAAAAAAGTAACTATTGTTACTCTCATTTTATTGGCCCCTCCACATAATGAAATGCACCTAGGATTATGGGGGCTCATTTGCCAAGGTGAAGTATATAAGGAGCTGGGGAGGAAGAAAAGGCACTTTTTGTCATATACATTTTTAGCCTCCTTCACGTGTAGTTGTTGTTGCATCTACAGCTTGTGGAGTCAAATCCCACAGGGACCCTAGCTTCGGTGGTGAGAGACCCGTCCTTAGCTAGTAGGAAATTCTTCGGTAGTGAGAGATCTACCCTAGTCTGTCATTTTGGAGCCACTTTCAGGGCTATGTGGAAGAGACATTATCAGAGGTTTAAGAGGAAGGATTTCGAGGGTTTTGGGAGAATTTGGGGAAGTCAATCAAAGGGGCTCTAGATTAGATTCATGGCAGCCATTTGGGTTGGGCGTGGCACCATGTTAAAGGCACCTCCATCATTTTCTGACCCCATTCTAAACGAGGTGACTTGCAGCCTTTATTTGGGGGTTTTCCAGGTCAATTTGCTTTTAGATTTGAAGGTGGAACTATTACTACCTATATATGTTAATGTTATTTCCAAAGACCCTTATTATTGCTCTTGTATTTAAAGGGTTACGAACCTCTGAAGTTTTCCAACCACCTAGGGCATTATGAAATTTTTCTGGCAGCAATATATTATTCCAAAAATGTTTTCATAGTGATTATTATTACTATTGCAAGCTTCCCTCAAATTTCATGCATTGTGGGCAAATATTTTGTGTGATATCAATTTAATACCATTTGCTTGTCCTAATTTGGACATTTTTTTAAAAATCATAAATTTTACTTTGCTTTCAATTTTCCCATATTTTGTGCATTTTTAAGTAGTATCCCATAAGGGATATTTCAAATTCTTTTATATTAAAATGGAAGAAAACTATACAAGTTGAAATTAATGACACAAATTAATTTGCTATGATCGATAGCTATGATTACTTTTTACTTATATATTATTATTTCTTGCATGTGTTCTATGATTAAGAATACGAATAGAAAATGGAGAGGCATCAATTTTAATCCTTGGTTGTGTGGTTATTTGAAATTTTGATTAAAAACAAAATCCACCATGTTTTCTAGACACCCACCGGGTGGTCACTACAATTTTTTGAATGTCTTGAACTTTATTTGAGAATTTCCCATGTACTGGCAATTTGAAATGTAGTGTACTTGAATTTCATATATTTCCCCTACATTTGTAATAAATGCAATGTAGTTAGATTGAATTTTTAACTATGGTTAATTTTCCATTTTAATCATCATAAACTTCATAAATACTAGAGAAAATCCAAATTTAATAGTCCTTGATATTTGCTTGCATTCTTGCATTTTTGCACTTTATTTTCTTGAGTTTTGTATTATGTGGCTCAAATTCTGTCATTGATTATCTCGGTGTATGATGGCTCGTGAAAATGTGTGGCTTCATAACAATCCTAATATGTGCCTCCCTTTCAATGAGAAAGATGAGAGAATTGAATCGGTTGAACCAAATGAAAAATTGTAGAGTATAATATAATTGGTATCGTTGAAGTAAATAATTGAGTGGTATTGTATTTAATATAGTCATGTAAATAAATGATCGAGGATACATGATTCTAGAATGTTTGGAGAAATAGTCATGTAGAATTGAATTTATTGGAAATGTCGCCAATGTTTATATATAGTAGAATAAGGAGATTAGTATGGAAGATGGTGAGATCAAAATTCCAACCATGCTAATTTCCAATATACGATACTCAAGATATCATGCAAATAAGTTGAATAGGTGAGTATATTAGGTTGACATGAATAGTGTTTTAGAAATATAGTTGAAAATTCAACTTAATGTATATAGGTGGAATTGAATATTTAGATGTGCTTCATGTGTCATTGAATAGAGAGAATTTTGGCTCTAAGATCGACATGATATTTCCTTCCTAAGAGGTCCTAGCACTAATATCCGAGTACTATCATTGTATCATTTACGGACCGAAATCCCTAGTGATATGGCGTTTGACATTTTGAAAATGCATAATAATTCTCCTTATTTTTACAAATTCATAAAATTATCATTATATCATTTTAAGTTCTATATTGTCAAAATGTGTCATAATGGCTATTATCTTATTGGTTCCATCTAGTGTGATGGTGTGTGAAAATCCTTTCCAAACAACATCACTCGAAGGAGGAGGATGAAAGAGTTTCTCCCTTAATGGAATTTTGTGAGATGTCCCCGCCTCCACGAAGTAGTGTGTGTCAAAGAAGGAGAGGGATATATAGAATTTTAGAGTTGTTATCAAAATAAATAATCTCTCTGTTTGTTTGAGCTTCCATCTCAAAGCGTAGCAATTGTTGTTTTCATACCTAGTAATTCCATGGTAATTATAGATAGTTCATCCTTTTACCTTCTCATGCCTATGAGGAGGATGATGATGATATTATGTGGTAGAGTGATCAAACACTTATCTAGTAACACATTAAAAGACATCATGTGGGTGATCAAAATATATTTTAAACTAAAGTGTCTCTTTCTAACACACCATAGGTGGATTCCTTAATTCCTTAGGATGTGTGTTTGTATAATGAGAATTCTACCCTAGATGTAAGATTTTTACCTTTTACGTGTTGTATGATGCACCTTGTGTGCTACTTGTTTAGGTTAATCACTTGAAGATGAGCACAAAATACTTTGTGGGTTGATATATTTTTTCCAAATGGAAGATAAACCTTTTTTCTAAACCAATAATACAAATGCAAAAATTGTAAAATGTATCACATGTGGCATATAATTCCTTCTCCTTAAGAGGATAGATAAGACCTTGAAAAATATGTATTGCACTATTAAAGCATATGGTTAATAGATTAATTACTTCATATGATCCCTAAATCGTAGAACATAGTCACGTATTTATTATTATTGACACTTGTAAATAAAAATTGGGCCTTTATTTTGAATATATTTAATTAAAACACTTCATCAAGTTATGCAAAATTTCTTATAGATCCAATAAGGAGACTATGATAACAATATAAGGTTTTTCTTCTTAAACTATATGGAAAGGCTTTTAGAAAATACCTCTCACCGTTAAAGTGTGCCATGTAAAGCAAAAACCTATTAAGATATATGTGTAGACACTAAAACATACACAAAATCATTATTACATCATGCTTTTGGCAATATTTGTATATGTGGGCCTTGAATGATGAAACTAAGTCTTAATGGCAAAGTCCTTATTTTTCCCTTACATCGCTTGGTATGACTTGACACTTCTTTATGTTTATATGCTATGTCACATAGACCTCTAGCCATTTCAATTGCATGTTATATTTTTGGTGACTTTGGTCCATGACCATACAAATTGGTTAAGACCGTGGTAAATTCCTAACCAAGATGTATGGTCTTGGCCGCTTTTTTTGGGTCCTTTATGCCCAATGGGTCTCTTGTTACTCTTTTATCTTTTACATTTTTGTTTTTGGTCAAATTTGGGTGCTAATAATATTCTTATTTCAAAGTAATAGAATCATATATATACAATTTTTTTGTGTGCATTTACTATCTAGAAATCACCCGACTAAGTACCAACTACTAAACTAAAGAAGGAAAGATTGTTATCTTCATACTACATATCGCAACATAAGAGGCCATAAATTTGATTTTTACATATATATGAAAGGGTTTCTATGAGAGAAAAGTAGTATAGCCCATTATTAGTGTGGAAGCACAAGATCAAATCTAGGCCAATGGTTCTAGTTTTATGCACACTCAAACAACACACTAGGAGAACTATATTGAATTTAAAAAGTAGTGCAATGCTTAATGAATCACAAACAAGGTGACCACCAAGGTCATTATGAATCAAGAATTTGAATATTTTATTTTTGATATAATGAGTAATTGAGGTTCTTACAGAAGCTAGTTTTTTTGCAAGTACGAGTGAAAAAAATATTATTACAAGTGAGTATGAAGATATTAAAGTGTGACACGAGTGTAATGATGAAGTGATACAAAAATAAAAATGTTTCCATCAATTTGTTCAAGATAGGACAATAGGGCCGGTTTGTGAAATCTGGTCTTAACCTTTTTACATTCCTACCCTCAATTATTTGAGAAAGAAACAATTGATTTGGTCACATTCACAATTCTTGACACTTTCCATGCCTAGAAACTACATAGTTAAAAATAAGCATGAGCCAACTAAGTCACTTTCTAACCCTAGATGTATTTTTAATTGATTTATCTACTTTCATGTTTATAAATAACATAGTTTCCATGATATAATTATAAATAATTATAATTTGAATTATTATTTTCCTTATAACATATTATTAAATCATATTTAAACTAGTTGAATCAATATCTTGTAATTAATATAGAGTTGATGCAATTTGGTGAACATGTTCTTGTTCAAACACTTTACCTAGCTTAGGGTTTAGATCATTTATTCATTATCTAGGCCTTATGATCTCAAAACCCTAGTAAATTTAGGGTTGCTTCCTTGAGTTATGATTGATATGGGTTGCGATCTTTTTTACAAAACCGTAAGGTTACCATCCCTCTAACCGAGTCCATATTGTTTATGAGTTTAATAAGAGAATTTTTCTACAACCGACCCTAGTGTTTATACTTCTACTAATTTTTTTCTAGATGATGTCAATTATGTTTATGATGATACATAATCTTATATTGCTCCTAGGCCATAACATGCACCTCACTTTTCCACTCTTTGTGTGACACCCACTATCAATATACCTTATGTCAATGTCTTCTTAGATAGTTATATATCTATCATAGAGCAACCTCATGAGATGTTTAATTTACATACTTTCATTCACTCACTAATAACTTGTTAGCATATGGATTTGCATGCATGTAAATGACATGCAATAGTGTGGGAACGAAGTCCCTCCTCAATGAAGGTGAGGATGCCTTTATTGAAAACCAAAACTGTATTTACATCTATACATTCAAAATTGTATGTGGGGGTGTTTTGGAACATCAATGGAAAGAAAAGTGAATGAGGGAGATGGAGTGGAATGAAGGAAAGGAGTGGAATGGAATGAATTGAAAGAACATACAAGAGTTAGGTAAAAACAGAGCCTAATATTACACAAAGAGGAAAGATGAATAACTAACACAAATAAAATGGAGTTTGAGTTAGCTAAACAAGAATGTGTAAAAGGGAACACACGTGAGCAAGTAGATAATCAGAGCTTGATCATTGTGAACTAGAACAACAAATTAATAACGTTGACAATAAGATCAAAGACAATATTTGTATGCAAGATT
This sequence comes from Taxus wallichiana var. yunnanensis, assembly GCA_018340775.1. NCBI lineage: Eukaryota > Viridiplantae > Streptophyta > Pinopsida > Cupressales > Taxaceae > Taxus > Taxus wallichiana. The sequence continues at coordinate 45,008,715 of CM031238.1, forward strand.
CAAACACTAACATCTAATGAACATAAGAACATCAAATGCTATAAGAGACAATGAATGGGACACAAAGTTCATATTTCATCAACTCCAAAATGTATTCTCAAAAGAACACAAAGTTTCTTTCTTTGAAGTAAAGCTTGCATACAAAAGTATTTTCTTCTCCTCTCTCAAAGTCACCCTTACAAATGAGCCCCTCACTTCCTTTTATAACCCAAAATTTGGTTACAAAGTAGTTAGGGTTTTACATGATCATTAAATAAGGCACTTAAGTGACCTTTGACTTTTTCTAACCAACTTTATTAAAAACAACTAAAAATAGAAATCACTTAAGTTATCAAATATTCAATAATAACCAGTGCCTTATCCATTGAAATGGGGTCCACCTATCTCAAATGTATGAGAAATGGACTCTCCCACTTCGTTAGATACCAAGAAAACTATCTCCCTGAACCGCCGGTGAAATTAGGATTTGTCGCTTTTGCTAGTTGAAAGGATCTAAACCTTCCCAAAGTTTCAAACATATTTTCTTCTTCTAGAGGTTCATTTGGTCGAAGAATAACCTCACAAAATACCTATAATTCAAGAATCCTACTTGGCATATCATTTAAATTAATAATCTTTGATTGAGCATTCTCAAATAAGTTCTTTAATTTTATGCACCGCTCCTTTGAAACTGATGAGAAATCATTGGTGGGAGTGTACATGTCCTGAAACAATTGTGAAAATTACTCTTCCACCTATTCTGATGAACACCTTTGATTATGTTCATTTACAAGGTTACAAGGGATCGAGCTATGAATTCTTGAATCAAGGCAAGTGAAGTGAAGGCTTCATTACATATGCTCTCATAATGGATCATAGAATCCTCGAGAAGCGTCTTCCTTGATTTGAGATGCAGACACCAAAGAAAACGTGTCCCTCAATGTTCAAATTTGAGAATTCCTTCAATGGCTAAAATTGAGGATTCCATACTCGTCATCTCTTATAGACTGGGCAATATCTCATCCAAATTTGATATATTAGAAACAAAAGTTTCCTTGAAAGAAAGAATTGGATCAAGATACGCACTGACATCTTCATGGAGCTTAACCACTATTTTGATCGTCCCTTGGCCTAAAACGAGAATCTCAAAAGTCAAGTTTTAGTGACATGGCCCAATGTGTTTATTTCTTTTGACAAATTGAGAGTTTCTTCATTAAGGGCAGCCACTACATTAGGTACTGGGAAAGTGGATGATATGGGATTTATCAGATATTGAACATATTCCACCAATTGATTCTTTTTGGCCTTGAGCTGAGAGTTCTGAGACTTATATTTCTCAAGACTCTTTAGCACGATATCAATTGAATCTCGAGCCATTGCCATGTCACTTTCTAATATGGACCTCCCAAGTCCAAGTTTGGAAACTTCATAATCAGCAGGTGTCATGGCATCACGCTCCTTATCAACTTGTGGGATGGAAAGATCTACAAATCTATTTATGTCATTATCCACCATTATTCAAGAAATCACCTTAGGCTTCTTGGGAATGATGTCATTCGAAAGTTTGAAAAGGGCATCAAAATCAATGTCAATTGCCTTGACAACCCTCTTCCTTTTCTTAACCTCATAATCAACCCAGAAGGAGTATCATTCACTATTTCCTCGCATACAAAATCCTAGAGCTCAAAGCAATATTCTCATTGTTCTCGACATCATGAGATCCTACAAGAATCCTATCCACGACCTCGATTTGAGGAGAAATAACCTCAATATCCACCTCCTGATCATTCGAGAGATTTTGGGAAATTTATTCATGAACTGTAGGTTCCGAAGTGTTTGATATTTGGACTACCTATACCTGAGTGGATGCTTGTGCAAGGCATGGTTGAGGATTGTTTGTCACTAGCTTCTGAGAACTATTAACAACGTGAGTAGAAGAATCTCTACTTGAAGTAGAAAATCTTGATACACTGCTCTCTTCCTTCACCGGGGCTAGGGCCTTTAGATTTTTCTCCTCATGGCACATTATTCGGCAAAGTGGATTTTGGTAACCACTTCTTTTGCTTGCTTGTTGTGTATGATTGGATGGTACGAGGTTGATCGAAAGGGGCTTAAGTTGAATGAAGACCTCCTCAAGTTGGAAATTTTTGTGATCTTGAAGTATGATCTTGAATTGATTGTAACTTGGCAAGTTCTTTGTTGTACCAAGATATGCTTCTTTCAAGATTTGATTCTTGCTATCAAGAGAAAATTCATCTCTTTTGGTCTAGTCAATTCGAGGCAATGGGGTAAAAGCAACTACATCATATGAGGGATCAATAACATCTTCATCATCATTTACAAATGAATCGGGAGGGTTCTTGATGTGAAAGGCCTTGATCTGAGTAAGTGTTAGGTGAGAAAACTCTCGTCTTCTTACTTCATGTTCGTCCGAACAGCAGCACCCAAATCTTCCATGGTAGGGTTATGTTGATACTTTGCTCTAAGAATCTTTTGCATATATCCATTGATATCAAACTGGGCTCTCTTCACATATGGATGAATTGTGATGAGGGCGAACTCTTTTTCCATGAGTTGTGCACTGAAAAGATTTGGACATTGGTATTCCCTGATTTGGATTGGGAAATGAATTCCTAAAAGGTGCTTGTCACTGAAAAGATAGTGAACTTGGAATAGTTTTCGCGCAAGCTCCATTAATGTCCATCTATCACTTTGACGTTTAGGAAGCTTCCATGGAGTGCTAGCAAAGCCACTCATGTGAATGTAGGCAAAGGATGAAAATTGAATAAACCAAGTTCCCCATTGGGAAATGACATTCATGGCTTCTTTAGAAAATTATCCTCTATATTCCGATTCAGGTTCCGAATCACGTGGAAGGTGAATGCGTCGTTGACTCTTCTAAAATGGTGAGATCTATTTTTGAAACTTAATTGCGGATAGTAATGAAAAACACTATTTGATGGCCCCATGACTCCTCTTGTTTCGAGTCCAAAAAATAGCTTTCTTGTTGCTTTCTTGCATAAGTCGAATATGATGTCATGTAGAAGCATCCAGTCATCTTAACTTCTATCAATTTTCTGTGAAGGTTATTACTAATAATGGTGGCCCAATCCACAAACTCTTTCTTGGCAAGGATGATATAGATAAATTGATACATCCATGGGTAGAAAATCCTAGCAGAGGGTAAATCGAAAACTTGACTTAGGAGAGTAGTCATGTCCCCGATTTCTTCCATGAACTCAACGCGGTACAGTTCTTTGGGAAGCTGGTCAATTTGAGGCCTCTTGGTCACTAACCAGTTGTTATTAACCATCTTACTCCATCTCAAGGGTTCTTCATCCCAAAATTCCTATGCTGACTGACAAGTGATATCTGTATTCTCAGGAAAGTCAGGTATGCCAAGCAATTCCTCAATGTGCTCTGGTGTGATTAAGAGGAAAGGCTCGCATTATCTTTAAAGATTCCTCACCTCTCAGGATCATAATGCTCCACACAAGAGATAACCAGCTCTGGAAACTACACTTTGAGACATGAAATGCTCTTTGCTTGAGGTAAACCACTATGGTTAAATCTTATCCGAGAATATGATTTTTCCTTCGATTTTCACCCATTCATAGAATTTTTGCACATTGATGTGGCTCAAATTTGTATCATTGATATTGTCAAATTTTGAGTTAATGTAACTGGGAGGGATGATTCCTTGGAATTCATACTTGAGCGTGGATTTTTTTGATTTCTCCACTAGCTTCTTCGCTCTTCCCACAGATTTGTTAGATTTTTTAGCCATTATGAATTTCACAGAAAAATGACTCAGGCACGTAAAACAACGCAAGCAAGGTCTCTTAGTCTTTGAAACCCCCATCGGTGCAAGAGAACAAATATGATTCATTTTATTATTATTTTAAAAATAATAATAATAATTGATCTAGATTACAAGAAAAATGTGAACGCAAGCAAAATATCAAGACTAAGCTCGAGTTACAAATCTTGTAATACAACAATATTTATTTTTTAATTAAAATCTCCTATTTTAATATCTTGCATGGAGAATTTGATAAAGAATTGTGTGTGTGAGTTGTTTTAAATAGTGTCTTCATTTGTTTTGCACGTGTGGGCAATTATTTTCTGCATTGAAACTTGTCTACTATGCCCAATGCGTGTTATATCTTTTTTTACCATGAATTGTCTTCTTGATTTCCCTTGTTGGAGATGATTGGATGAATGCAAATTATTTTTATTTGTTTTTCCTTATCCAATGCGTAAAAGATTGTTATTTTATTTTGTTGAGTTTGTTCCAGTCAATGCGTGGAGGATGGGACTCATTTTCTTCCTGGTATTTTTATGAAAATTTACCCCCCTTCAATGAATGCGTGGAAAATGCTTTTGCCTTCAACTTGCGTGGAGATGCTTGAAGAGTGCGTGAAGAGATTTGGTATTGTGGCTACATGAACAAATGGGAAAAATCCTTGGGCTGCGCGTGGCCTTTCCCTTCCTTTGGCTGCATGGACAAATTTTCTATGGATGTGTGGCTTGTGTGGGATTTTCTGTTTGTTTGGACTATTCTTTCTAATGACAAATGCGTGGAGATTAGCTTTGCATAAAACAAAATGTCCCTTTTTTGGACTGTTGTCCCTCCTTCCTTTTGGTAATGTGTGGCCTTTGATGTAGAAACAACTGTGCGTGGATTCCTTGCTGCCTTCTCCCCTACATGTGTGAGCTATGCCTTCTCCATTTTAGACTGTTCTCTTTGCCAATGCGTGGTCTTTTATTTTTGGACTATCTTATGCTCTCACCTGAAGATTTGTTTGGACTATTGCTTCTCAAAACCTGCTGCGTGGAGTCTTTGCTGACAACGTGGAGAGTTATGGACTATTTTTTTAAATTATTTTTTTAGTGTTGAATCTTCCCACTGCTACATGTATTACTTCCCTTGCATGGACTGGTTTTGAATAAGTGGAAAGCTTTGTTATTAGCTTTTCATTGATGCATCAAAACAAAACTTGGTCCTCTTGCTTCTTCACAATGGCGTTCACAGTAAACTAGTATTTTTTGAGGGATGTGATACAAATATTACTCTGTTCCTTTTAGAAGAAAAAGAAGCAATTTGGAAATCTTTTCACGACTCTTTCCAATGAGTTTTATGGAGGAATTTATGAGGATTAACCCAACTTCCCTTCTTCCCGGTAGTGAAATTAATTGCGTGGGGAAATGGGGAAAGCAACGACCAATTACCAATGGAAATGGTAAGGTGGTGGACTAACAATCCCCATTTTATTTCCTCATGTGGGAAATCGGAGATTTTTTTGCCCGTTTGCAATTCATTAATTTGGCAATCGAGGGAAGAAATCCCACAAGCGGGGATTTAAAACAAATTTGCCAGGAAAGGGGAAATCGGGCCCGAGAAGCCAATTTGGCATCCCCGGCAATGGGAAGCGGAAGCTTATTTTTCCCCCGACAATTAAAATAAAACTTTTCGAATGAATTTTAATTAATATTTATTTAATTAAAAACCCCAAAGTTATTAAAAATTAATTTTATCAAACAAAGAGTAATTAATTAATTAAATAATAATTAATTAATATTTAACGAAGTTTAAGACTTGGCGGGAGGAGTTCTCACCCGAAATGGACGAAACGAAGACTGGAATGATCACAAAAATGAGATGATCACGATGAGAGTGATAAATCATGCAAAGTAACACTTTTGAAATTTTTCAAAATTTCCATTTTTTTACTAATTTTGTGAAGTCAAAATTAGCTGATAACAACTGGCTCTAATTGGGGACAAGGACTTCATGGACACAACAATGACCAGACCAAAATATTCATGAACATGATCTCAAAATGATGGGGCAAAAAAATGGGGTGATACAAAAGAGGAGACCGAAAGACGGGGAAAAGAAACAAACCAAAATCCTAATTACTTATGTACATACAGGAACAACCCATTTTCAATTTTGATAAGATTTCTGAGATATTTCCCACCGTAGGGAAAAGGCAAATGAGTTCCATTAGGATACACCAAGTAATAGGTTCTATCGCCACATAAATGTCTGATCTTGAAAGGGCCTACCCAACGAATCAAACTTCCCATTCTTTCCTTTTGGTTCATGTCTTTTGTCCTAGAGAAGAACCAAGTCATTGATTTGGAATTGCCTCTCTTTGGTTTTCTGTCAAACAACCTCTTTACTGCGGATGATGTTCCTCGATCCTATTTGCCACTTGACTTATTTGTTCCTCAATCTTGCTTAGAACATGATCCTTTTATCTAATGCATTGGTGAAGCATTCATCATCAACTGCTTGAGCTAATCGTAATGTTGATAACTCCAGTGTGATGGGAATTTGAGCATCGGTTCCATACAAAATTTGAAATGGAGACATTCCAATTGATCTTTTGGGAGTTACGTGGTCACCCATAATGCATCATATAAATTTTTGTGCCAAGTTCTTTGATTTTCTTTGACTAACTTGCGCATGATAGTAATGATGTTTTTATTATTGGATTCTCGCTTGACCGCTTTCCCCTAAGGGTAGTAATCTAACGAATGAGATAAAGATATCTCGATACCCATAACAAAATCCTATCATCTCTGCGAAGAAAAATTTGAGGCGTTGTCCCTCATGATCTTGTGTGGAATTCCATAATGAACCAATATATTTTCTTTGATGAAGTCACAGATTACCGTAGTAGATGTTTGTTTCGTTGGTATAGATTTTACCCACTTTGTAAAGTAGTCGATTCACGGTGAACACGTGATTATGACCAACACTAGAATTAGGATTCAAAACCCCGATGAAATCTAAACCCCATTGTTGAAAGGGTTCTTCAACGACAACTGACTTCAAAGGCAAAGCTGCCAATTTTGGTCTTCCAACAAATTGCTAACAAGCTTCACATTTTTCACCCATTTATGAGCATCGGAAAACATAGTGGGCCAGTAATAATGTGCTCACAAAATTTTATGAGCTGTCATAGGGCCAGAGAAATGACCACCGTAAGCATGATTATGAAAAGCTTCCAATAACCTAGGTTGTTGTTCTTTATCAACACATCTGAGGAACATGCCATCAATTCCTTTCTTGAACAAAGTGTTGTCCTAAATGACGTACTCACGAAGTGACTCTTAGTTTGATAGCTCATTTTTCCTTAGTTGTCAGATTCTCTGGACACTCGCCATATGTGAGAAAGTAGGCTATATCAGAATACCATTCATCGTGGTACTGACAAAAACTACCAGTGGTAAATTTTCCTCAATTGTTCCTCTTTAGAGTCATCTCATGGTTCATTTTCTGCGATGAGTTGGCAGAGTCCTCTTCCTCGAACCAACTTGGTAGGCTTGATATCCAAATCATATTCCTGGATCTTAGAGACCCAATTACCTCTTTTAGATCCTGGTTCCTATTGTGTCAGCATCAATTTAATTGCGGTGTCTGGAACTAAGACTTTGGTGTGAGAATTCAACACATAGTACCTGAAGTGTTTCAAGGCTCTCACCACCGCGTACGCATGCCTCTCAAGGGGAGTGTAATTGAGTTCATGTTTCTTGAACCCATAACTCATGAATGCAATAGGAGATTCAACTCCTTCTTGATTGTGTTGAGTTAGGATGGTAGAGATTGTGTGCGGTGAAGCATAACAATAAATTATGAAATCCTTTTTAAAATCAGGACACACCAATGTAGGGGCTTTTGCAATAACACCTTGATTTTTTCAAATGCCTCTCTACCTTCCTTCGACCATTTGAAGGATTCTTTTCCTTTCATCATATTAGCTATTTCTTTAGTCATCTCAACAAAATCTGGCACGAACCTTCTCAAAAAATTCACCTTCCCAAAGAAGGAGTGGACTTTAGGCTTAGTTGTAGGAAAGGAAAGATTCTTGATAGCTTGAACACGCTCAAAATCGATCTTAGTTCCTTCCTTAGAAACAATATGACCTAGGATTTTCCCTTTTGTAACTCCGAACACAGACTTTTTGGATTCAGAGAGATCTTATGAAGTCTACACCTTAGCAATATTTTCTCTAAATCTCTTAGGTGATCTTCTCTTTTCTTTGAGAACACTTTGTCAATTCATCTAGATATATCACAATGATCTTGTCTTTATAATCTATGAATTCCATATCCATAGCCCTTTGAAAAGTTGTGCGGCATTGATCAAACCAAAAGGCATTCTTCTATATGAGAACGTATACCCTAGGGGGTGGTGAATGCAATTTTATGTTGATCTTCTCTACCCACTTTAATCTTATTATAGCCAGAGAAACCATCTAGCATAGATAGCATTTCTGATCCAGTTACTACTGTAGAATATGGTCCATGACCGTAGTGGATAATTATCTTTTAAGGAAGCTTGATTAAGATTACAAAAATCCATGCAAATCCTAATTTCTCCATTTTTCTTGAAAACCGATACAATATTAGCTATCTAGGTTAAATGTCGAATAGGAAACACTATCCGTGCATCTAACATCTTTTGAACTTCATGAAATATTGTCCCTGCAATCTTGGGATTATATTGTCTTTGCTTCTACCTGAATGGAACTGCACTAGGCTTCAAGGGTATGGCATGCTCCATTTCCCTGGGTTGGAAAGACTTCAAGTCTTCATATGAGTAAGCCAAAACGTCAGAATATTTGGTAAGGAGGCTTATGAATTTCTTGCGCTCCTCAGGTGAGCAACACTTACCGATATTGACCAGTGAGGTTTATCCTTGGTATCGATGTTAACTTGCTCATAGTCAGCAGAATTCATAGGTCCTACCTGCTCTTTCTCTTTAATAAACCTGTCATGTTTATTAAAAAGTTCTTCAAGTGAAACCAATCCTTTGGGAATTTTATTTCCTTTGAGTTGAATGATGCCATCACCAGGATCTTCATTCTCAACTCCTTCTTGAATGGGTGAGGTCGTCAATTCATGAAATGCATAATCACTTCCTTCAAAATACAATTGTTCAAAATTATCCCTTTTTCTAAGAAAGCTATAATTTGTTGATCATCATTGAATACTTGCCAATTTTTTACATTGTCAGGAACACTTGGCCTAAAAACCATTTCAATGGTGTATTTGTCTTGATCAAACTCTAAATGAGGAATCATTAATGAAGCTGAGACTGCTAGAGAATCTACTTTGTCATTCTTTTTGTGAGGGACAAATTTTATGGAAAAAGCATCGAAGACTTCTATCACGTCCCACACTTTATTTCTGTAGTGTCTCAAACGATCATTCTTTACTTGGAACTGATTTCTTACTTGTTTCACGATCAATTCCACATCTCCAAAGACTTCCAAATTTTTGATCCCTTTCTCCTTTGCAACTTGGAGGCCAAGGATTAATGCCTTGTATTTTGCAGTGTTGTTAGTATTTGAAAATTCAAGTTTGTAGGAAAAAGGAAATATTTTACCATTTGGAGATATGAGCACCACTCCTGCACCAAAACCCATCAAGCAAAAACTTCCATCGAACTCAAGAGTCCAAATCTTATTGGAATCTTGGAAATTGATCTCGGGGTATGAAGTTTTGTAGTCATCATATAATCACCCATACTTGAACCTTGAAAAGGATCTCATGCGTGAGGATCTTCGGTTTTAGTTACCATGAAGTTTGCCTGAGCTTTCGACATTAGCTTCTTCATTTCTCCATTGATAGTGATCATGGTGTGAGACCAATCCATTTGAATCTCTCCACCTAGATCTTTACAAAATTTCCTGCTCAACAACATACCATACGAAGCGGGAATGTCAACAACTAAAATAATCACCTTAACTCACTTTTGAGGGAATTGGGCTAAAACCATTTGGGCTTCTTTAATATTCCCAATCGTGAGGAGCTTTCTTGGTTTCCATGGAGTAACACGACCCAAATGTTCTCGTACAAGTTAACCCAAGAGCATGTGCTACCTTGGCAGGCATCACATTATCCGAGGCTCCAGAATCTATAATGCAATTACTTAATTTGCATCCATTGATCAGAAAGGACATAAAGAAAGGTTCAATCTTTTCATTTGAAGGTGTAGTGGCCACCACAATATTTTGATTTTTCCCATATTTGGGAGTTTTCATAATTCCTTTGGAGGAATGAACAATAGAGTCACCTTTGATAAACTGGACCAATTTCTCGAGTTGATCCTTATTGGACTTCAAGTACTCTGCCTGTGACATGGAAATTTTTGTTTTATTGATATGATCAATGATATCAAATTTGGGCAAAGTAACCATACTTGATGTCTCAGATACTAGTTCTTTTGAACTTGATGATGGCACACTTTTGACCTTTGCTTCGGGCTTGGTTGATACTGATGTAGAAGAAGAATCTTTCTTCGTAGCTGATTTATCTATGGATTGACTCAGCAAAGGTTCTCCTTTCTTTAAGATAGTTTTGACCTTAGGAGTCTCAACTATCTTTGATTCTTTGGAAGCTTCTTTAATTTTGGATTCTTTAGGAACTTCCTTGGAGCTCTTTTTATCTTCCACCTTAGTGGTACTTTGCTCCTTTTTCTGAGAGCGTGTGAAGACAACGAAAGATTGGCTATTCATATCTTCTATAATTTCTTCGTATTCGTCTTCTTCTTCTGAATGGTACTCAAAGAAATGATTATTACTTTCTCCTTAGGATCTTCAACTTCAGGTTCAGATGTTTTAGAATCCAGCTCTTCCTCATCAACCTCGATGACTTCAACTTCATCGTCACTTTCTTCAATGACGTCACATTTTGAGTTAGTTGCGAGAGCTACTTGATAAAAGCCTCGTCGAGGACCTGTAGTCCTAGCTTTGTTGGGAACATAGCCTTTCCTTAGAATGTCTTTGTAAGGAGAGGGTTTACTACTTTGAGCAACTTGCTTTTTCAAAGCCATCACATCATTAGCCAACTTAGTGAGTACAGCTTCTGAAGCATTGGGGGTTTCTTGACTCTTTCCCTCGAGGGAATTTTTCTTGAATTTTCCTACCATGATTAAGTCATCCTCAATTTCTATGGCCAAGGATTGAGCAAGTTCCAAAGTAGCCACTCTAGCCCTTCTCAGCTAATAGCACACTTCTGGTTGTTATGCGTTAATAAAGAAACATTTTTGTCCATGTCAGATTTGGGTGAATCCGACAGAACTTTATTCACCATTTTGTTGAATTTAGCCACGAAATTCCTCATGTGTTATGTTGGCTCTTTCTTTGCCTGAGATAGATGGGCAAGAAGAGCATGTTCATCTTCTATCGTCTTGAATTGATCTTCAAACTTTGTTTTTATAACATTCTAATTAGTAATGCATCTATTTGGCGAGATGATGAAACCAATCAGCAACAACATCATGCAACATTTCAATGAAGAGGCAAATAGCAACATCTTCATATTCCATCGACAAAATGCGCATGCGCAAAAAAGAAAATAGAAATGTGGTCATCTAGTGATGTCTTCCCATCTCTCAAGTTGAACTTGGGAAGAATATTCCTCGATCCTCTTAGGAGTTCATGTCGAGCTGGTAAGGCCAATGGGCCTATGGCATTTCCCCATGGTACATTGACTACCATTTTGGGAAAGGTGGTATGCGAAGGTAAAACAACGTGAGCAAGGACAAGTTCTTAACTGATAGTGATTCCTTCCTTGCTTGCTCTTTCAGGACTTGATGCAAGGCTTGCAGATCTATGAGGTGTGTTCTTCTTTAGAGGAGATAACTTAAAACCAAACTTTCCTTGAAAGTCAAAAATGGGATCAAATCGACCTTTAGCTTTTTCTCCTCGCGTAAACCTCTTTCCTTCCAGTTTGAAATCTTTACCGTGAAGGGATCACTGACATGTTTTGATCAGCTCTATCCTTTTCTCTTCACTCTCTTTCTTGAGCTATTTGCACCTGAATAACTCTAGCAACTCTCGTGGCTTTCTCTTCTTCATTATCTAGTACTGATGCGGTGAGATGAAAATGATAGTTGTTCGTGCGCTTTTCCCAAATAGCTTGCCTCAAATCTAATGATATATCTTCTTGAGTATCTCGCAAAAAGAAGATTTGGTTGCAAGATAGGTGGGTTACCTATAATAGTCATACAAATTATTACCTTGGTGGAAGAGGACCGTGTTGGTGAACAATGATCAACATGTGTCTAGGAGGTCTTCTAGCCATATGTGCGGGTGCTCTTCTTCTAAGGTCTTCAATGTAGATTTCTCTCAGCTATCAACAACTAAAAATTGCTGCAAACTTTCGTGGTTTTCCCAATCTATTATTCAAAGGTTGGCAACAATGTCTCCCTAAAAATCTTCACGAGCATAAGGTTCATTGAAGAATTGGAGCTTGTGCAGAGGAGATAGTCATAAATATTTAACAAGCACTGGTTAACAATTTCTAAATCCCCAATGGAGTCACCAAAAACTATTAGCATATGGATTTTCACACATGCAAATGAAGTACAACAAGTGTGGGAATGAAGTCCCTCCTCAATGAAGGTGATGATGCCTTTATTGAAAACCAAAACTATATTTACATATGTACATTCAAAATTGTATGTGGGGGGTTTTTTGGAACATCAATGGAAAGAAAAGTGAATGAGGGAGATGGAATGGAATGAAGGAAAGGAGTGGAATGGAATGAATTTAAAGAACATGCAAGAGTTAGGTAAAAATAGAGCCTAATATTACACGAAGAGGAAAGATGAATAACTAACACAAATAAAATGGAGTTTGAGTTACCTAAACAAGAATGTGTAAAAGGGAACACACGTGAGCAAGTAGATAATTAGAGCTTGATCACTGTGAACTAGAACAACAAATTAATAACGTTGAAAATAAGATCAAAGACAATATTTGCATGCAAGATTCAAACACTAACATCTAATGAACATAAGAACATCAAATGCTATAAGAGATAATGAATGGGACACAAAGTTCATATTTCATTAACTCCAAAATGTCTTCTCAAAAGAACACAAGGTTTCTTTCTTTGAAGTAAAGCTTGCATTCAAAAGTATTTTCTTCTCCTCTCTCAAAGTCACCCTTACAAATGAGCCCTCAATTCCTTTTAAAACCCAAAAGGTGGTTACAAAATGGTTAGGGTTTTACATGATCATTAAATAAGGCACTTAAGTGACCTTTGAATTTTTCTAACCAACTTTATTAAAAACAACTAAAAATAGAAATCACTTAAGTTATCCACAACTTTCCGAAAGCAAATAACAACATCCTTTTCTTAAAAATCCACTTATTAAAATATACAATAATAACCAGTGCCTTATCCATTGAAATGGGGTCTGCTTATCTCAAACGTATGAGAAATGGACTCTCCCACTTCGTTAGATACCAAGAAAACTATCTCCTCAACGCCAAAGTGAAATTAGGATCTATCACTTTTTCTAGTTGAAAGGATCTAAACATTCCCAAAGTTTCAAACATCTTTTCTTCTTGTGGAGGTTCATTTGGTCGAAGAATAGCCTCACAAAATACCTATAATTCAAGAATCCTACTTGGCATATCATTTAAATTAATAATCTTTGATTGAGCGTTCTCAAATAAGTTCTTTAATTTGATGCACCGCTCCATTGAAACTGATGAGAAATCATTGGAGGGGAGTGTACATGTCCTAAAGCAATTGTGAAAATTTCTCTTCTACCTATTCCGATGAACACCTTTGATTATGTTCATTTACGAGGTTACAAGGGATCTCAACTATGAATTCTTGAATCAAGGCGAGTGAAGTGAAGGCTTCATTGCATATGCTCTCATAATGGATCATAGAATCCTCGAGAAGCATCTTCCTTGATTTGAGATGCAGACACCAAAGAAAACGTGTCCCTCGATGTTCAAATTCAAGAATTCCTTCAATGGCTAAAATTGAGGATTCCATACTCGTCATCTCCTGCAGACTGGGCAATATCTCATCCAAATTTGATATATTAGAAACAAAAGTTTCCTTGAAAGAAAGAATTGGATCAAGATATGCACTAACATCTTCATGGAGCTTAACCATTGTTTTGATTGTCCCTTGGCCTAAAATGAGAATCTCTGAAAGCCAAGTTTTAGTGACATGGCCCAATGTGTTTATTTCTTTTGACAAATTGAGAGTTTCTTCATCAGGGGCAGCCACTGCATCGGGTACTGGGAAAGTGGATGATATGGGATTTATCAGATGTTGAACATATTCCACCAATTGATTCTTTTTGGCCTTGAGTTGAGAGTTTTGAGACTTATATTTCTCAAGTCTCTTTAGCATGATATCAATTGAATCTTGAGCCATTACCATGTCACTTTCTAATGTGGACCTCCCAAGTCCAAGTCTGGAAACTTCATAATCAACAAGTGTCATGGCATCACGCTCCTTATCAACTTGTGGGATGGCAAGATCTGTAAATCTATTTCCGTCATTATCCACCATTATTCGAGAAAGCACCTTAGGCTTCTTGGGAATGATGTCATTCAAAAGTTTGAAAAGGGCATCAAAATCAATGCCAATTTCCTTGACAACCCTCTTCCTTTTCTTAACCTTGGAATCAACCCAGGAAGGAGTATCATTCACTATTTCCACATACAAAATCCTAGAGCTCAAAGTAATATTCTCATTGTTATCGACATCATGAGATCCTACAAGAATCCTATCCATGACCTCAATTTGAGGAGAAATAACATCAATATCCACCTCCTGATCATTCGGGAGATTTTGGGAAATTTCTTCATGAACTGTAGGTTCCGAAGTGTTTGATATTTGGACTACCTGCACCTGAGTGGATGCTTGTGCAAGGCATGATTGAGGATTATTTGTCACTAGCTTCTGAGAACTATTAACAACGTGAGTAGAAGAATCTCTACTCGAAGTAGAAAATCTTGATACATGCTCTCTTCCTTCACCGGGGCTAGAGCCTTAAGATTTTTCTCCTCGTGGCACATTATTCTACAAAGTGGATTTTGGTAACCACTTCTTTCTTGCTTGTTGTGTATGATTGGATGGTACGGAGGTTGATCAAGAAGGGGCTTTGGTTGAATGAAGACCTCCTCAAGTTAGAAATTTTTGTGATCTTGAAGTATGATCTTGAATTGATTGTAACTTGGCAAGTTCTCTGTTGTACCAAGATATGCTTCTTTCAAGAATTGGTTGATTCTTACTATTAAGAGAAAATTCATCTCTTTTGGTCTAGTCAATTCGAGGCAACAGGGTAAAAGCAACTGCATCATATGAGGGATCAATAACATCTTCATCATCATTTATGAATGAATCGGGAGGGTTCTTGATGCGAAATGACTTGATCTGAGTAAGTGTTAGGTGAGAAAACTCTTGTCTTCTTACTTCATGTTCGTCCAAACATGCAGCCCATAAATCTTCCATGGTAGGGTTATGTTGATACTTTTCTCCAAGAATCTTTTACATATATCCATTGATATCAAACTAGGCTCTCTTCACATATGGATGAATTGTGATGAGGACGAACTCTTTTTCCATGAGTTGTGCACTGAAAAGATTTGGACATTGGTATTCCCCGATTTGGATTGGGAAATGAATTTCGAACGGTCTTATCACGAGAAGACATTGAAATTGAATAGTTGTCGTGCAAGCTCCATTAATGCCCATCTGTCACTGACATACTTAGGAAGCTTCCATGGAGTACCAACAAATCCACTCATGCGAATATAGGAAAAGGATGAAAATTGAATAAACCAGCTTCCCCATTTGGGAAATGACATTCATGGCTTCTTTAGAAAATCTTTCCTCTGTATTTTGATTCAGGTTCCAAATCACGCAGAAGGTGAATGCATCATTGACTCTTCTAAAATGGTGAGAGCTATTTTTGAAACTTAGTTATGGATAGTAATGAAAAACACTATTTGATGGCCCCATGACTCCTCTTGTTTCGAGTCCAGAAAATAGATTTCTTCTTGCTACTACATAAGTCAAATACGATGTCATGTAGAAGCATCCAGTCATCTTAACTTCTATCAATTGTTTGTGAAGGGTATTACTGATAATGGTGGCCCAATCCACAAACTCTTTCTTGGCAAGGATGATATAGATAAAATGATACATCCATGGGTGGAAAATCCTAGCAGAGGGTAAACCGAATACTCAATTTAGGAGAGTAATCATGTCCTCGATTTCTTCCACGAACTCGACGAGGTACAGTTCTTTGGGAAGCTAGCCAATTCGAGGCCTCTTGGTCACTAACCGGTTGTTATTAACCATCTTGCTCCATCTCAGGGGTTCTTCATCCCAAAATTTCTGTGCTTACTGGCGAGTGATATCCACATTCTTAGGAAAGTCAGGTATGCCAAGCAATTCCTCAATGTGCTCTGGTGT
This sequence comes from Taxus wallichiana var. yunnanensis, assembly GCA_018340775.1. NCBI lineage: Eukaryota > Viridiplantae > Streptophyta > Pinopsida > Cupressales > Taxaceae > Taxus > Taxus wallichiana. The sequence goes on from CM031238.1 coordinate 45,024,951, forward strand.
GATTAAGAGGAAAGGCTCGTGATTATCTTTAAAAATTCCTCGCCTCTCAGGATCATAATGCTCCACATAAGTGATAACCAGCTTTGGACACTTTGCACCGAGACATGAAATGTTGTTACTTGAGGTAGATGACTATGGTAAAGCCTATCGAGAATATGGTTTTGCCTTCGATTTTCACCGTTCACGAAATTGTTGCACATTGATGTGACCTAGATTTGTATCAGTGATATTGTCATATGCTGAATTAATGGAACTGGGAGGGATGCTTCCTTGGAATTCATACTTGAGCGGATTTGTTCGATTTCTCCATTGGCTTCTTCACTCTTCTCACATTTGTTAGATTTTTCAGCCATTATGAATTTCACAGAAAAATGACTTAGGCACGCAAAACAACGTAAGCGGGGTCGGGTCTCAGTCTCTAAAACCCCCATCAGTGTAAGAACAAATATGACTCATTTTATTATTATTTTAAAAATAATAATAATAATTGATCCTGGGTTATAAGAAAAATGTGAACACAAGCAAAATATCGAGACTAAGCTCGAGTTACAAATCTGGTAATACAACGATATTTATTTTTTAATTAAAATCTCCCGATTTTAATATCTTGCATGGAGAATTTGATAAAGAATTGTGTGTGAGCTATTTTAAATAGTGTCTTCATTTGTTGCACGTGTGGGAAATTATTTTCCTATATTGAAACTTGTCTGACTATGCCCAATGCGTGTTATATCTTTTTTTTCTACCATGAAATGTCTTCTTGATTTCCCTTGTTGGAGATGACTAGATGAATGCAAATTATTTTTATTTCTTTTACCTTATCTAATGCGCAAAAGATTGTTATTTTATTTTGCTGAGTTTGTTCCAGTCAATGCGTGGAGGATGGGACTCATTTTCTTCCTAGTATTTTTATGAAAATTTACCCCCCTTCAATGAATGCGTGGAAAATTCTTTTGCCTTCAACTTGCGTGGAGATGTTTGAAGAGTGCGTGAAGAGATTTTGTATTATGGCTACATGAACAAATGGGAAAAATCCTTGGCTGCCTGTGGCCTTTCCCTTCCTTGGCTACGTGGATAGACTTTCTATGGATGTGTGGCCTGTGTGGGCTTTTTTGTTTGTTTGGGTATTACCTTATGACAAATGTGTGGAGATTAGATTTTCATAAAACAAAATGTCCCTTTTTGGACTGTTGTCCCTCCTTCCTTTTGGTAATGCGTGGCCTTTGATGTAGAAACAACTATGTGTGGATTCTTCTACCTTCTCCCCTGCATGCGTGAGCTATGCCTTCTCCATTTTAGACTGTTCTCTTTGCCAATGCGTGAGTCATGTTATTTTTCACTATCTTATGTTCTCGCTTTGAAGATTTGTTTGGACTATTGCTTCTCAAAACCTGTTGTGTGGAGTCTTTGCTGACAGCGTGGAGAGTTATGGACTATTTTTTTAGTGTTGAATCTTCCCACTGCTACGTGTATTACTTCCCTTGCGTGGACTGGTTTTGAATAAGTGGAAAGCTTTGTTATTAGCTTTTCATTGATGCATCAAAACAAAACTTGGTCCTCCTGCTTCTTCACAATGGCGTTCATAGTAAACTAGTATTGTTTGAGGGATGTGATACAAATATTACTATATTCCTTTAGAAGAAATAAGAAGCAATTTGGAAAGCTTCACGACTCTTTCCAACGAGTTTGACGAAGGAATTTATGAGGATTAATCCAACTTCCCTTCTTCCCGGTAGTGGAATTAATTGCCAGGGGGAAATGGGGAAAGTAATGGCCAATTGCCAATGGAAATGGCAAGGTGGGTTAGCAATCCCCATTTTATTTCCCGTGTGGGAAATCGGGAGATTTTTTGCCCATTTGCCAATTCATTATTTGGGGGGAAGAAATCCCTGTTATCCAAAATAAGCCCATGCTTATTTTTGGTGAACTCCTCCTCCTTTTCCTTTGCTGGTACTTAAATGAATTTTTGCATGCTTCAGGGACTCAAAATTTTCTGGAAATGGCTCCATCAGATAGGATTTTTCTTCCCCTTTCCAGAAAGGTAAAATTTTCCTCCTAACTCCTTGTAATTTTCAAGTTATGGCTTGGCGGAGTTTTTTGGGAAAATTTTTCCTTGACATGCCCGCATCCAATGAGAAGATGCCACATGGCGATGGAGGTAAGTTGGAATATTTTCCAAAGAGTGGGCAAAGGGCACAAAGGAAAAAACTGGCCCATGGGCCCGCGGAGGAGGATGGAGAAAAGTTTAGAAGGCCCGCGGCCAATGTGAAAATGCCATGTGTCCTTGTTTGTGGTGGAGGTCAGTGTGGCGGAGGAAAATTTGGTTTTTTTCCGAGTGATAGAGGCACAAAATAAAAATTTGAGGCTCACCCCGCCAAGTGACCAAGAGATGACACGTGTCACCGGACAATGGAGCGCGGGGAAAATTTGGGAATTTTCCCAATAAAAAAATCAAAGGGGAAAAGTGAAGTTTGGGTCCGTGATCCCATCGGTGAACCGAACCAGAAGTGACATGTGTCTTGGTGGGCGGAGGCGCGAGGCTTTGGGAAAATTTTAAGTTTGACCCCACCGACCAAATTTTGACCATGTTTTTCACCATTTTTGCCTAAATCTTCGAGAGGGCATAACTTATCTCGAGATCAGAGATTTTCATGTTCTTCATATCATTGGAAAGCTTGTGAAATTCTCTACACGTTAGACCCCTCAATTTTGGATTTTGGTGAAGATTCGTGGGAGAAAATTGGAAAAATGTCTCTGGCATTGGAAAAGACAAAAAAATTAGATTTCCATCTACCAGATTTAATGAGGTATGGGCAATTTCTTGTCTTGCGGGCTCGAATGCATTGGGAAGTGGATTTACAGAGGTGCCCTTGCCATTTTAATGAATCTTGTCGGTGGTTGGAGTGGAAAATCAGATTTGCCTGCGTTTTCTCTTTTCTTCCATTCGCTTCGAGCTTTAAAAGCTAGTTTTGGCTCATTTTGTAATGTTGGATGTTCTTGCTTTTGCAAGCTCTTCTTTTCCCCTTAGTAGGTGGATTTGAAGGAGTTTCAGACCTCCCATGGAGATTGTAACACATTTTTTGCCTCTTTGCCAATGGAACGTATTGTATCAAATTTGGGCATGATAATGTATGTTTTGTGATCAATTTTCAATCCTCTCATGCAGTTATTATTGTCTTTTGATCCTTCATTGCATTCTGGTAATTTGTGCATGTTTTGTTGCTGCATCCTCATGATTTGTGTCTATATTTGCAAAGCAAGGAGTTTAGCACTCCTTTGGTGTATCACCTTTCTTGTTTTGCTTAGTTTTGTTTCCCTTTTCCTTGTTTTCTCTCAACCTTGTCTCCTTGGTAGTTTTAGAATAGGATTTTGAACCAGAACCTCTACAAAATTACATGCATACATGTAAATAGAGGAGTAAGAACCAGCTTCAATCTGGAGAGTTTTCTCACCTTCCAAGGTTCCACACCTTGGAGAAAACTCAATGTTGTGCATTCACACCAAATGACTTGCCTTAGAAAAGCAGATCCATGGGTCATTTTGGGGGTGTTGTGAATTTGCACTAACAGTTTTGGCACGCCAGTGGGACCCTTATAGGTCTTCCACTTCATCTTTTGCAGGTTGATGTGTTCATGTGAAGATTTCAGCCTTTGGAGGCATTCTAAAGCACATCTGGTGACTCCATATGGTCAACAACCCATCTTTGAAGTTGCAGACCTTCCTTTCCATTCATTTTCATTCATTTTTCATCCATTCTTCTTTCCATCTCTTCCATCTTCTTTCATTCCATGAAGTTGTGCAATCATGACTTCATTTCCATCATGGAATTCACATTTACAACAACAACAATATATTCCACCTCCAACATGTTTTTCAAATCCTTCAAATCAGCATTTTGAACAAATTCAAAATCAGCATACATACCCATATGAGCAGCAGTGCCAAAATCAGTTTGGCTATGGAGCTTTCCAAGAGTAGGAGTATGCAAACAATGAAGACAATCAAATGGAAGATGTTGATTTTGTGGAGAAGATCCAAAAGATGGAGGCAAAGATGGTGCAATCAAGAGCAACAACTCAAATGAAGGCTTTCAGAATTGGTTATAGGGCACCTTGTCCATGGGTTGGCCCTTTTCCAAGACACTTAAGCCCTCAGGAGAAGCTGGACTTCATGATGGAGATGCTGCCCCAACTTGCACAATGGATAGTGGAGATAGAGGCCTATAAATTTGGTGTTGAGCAACCTTGTCAATGGGTAAGTTCTACACCATCATTTGGTTTTCTCCTTCCATTCCTCAAGCAACACCATCTCATTTTGAATGCCAAATTCCAAATCTAGCCCATGCTGCCCCAAGTGTTGATTCCATTTCTCCATCCCCTAGTCTTCCATCCCATCTCAATTTTTCTTCTCTTTTCCCTTCCAAACAGTCATCCCCTCCACAAGAGCTAAAAGAAATACCTTCCACTCCAAGGAACAAGAGTTTCTACCTCCTCCACCACCACAAAAAATTACAAAATCAATTGAACTCCAACCCACCCCTCCTCTTGCATTCCCAATTCCATGTGGGGAAGAAGAAATTACAAAAATCAGTCATGAAGGATAGCAAGAGGAAGAACCAAGCAAAGAAGGAATGATTAAGAGCTTAGTAAGCTTGGATCTTAGATATGGGATTGAGAAAATTCCTTTCTATGGTGAAGCCTACAGAGAGGTAAAGGTTGAAGAACAAGTGGTGGTTAGGACTGATTTTGTTGCAACAAAAGAAGAGCAAAAAGAAGAGGCAGATCAGCAATCAATTTTCTCAGAATGTAGTGTCCATGTTGGCACTCTACTTGAAGAAGATGCTGATCCAATTCAAGTTACACAATCAGCCATGGAAGAGGAAAGCTCTAAAAGAGATCTTGCAGCCCCAACTTGTCCTCTAGAGCAGCAGATTGAAGAGTTTGACTTGACAAACTTCATGCTAGAGGAAGAGTTCAATCAAGAGCAAGATTTTCTTCAAGCAACAGAGGAAGGAGAAGCTGCTCCAAATCCAAAAGAAGAGGAGCACATTCTAGCTATGGGGAGAAAAGTGCAGATCCAAAAGCTTTGAGCACAAAGCAGGCTATAGAAGAACCTTCAGTTCTTCTTTCTACTTCATCTCTCTCAAGTTCTAGTGTTGAAGAAGAGTTTGATCTCTCAAAATCAATGTTGGAGGATGAAAGAAACCATGGTGATCAAGTTGCAAATCAAAAGAACACCATGGGGAGGTTGAGCATTTGCAGCAGGACAACAATGAGGCAATTTATCTGTCAGATTTGGAAGACTATTTTGATGAAGAGGAACCGGTTGAAATCACACCATTTTCTCCTTCATCATCCACATTCCAAACACTTGAGCTTGTTGTCATGGAGGAGAACTTTCATTTGCAATAGCCTAGCATCTTATAGCAGCTCTTTGGAATCAAGATTGGAAGATTTAAATCTTCCACATTCTTCATTAGAGGAAGGAACAACAACGAAGAGTTCCATCATTTCTTCCACACCATCCATTTAAGAAGGTCTACAAGAAGAATCCATTTTTGAGTTGAATTTCAAAGAAATGGGCACATTCAAAGGATCGACCATGCCCAATCAGTACTTGGCTTCATTGAAGCCAAAGGAGAAACCAAAACCAGTCATGCTTACTTCAAGGCATGAGGATGAGCATCAGTACCAAGGGTCACCATCATACCTCCGGGGAGCCCAATGCGGTCGGCTTGAGGAGGTATTTTCATTAATGTTGATACCTTGATGATTTGGGTGGAGGACCGGCTTATGGTAAGTTTTTCACTCATCCAACTAGCCATGTTCAGTGCCAAATTAGTTGCATGGTTGCCATTTTTTAGGAAGGGAAGCTATTTCTCCCTACCAGTTGCAGGCTTTGTTTGAGCTCCCTTTGCTCTTGGTTAGAGTAGTGTAGGTAGGTTTTCTTTCAGCAGAAGAAGTGCTTGTGCACACTCTGCATATCCCACTTGGGGTATGTATGATTTCCAATTTTGTACATAGTTTTTGTGGTGCTGGTTTTGCTCTTGCACAGTCCATTTCAGTGGCATTTTGGTGAAGATCAATTTCAGTTTTCAGTGGGTTTCCAAGTGGCTCAGAGGGAAGTTTTCAATGTTTAGATCAGTTTCTAGGCTACTACTCATGACTCCATGCCCAATGGATGCTTCAAGGTAGCTGATCACTTCATCTAGCAGGTAGATGACCCCTCTGAGTCGCCAAAAGTGTTATCCAAAATAAGCCCATGCTTATTTTTGGCTAACTCCTCCTCCTTTTCCTTTTTGGAACTTAAATGAATTTTTGGCATACTTCAGGGACTCAAAATTTTCTGGAAATGGCTCCATCAGATAGGATTTTTCTTCCCCTTTCCAGAAAGGTAAAATTTTCCTCCTAACTCCTTGTAATTTTCAAGTTATGGCTCAGTGGAGTTTTTTGGGGAAATTTTCCTTGATAAGCCCACATCTAATGAGAAGATGCCACGTGGCGGTAGAGGTCGGGCCGGTGGAGGTAAGCTAGAATATTTTCCAAAGAGTTGGCAAAGGGTGCAAAGGAAAAAAAAGCCGGCCCAGGGCCCGAGAGGAGGATGGAGAAAAGTTTAGAAGGCTCGCGACCAATGTGAAAATGCCACGTGTCCCTGTTTGGTGGTGGAGGTCGGGCTGGCGAAGGAAACTTTGGTTTTTTGCCAAAGTGATAGAGATGCAAAAGAAAAATTTGAGGCGCGCCCCCGCCAAGTGACCAGGAGCCGACATGTGTCACACGGGACAACGGAGCGCGGGGAAAATTTGGGAATTTTTCCCAATAAAAATCAAAGGGGAAAAGTAAAGTTTGGGTCAAGTGATCCCATTCGGTGAACTAGGAAGTGACACGTGTCTTGGAGAGGTGGAGGTGTGAGGCTTTGGGAAAATTTTCCAAAAGGGCAAAATTTAAAGTTTGACCCCTCAGACAAATTTTGACCCTGTTTTTTGCCATTTTTTCCCTAAATCTTCAGAGGGGCATAACTTTCGATCCCGAGCTCAGTTTTTGACGTTCTTCATATCATTGGAAATTTTGTGAAATTATCTACACATTGGACTCCTAAATTTTGGATTTTGGTGAATATTCGTGGGAGAAAATTGGAAAACGTCTCGCAATTGAAAAGACCAAAAAATAGATTTCCATCTTCCGATTTAATGAGGTATGGGAAATTTCTTGTCTTGCGGGCTCGAATGCATTGGGAAGTGGATTTATACAGAGGTACCCTTTGTTTTAATGAATCTTGTCGGTGGTTGGAGTGGAAAATCAGATTTTCCCATGTTTTCTCTTTTCTTCCATTCTTCTTTTGAGCTTTAAAAGCCAATTTTGGCTCATTTTGTAATGTTAGATGTTCTTGCTTTCAAAAGCTCTTCTTTTCCCCTTAGCGGTGGATTTGAAGGAGTTTTAGACCTCCCATGGAGATTGTAACACGTTTTTTGCCTCTTTGCCAATGGAACGTATTGTATCAAATTTGGGCATGATAATGTATGTTTTGTGATAAATTTTCAATCTCTCCTCGTCATGCGCTATTATTATCTTCGATCCTTCATTGCATTCTTGTAATTTGTGCATGTTTTGTTGTTGTATCCTCATGATTTGTGTCTATATTTACAAAGCAAGGAGTTCAACACTCCTTTGGTGTATCACCTTTCTGTTTTTGCTTAGTTTTGTTTCCCTTTTCCTTGTTTTCTCTCAACCATGTCTCCTTGGTAGTTTTAGAATAGGATTTTGAACCAGAACCTCTACAAAATTACATGCATAAACCTAAATAGAGGAGTAAGAGCCACTTCAATCAAGAGAGTTTTCTCACCTTGCAGGTCCCACACCTTGGAGAAAACTCAATGTTGTGCATTCACACCAAATGAATTTCCTTAGAAAAGCAGATCCATGGGTCATTTGGGGGTGCTTTGTGAATTTGCACTAACAATCCCACTAGCGGGATTTAAAACAATTTTTCCAAGAAAGGGAAATCAGAGAGGAAGCCAATTTGGCATCCTGGCAATGGATAGAAGTGGAAGCTTATTTTCCCCAACAATCAAAATAAAACTTGTCGAAATGAATTTTAGTTAATATTTATTTAATTAAAAACTCCAAAGTTATTTAAAATTAATTTTATCAAACAAAGAGTAATTAATTAATTAAATAATAATTAATTAATATTTAATGCAGTTTAAGACTTGGCGGGAGGAGTTCTCACTTGAAATGGATGAAATGAAGACTTGAACAATCACAAAAATGAGACGATCGCGATGAGAGCGATAAATCACGCAAAGTAACACTTTTGAAAAATTTCAAAATTTCCATTTTTAAAATTAATTTTGTGAAGTCAAAATTAGCTGATAACATAACCCTAACACTAGACTCACTTTTTAGAACATTTTTTTATGATGATCTTAATTATAAATATTCATCTTGTGAGAGTGGATAGCTTAGTGAGGATCAAGCTCTTATTTTTGTATTTATGCCAAGTTTCCTAGTTCTCTAATGTTAGGAATGAATAGTGTTCACATTATTATTAATGTGTGCAACTATATTATCAAATATAATATATGAGTAAATTGTAATATTATTAATGATGAGTTAATATAACTCATATTAATAATATATGATTAATAGTTGTTACATTAAACAACTATATCTAATATTGTTTATACGTGATATTTGGTTATACAACCACTCACGTATATAGGAGTTTCAGTGAGGAGTGTTGTTGAACAACCTCCATGAAAATAGGAGTAGACTCTCCTATTAATATGTATCAATGTATTAGCGGAAGATATATAGAGAAATATTATTCGGTGAAATTTATTATGTAAATGCAGTCTTAAGCTTTCATTTGGTATCGGAGCATTATTGTTCTTGGAGGTATAATAAGTTGTCAGGAGACATGTATTGATTTAGGAGGAGAGATGTGGCTTTGGCTTCCATTCATATAAGCACCCCATGTTAATATCAGTTATCTGCATAGATCGAGCTCAAAACCTTTTACCCACTTCGTTGAACCTCATTCACCTTCGCCTTGGCTTAGTCTTCCAGTTTTTTCTTTGGTATCCGTCACTTTTTCTTTGTCCATCTTTGTTGCACGTGTTTCTTTACGGCGTGGAGGAGGATGTGTTGGGAAGGACGCAGGATACTAATGCGACCTCAGCTGCCATCTCAGTCCAAAACAAGAAATCCGCTTGTGTTATTCTATATCTAAGGAGGACAACTGTCAAAGACTTGCCACTCAACGTTCATAAAGCCCATGGACATATGTGAAAATTGCGATTTAATGGTTTCGTAATGCTGTAGCAGAATATCCAAATAAGTGACAAATCCGAGTAAATGAGCTTCTTCTCCTGTCGTACTCGTCACCCACACGAGAGTAGCGCGATGAGATAGCACCGAAGATATCAGTGTGGCCGAGTGTCTTTCACGGCTAAGACAAGTTCGGCCGGTGGAAAAATTGTAAGTCTTATTTAGGTTTTGTTTTAGTCGGTCTATTAGTTTTGTATAATATTCTTTTAATTCAAAGTCAAATTAAATTTTTGAAGTTTCTTTTTAATTTGAGTGTGGTTGATACCACAATTTTTGTTTTGTAATTATATAAACAAAGTGTTGTTTATATTTGAGTTATCAAATAGGTGTCATCAAGTTATATGTCAAATATTGTCTTGTTAGTAATTGTTATTAAGTTGAATAATCATTATGTATTAAAATGAGTCAAGTGAAGAGTCTTGTATTTTATTTTTGTGGAGTAAAGTCAAAGTTGTCTTTGTAATTAGTCATTTTGAGATTCAATGTCAAATATTTGTAAGACAAGTATTGTTGAGTCAATTATTGTTTTTATAAAAATCTAGTCAAAAATTGATTCATTAGTCTGTCAAAATAGTCAGAGTCAAAGTGACAAAAATATATTTGTGTCAGTTTTTTATCGTCATTTAGGTGATTATTAGGAAAATTGTCATTGTCATTTTGTGTCTAGGTGAATAATAGGTTGTTTTTTTATTTTTTTACAATGGAAATGCCATTGGAAAAATTCAATGGTCTCAATTTTCACACATGGAAAGTCAAGATCCAGATGCAGTTGATGAACAAAAATCTTTGGAGGATAGTGGATGGAAAAGAACCAGCACCTTCAGATCCGACCAGATTGGTAGAATGGGAAATACGGGATGATAAAGCCAAAGCCATTATTGGCCTTGCCCTCTCAGATTCTGAATTACATTATGTTGATCTAGATAAAAACTCGAAGGACATCTGGGATAGTCTGAGCAAATTATTTGGTTCAAAAGCAGTCAATGCAAAGTTTTCCTTGAAACTTCAGCTTGTTCAAGCTCAAAATGAGTGATGGAGATACGATGTCTAGCCACATCAACAATTTACGATCTCTTTTGAGACAACTTGCAGAAGTAAAAGCTCCAGTGGACGACGAGGATGCAAAAGCTATTCTGCTGAATAGTTTACCACCGAAATACAGTAATGTTGTTTTCACCCTTGGTCAGATGCCTTCCAACTCATTGGAAGATATGATATCGCTCTTAATACAAGAAAAAGGACTAAAGAAGATATAGAAGAAGAAACGGCAATGTATGTGAAAAATAAATACAAAAAGTTCTTTAAAAAAGAGGACTTAGAATGCTTTTATTGCAAGAAAAAAGGACATATGTCTAAATTTTGCACGACTCGAGCCAAAGATCTTCTCAGTGGAAAATTGAAGCCACATGAAGCAAATATAGTTGTAGAAGAATCTTCTGAATCAGAAGATGAACGAGTGACTGATGAACCTGATTATAATTCTGAAGATTACTTGTTTTGAGTTTAGATAATCGGAGGATGGAGGCACAGGAGGATGGAGGACAAGCAGCGTCCTCTCGTCAGTCGCCAACGACGGGGCCGCATACTGATCTGGTGACATGTGTGCAGTGTGGTTTTTCATTTTCAGTGTTCTTGTTTTGCAGAGTGATGGTTTTCTGAATAAACCCTTTTCAGAACTTTTTGGAGGAGTCATGTTTTCAGAATACTCATTTTTGGGGAGCAGGAGAAGATTTCGAGGTAGACTCAAGGGATGGTTATCCAGCTAGTGTGAAGCTTGTGGATCTTGGAGATTCAGAATTCGGGCGCCCAGAGAGGAAGGGAAAGTCCCACAGGAACCTAAAGAGGAAGGGAGCATTCCTGCATAATTCGGCTTGACACTACGCCTTTACGAGGGTAAAGAGATAATCTATGGAGTCTGTACCTGGTCTAAGAAGTGCTTTCAGGAGGTGGTTCAATTTCTTGAATATGGTTCTTCTTTGTGTTCACATTAAGGGGGTGAAGATTAGTGTTTAATAATGTTCACACTAAGGGGGTGAATGTTAGGAATGAATAGTGTTCACATTATTATTAATGTGTGCAACTATATTATCAAATATAATATATGAGTAAATTGTAATATTATTAATGATGAGTTAATATAACTCATATTAATAATATATGATTAATAGTTGTTACATTAAACAACTATATCTAATATTGTTTATACGTGATATTTGGTTATACAACCAACTCACGTATATAGGAGTTTGTGAGGAGTGTTGTTGAACAACCTCCGTGAAAATAGGAGTAGACTCTCCTATTAATATGTATCAATGTATTAGCAGAAGAAATAGAGAGAATATTATTCGGTGAAATTTATTATGTAAATCTGGTCTTAAGCTTTCATCTAATTCATGCACCACTTCCTAACATATAGTCCATTAAGTGTGTAGATGAATATTATTTAGATGGTGATTTATTCTCTTCTAGTTGGGCCTATCCTACCCTCTTCCAAGAACTAATAATGTTACTTTCTTCCCAATATTGACATGAATGATGATAGTGATGATGTACATAGTGATCATAATAATGATGTTACTAGTTTTGAGAATGTGCCTATTCATGATGATGTTTCTAATAATGTTCCCATTTCTAATTTTTTTGTTATTCTTAATTATGATTCTATGCATAATATTGTTTCTATTTATATATGCACAATATTGTTTCTATTTATATATAACCTCCTAAATAACAATGTTGTTACTTATATTCCTACTCTCTCTTATTGAATGCAAAATTATATTCTTATACTATCTCTTCCATGTCTCATCTACAAGTAAATAATGAAAATGATAGTATTCCTTCTATATTTCATAATGTTTGTGATCATGTCCATTATTCATGTGGTGATCCTAATGTTATCGCCTCCACTAAGCTCAATGACGATTAATTGGATGCTCCTAGTGATAAGGTACCTTTAGATCATATAATAAAAAGTAAATCCCTAATCCCTAATGTTCTTAGGCATGATGACATCTCTTTTAAACTAAATAGTATTCCTATGGCTATTATAAATGCAAAAATACAACCTTTAAATGATCCTCTTAGAATCTATGTGATACCTCCTTAAGAGGTCATTTCTCTCATGCATGGAGTAGGTTATTTACAACACACAAAATACATACTTTGACCTAGAAAGCAAGGCTTATTATACTAAAATTGATTCTAATACTATCCATTACAATCCCATATGTTGTAAAATATTTGACTCATCCTCCCCTCATAATTTTTCCATACCTAAATTTTAATTGTTTGATGGGACTTCTCGGACCTCGCCTAAATATTAAGTATTATAGATCTACAATGTCTTCTTATAGCAATCATATGATAATTTTAAAGGCCTTCACAAAAATTCTAATTGGTGATGTAATGTACTAGTTTATCCACTTTCCTAGTGGATGTATGAACGCATTTTTAGATCTCGAGGAGGCCTTTCTCATTAATTTTATAGATAACAGGGTCCTAATGTAACATATGATTGTTTACCCTCTTTACACCAAGTCAAATCTAGGCTAGTTACTAACTATGTCTTATGCCTTAAAGCTAGTATGAAATAGTTAATATACTAGCCCACAAATTTAGAAGTGCAATACATCTTTTTTCAAGGTCCCACATTCCCGCTTAAAGAGAAGTTATTATATAATGCATGTGATTTATTTACTAATATTTGTTTATGTGTTATTAATCTTGAGTGTGATTAAGCAAAAATGTTTATTTATGAATAAAATTTATGCCTAATCTAAGCATGTAGCAATTGTAATAAACATGCGCGTAATTAAATAAATTTGACCCAAGCAAATTAAGCTAGGAAATAATGAAACCCTAGTTGCAAAAGAGGGATAAAAGGACTTAGTTGTATTGTAATTAATCATGGGCGATGTGCCATAGTGACAAAATGATAAACAAATAGGGAGAAGTGTCACATAGAGTCCTGGAAAATTGTGTAACCACACAATCTGCCTGAATGTGATCCAAAAATTGATCAAATTTTTTTTCTCTACCACGGGCCCCTATAGGATTTAAATTCTTTTTTGAACTTAACTCATTATAATCAACTTAAAGAAATGCAAAAATCAAAACACATTGCACATAGGTTGATAACAGAGTTTAGAAGAATGCCTACGTCTTCGAGTTCATTAATAGAACTGATTTACTATCCACTTTAATGATTGCAATTCTAATACAAAATTACAATCAAAGCATGATAATATTGAATACAAATTAACAAGAACCTTTATCATGACCACCGAGTGGTTACCCCGACTTATGATATTGGTTCGATCCCGCATACTCTCCATGGTATAATGCCCTATGGCTCCCCGATTGGTCTTCCGTGACGTTATTACGACATTTTGTGGCTCCTAGTCGATCTGGCCTCGCCATACATTACGTACTTTAAAGTTGTGGCTCAATAAACCTGAAGAATAAGAACCTCCTCCACGACCATCGAGTGAAAATATCCCGACTTGTGTAACATATATGATATTATTTGTGAAATACCCTATGGTTCCTAAGTCCAGGCTCCACAATATCTCTGGTGAGTTGATAATAACTCACGTATCCATAAAGACCTTTATGCCTCTGTTGCACTATGCTAAGTCTTCTTCCAGAAACCTCCACACTCCCGCTATGTGGTGTTAAGTCTCTAGATGTCAGCAAACATCAATTATCGCCAATGAGCTCAATAATGAATGATGACCCTCCTCCAAAGCCAAATATATGACAATACATCCAACATTCTGAAGCTCGAGCTCTCTTTGCTTCTCTCCGTGCTTCTTCACGTCCTCGACTCCATGGTGTCTCCAAGCTCCAGCTTGAGAAAGTCTCTTGATCGGTGAGTTAAAAAATAATAACTCCCGAACCATTATGAAGATGCCTATATTAGTATGATATAGGTCTTATATCTCCATCTTGCCAATAATAATAATATCGGTCTTCAAATGATGACGATGCCTATATTAATATGATATAGGTCTTAGTCATGCCCATACTATTACAATATAGGCCATCATGCTTATATTATTACGATATAAGCCTTTATATCTCTCCATAACTCCTATAATAAAATAGGACTTATATCTCCATAACATTTCCATGAACATGCCTTCAAACTTTTCTAATCGTCCTCCTCGGCTCGAGATTGGAGCATTACTTCTTTGGAGAGAATTTGGAGCGTCGACATTGCCGATAGGACTTACTAAATGCCTATAATAGGCCTTCATATTTTTCACTCCAAAATATGCCTATATAAATATAGGGCTTATATTCACCTCCAAAATATGGCCTTAAAAATACTAAGGCCTCATCATATTTTTCCAACTCCTCCCTTTTATTTTTCACCTCCTCGGGCTGCTTGAGAGGGGCCTTCATAGCTCGGGAGGATCTCACCTAAGCTCAAATGAGCTTGTTGAATGGAGGAGTGTTTAGGGCCTTTACATAGGCCTTGGGCCCAAACTCTTTGTTATATACCCTATCATACTAACACACCACATAACCAAATTGACTTGTGAGTTAGTTAGGGTGTAAACTTTATGAAGGGAAGGTCGGCAGTTTGAATCCCACTCATGTCATTTCACATCGCTAGTTTTACTTGTTGCTTCCATTGTCGCCACATGGGCCTTACAGGCCTACCACGTCCATTGCGACCCATTCACGTGTCCCCTTCCGTTCTGAGATCTGCTTCAACCCCTTGACACACCACCTCCCCATTTGCTGCGTCGGTTACCACATCCGTTGGGAGTCCCCTCACCGTGTGTTGGCGGTAGTTTTTAATTGGCGGGATAAGGATTTATCCCACATTGAGTGGGAGGTGGATATAATAAGAATTTAAATAGCCTTTGTCAAATGATATCCATCATGGCTTTGAAACATCCTTAACTTTTTCCTCGCACATATAATTAAACAACCCACCATATAGCTCACTAATGTAGTGTAAGAGCCCATCCCTGCATAGCTCGATGCATAGCTTACCAAGCTAAACAATCAACTTTCCCCTCTAACTCATCAATGCACAACTCGAACTCACCCGAAATAGCTCGCCAAGTTGATTAATGGGGAAATGTGGTGGTAGGCCACATGGTGGCTTGAGGACCCACCACACGACAATATTTTTTTCAATCGTTGTGAAGATGACCATAATCATGTGTCAAGACCAAAGGCCTAAAACATCAACCTGAAGTTTTTCACCTTCGCCCGATTTGTATTTTTTCCACTTGTTGTGACTCACTAGTTAACCCCATCCCATCTAGGGTTGACTTTAACTTTGACTAGTCACCATTTGCACATATGGGCTCCGTTTTCCATATTTAGATAGTCACCGGAAAGCTCTCAAAGTCATATTCCATACTTGTAGTGACCATGGGAGATTTAGGGAACATATTTCCTCCGTGTCGGGCCGTGGCGCCCAAGATAGGTCGGGGCACATGTGGGTGCTATAGACTAGTTGTGGGTGCCTATGTTTTCCCAAACCTTAGAAAACCTTCTTCGAGGGTCACAATATGTTCATTGTCCTTCACTCTTTGTCTTTGGTATGTCGCACCAAGTTCACCGATGTCGCTGATAACTCCTCCTATAAATTGTATGTAGAAGAATGCAGTCCCTTGCCCTTGTTTGGATGCTAGATGGATGCTCGAATGCTCTTGATAATGCCTTTAGATGAAACCTTAGGTGGTGATAACTTGATTAACTAAAATGTGGAATTTATTCTAATTCTATAGTTAATCTAATATAAAGAACAACAATAAATAATAGATATAAGCCTAAAGGAAATGACCCAAGAAATCTAAGCTATGAAAATATAAAACCCTAAAGTGAAAGAAGGGTTAGATAGAGCTTAGTTGATTGATGAAGGTGTTGAACTATTTCACAGAATAAACTAGATGAATCAAATGCGAGAACAAACACACGTAAGCTTCATAAAACACATATCTAGAGTAGTAGGTTGGACTAGTGTGCTTAGATAGGTACATGGGCACCTGTGGGCACCCTAGTATGAGATATGGGTGCCCCGTCATGAAAAGGTTTTCAAACCTCTGTGAGGTGTCGTTATATATTCACCTGTCTTTGCTTCTTGTCGTACTAGCTTTTACGGGACATGCATAAAGATGTCGCTGGAAGTTAGTGATGAAGGAAAGACCTCACAAACTATAAGACAAGTATCAAACCCTAAAAAAATAAAGATGCATATGAAAGGGTTGGACTACCCTTAGTGGCCACAATGGTGGACTTACTAATTGAGCATTGTACTACATCTCATACCCGATGTAGTTTTGTGTGTGTGTGTGTGTGTGTGTGCAATCATGCCCTAGGTGCTCTTGTGCTAATCAAACTTTGTGAAAGTAACAAGCAATAACTATGTGTAGAAATGTAATAAAATGGTGGATGGAATAGAATAAACTTCCCTCCTATGCAATGTGATGTAGATGAACCAACCTTATGCCTTATGATGGAGCTAGATGGATGCAAATGGAGCCTTTGATGGATGTAACCTTAGGTGATGATAGTAGTGCCTAGTGCTTGGTCCCTCATTATGGTCTCATAACTTTATATTTATATGGTTCTCTTGTTCTAATTTCGTAATTAACCCTAAAAAGGCCAACCACTAAAAATATAGAAAGCTCAAATGACTAGAAAGTGCCCAAAAAGTGGTAGGAAAGTGTAAGAAGGCTCAAGGCATCCTAAATAGGAGCAGGGCATTTGGGGTGCCCTACCAAAGATAAAACGATGCAAAATGGAAAAACTAGTTGAGCGAGTAGATGCAAGAGGTCGGGAGTGACAACATTAAGTAAAGTAAAATGGCCAAAGGACATGGGTTAATTAGTACTTTCTTCACTCAAAACCATATGAATAATAGTATGAGACCGGACTAAATAATGTCTAAAGTGCATGATTTTGTGACTACATTTGCCCCCACTTTATGTTGGTGAGTGGAAATCTTGGTAACATAAAGTAGATAGAGATGTGTACCTAATAATCCATGTAGAGTGATGTAGAAAATGTGTCGATGGACTAGACAAAGTGTGGAATGAGAAAATAGTGGAGTGTGGAAACTAAAGATGTAAAAAGTGCAAAAAGTGGTGAGAGTGAACCTAGGGTGGAAATGTGTGTGTAGATGCCAATATGTGTGATGTACCTGCATGTTAGTATGAGGTGTATGCTGTCACAAAATGTTGTTGTTGACACCTTTGTTGTTGTTGGTTGTTTGTTTCTCATACGGACGGACTGCAAAAGAGAAGATGATCAAGTAGTCAAATACACATGTATATGTAAAAATCACATGTATATAGTAAAAATAATGTAAATGGAAGTATGAAAACTTAAAAAGAACATGTGTTCTGATCGGTGATGAGAGAGAAAGTGTAGAGAGAATATTTTGTCTGCAAGTTTTTAGACAATCTCATGCCACCTCAGGCTAAAGAAGTGTAGGGAGAAAGTTACATTATTCTCCAACCTGTAAGTGCTTCCTGAAGATATATGTGAAGAGATCTCTATACTTCTCAATTTTTGGGCGATCCGATGCCCCCGACATAAGTAGTGTAGAGAGGAAATCTGTATATCCTCTAACCCGTAATAGCTCCCAGGAATGCTAAGGACAACCATGTCTGTAAAAGCCACTATGTATAGGGTTCATAGTGTTATGTTTGTGGAGCCTATTTTCATGTTAGAGTGTGGTACACCTTCTATGTGTTACACTCAGGTATTTTAACGGCGGTCCCGCTCGCCGGTGAGGCGGGTTAGGGGGTCGAAGCCCCCGATTGAAGGGGGTTCGGGGTGAAGCCCATCAAGCAAATTTTCATGGGTGGTTTATTAACCCATGGGTAATGGGTAACCATTATGGGCTGTTTTTGGGCCCATGGTTTTTCGGTACCCATTGTTTTGTAAAACCGCCTCTTCGGCTACCCATAGGTTTATGGGACAGTTTTGGTTTTTGCCCATTGTTTTGATACCCATGGTTTTGTATCAAACTGCTTAAGCAATTGTCTATTTATATGGTCTTATGCATATGATAGATAGAAAAGCAAATGTATTGCAGATGTGTTTTGAATTCGGGTGTGAATTCTGTAGAGTTTGTTGAGCATAGCTCCAAATGGATCACAGGTATTGTATTGCGAGAGTGGAGGCTTGTAATAAAATCTGAGCAAGTGATTCTTGGTGGACGTAGCCCAAATTGGGTGAACCACGTTAAATATTGTCTCTCTGTGTTGTGTTAGTTATTATGCACTTTTATTTTAGATCTGTAATATTTTATGCATATTAGTTTCTACTGTTGTGATTTTGTAAGGGATTATTCCGCATATTTTATCTCTTATTTCCTAACAATTGGTATCAGAGCCTGGTTTGGTTTCTTTGAAGTGTTGAATCACAGGGAAAGTTTTTAGCTTGAGTGGGAGCTATGGTAGATGAAGGAAGATCTAGGGTTGATAAATTCAACGGGTAGAATTTCAGTCTTTGGAAGATGCAGATGGAAGATTACCTTTATCAGAAGGATCTTTATACTCCGCTTTCTGAGAAGGTGAACAAACCCTCGAGTATGACAGATGCGGAATGGGATTTGTTGGATAGGAAGGCACTTGGGACAATCCGATTGTGTCTTGCATCTTCGGTATTATTTAATGTTTCAAAGGAAAAGACTACAAAAGATCTAATGGATGCATTAGGGAAGTTGTATGAAAAACCCTCTACCTCTAACAAGATATTTTTAATGAAAAAGTTGTTTAATATGAAGATGTCTGAGAATAGTTCAGTAGCAGATCATTTAAATGATTTCAATACGGTTGTGAATATGCTAGCTTTGGTTATAATAGAATTTGATGAAGAAGTTAGGGCTTTATTAATTTTGTGCTCTTTACCTGAGAGTTGGAATAACTTGGTAATGGCGGTAAGTAACTCGGTTCTAGCTAACTCGAAGTTGAAGTTTGAGGATGTTGTAGGGGTGATTCTAAGTGAGGAAATGCGAAGAAAAAGCTCTGGGGAATATTCTACTTTAGGGAATGCTTTGACAGTGGAAACTAGAGGGAGATAGAAGAATAGAGGAAACCATGGAAAATCAAAAGATCGGGCAAGGTCAAAATCCAAGAACAAGATTGTATGTTGGAATTGTGGAAAGCCTGGGCATGCAAAGAAGGAATGTTGGGAGCTTCGGGATAAGAAGAAACAACAAGAAGAAAAACAAGGAGGCAAATGTGGCATCGGGTAATGTATGTCAGGATGCTTTGATTCTTTCTTTGCATAATATTACTGAATCTTGGGTTTTAGATTCAGGGGCTTCTTTTCATGCTACTCCACATAGGCATTATTTTGTTGATTATGTTCAAGGGGATTTTGGGCATGTTTTTCTTGGTGATGATGAGCCTTGCAGTATAGTTGGAAAAGGTTCTGTTCAGGTTAAGATGTAGAATGGGAATACATGGCTATTGAAGGATGTCAGACATGTGCCTACATTAAGGAGAAATTTGATATCGGTGGGGCAATTGGGAAGTGATGGTTGTACTGTGATATTTACAGCTAACTCTTGGAAGGTTACTAAGGGTGCTCTTGTGGTGGCAAGAGGTAAGAAGGTTGGAACCTTGTATTTAACCACTGATAGTACTAATGATTATAATCTTGTGGCTTTAGATGCAGATACAACATTATGGCACTATAGGCTCGGTCATATGAGTCATAAGGGCATGGACATCATAAAGAAGAATTTTCTGGATATACAGAAACAGGTTTGGATTTATGTGAGAACTGCATATATGGGAAACAAAAGTGAGTAAGGTTTCTCAAGGTTGGACCTACGAAGAAAGAGTAAGTTAGAGTTGGTACATTCGATGTGTGGGGGCCAACTCGGTATCATCTCTTGGGGTTCAAGTTATTATGTTACTTTTATTGATGATACAACAAGGAAAGTTTGGGTTTATTATATTAGAAACAAATCTGATGTATTTGACACTTTTGTTAAATGGAAAGCCTTGGAGAGAATGAAACATGTCTTAAGCTAAAATGCCTCGGCTCGGATAATGGAGGGGAGTATTGCAGCAATGAATTTAATGATTACTTGTTTTAAGAATGGAATCATGAGCAAAAGATGGTTCCAGGAACTCCACAATGCGAGAATGGGGTATCGAAAGGATGAAACGAGAACAATAATGGAACGTCTTTAGGAGCATGAGGTTACATGCAGGACTACCTCTTTCTTTTTGGGTAGAAGCGGTGAGCACAACTGTGTACTTGATAAACAGAGGACCCTCAAGTGCCTTGGATGGAGGCATACTTGAGGAGGCTTGGTATGGTAAGAAAGTTGATTATTCATTTCTTAGAGTCTTTGGATGTGAGGTGTTTGTTCATATAGACAAGGATGATAGGACCAAGCTAGAGGCTAAATCAGAAAAATGTACTTTCATTGGTTATGGTGGTGATGACTTTAGATTTAAATGTTGGAGTATTAAGGACAAGAAAATCATTTGGTCTAGGGATGTGGTCTTTAATGAGAAAGTCATGTATAAGCAATAGTTGCAGGAAAACAGGGAAGAATCCAAGAAAGAATATGTAGTGGTAGAGGATCTTCCTGGATGGGATAGTGACCCATGAATCAGTTCAGGAACCGACTCAACAGGAACCCCAAACTCCTACAGTGAGGAGGTCTTCTAGGGTAAGAAAAGAACCTGAACATTTTTCTCCTTCTCTTTATTATTTATTACTCACTAATAGTGGAGAGCCAGAGAGATTTGATGAAGCAATGCAGGTAGATGCCAGTAAGAAGTGGGAGCAAGCCATGGATGAGGAGCATAAGTCTCTCATGGAGAACCAGACTTGGGATTTGGTGAAGCTACCGGAAGGCAAAAGAGCATTGCAAGAACAAGTGGGTGTACGAGTTAAAGATGAAGAAGGAGGAAAGAAAAGATATAAGGCCCGGTTGGTGGTCAAGGGTTTGCACAAAAAACAAGGTATAGATTTTGATGAGATCTTTTCTCCTGTAGTAAAAATGACTTCTATTAGAACTATTCTTGGAATAGTGGCAGCAGAAGACTTGCACTTAGAACAGTTAGATGTAAAGACTGCATTTCTCCATGGTGATTTGGAGGAGGAACTATATATGCAACAACCAGAGGGCTATGAGGTCAAAGGTAAAGAGGAGATGGTGTGCAAACTGAAGAAGAGCTTGTATGGCCTGAAACAAGCTCCACGTCAATGGTATAAGAAGTTTGATAGCTTCATGATGGAGCAAGGTTATATCAGATGTCATTCTGACCATTGCGTGTATACAAAGAAATTTGAGGATGGAAGTTATATTATCCTGTGTTTGTATGTTGATGACATGTTGGTTGCAGGTAAAAACATGCAGGAAATAAAAGTACTCAAGAAATAGCTAAGTGAATCCTTTGATATGAAGGATTTGGGGGCAGCCAGACAAATCCTTGGTATGAGGATAACTCGGGATAGGAAGGAACAGAAGCTGAATTTATCTCAGGAAGAGTACATTAAGAAGGTATTGGATAGGTTTAACATGCAGGATGCTAAACCGGTTGGGACTCCTTTGGTAGGCCATTTTAAGTTATCAAAGGAGCAGTGTCCCAAGACAGAGCAGGAAAGAAACCAGATGTCCAAGGTACCTTACTCATTAGCGGTTGGCAATTTGATGTATGCTATGGTGTGCACTAGGCCTGATATTGCCCATGCAGTGGGAGCTGTGAGTAGATTTATGAGTGATCCAGGTAAAGAGCATTGGCAAGCAGTAAAGTGGATCCTTCGGTATTTGAGAGGGACCATGGGGATAGTTTTGTGCTACAATGGATCAGACACCACTTTACGTGGTTATGTAGATTCAGACATGGCTGGAGATGTAGACAGCAGGAGGAGCACGACAGGTTATATTTACACTGTAGGTGGGACAACAGTGAGCTGGATTTCACGACTACAGAAGCTGGTGGCTTTGTCAACCACGGAGGCTGAGTATGTTGTTGCCACAGAGGCAAGCAAAGAGATGATTTGGTTACAACAATTACTTGAGGAGTTGGGGCATAAGCAAGAAGAATGTAAGCTGCATAGTGATAGTCAGAGTGCTTATACACCTAGATAAGAACTCTACTTTCCACTCTAGGATGAAGCATATACAATTGAGATATCACTTCATCGGGACAACTTTGGAGGAAGATAAGTCGAAGTTGGAGAAGATTCATACCGAGTCATAATCTTGCGGACATGATGACCAAGGTGGTCACAAGGATAAACTAAAGCTATGTTCGGCTTTGGTTGGCCTTTGCGGATGATGAGTGAAGGGTTGAGAAGCTTGCTCGGTGGAAATCGAGTCTCAGTGGGAGATTGTTATGTTTGTGGAGCCTATTTTCATGTTAGAGTATGGTACACCTTCTATGTGTTACACTCGGGTATTTTTACGGCGGTCCCGCTCACCGGTGAGCGGGTTAGGGGTTCGGGTGAAGCCCCCGAAGCAAATTTTCATGGGTGGTTTATTAACCCATGGGTAATGGGTAACCGTTATGGGCTGTTTTTGGGCCCATGGTTTTTGGTACCCATTGTTTTGTAAAACCGCCTCTTCGGCTACCCATAGGTTTATGGGATAGTTTTGGTTTTTTTCCCATTGTTTTGATACCCACGGTTTTGTATCAAACTGCTTAAGCAATTGTCTATTTATATGGTCTTATGCATATGATAGATAGACAAGCAAATGTATTGCAGATGTGTTTTGAATTCGGGTGTGAATTCTGTAGAGTTTGTTGAGCATAGCTCCAAACGGATCTGGGTATTGTATTGTGAGAGTGGAGGCTTGTAATAAAATCTGAGCAAGTGATTCTTGGTGGACATAGCCCAAATTGGGTGAACCACGTTAAATATTATCTCTCCGTGTTGTGTTAGTTATTATGCACTTTAATTTTAGATCTGTAATATTTTCTGCATATTAGTTTCTATTGTTGCGATTTTGTAAGGGATTATTCCGCATATTTTATCTCTTATTTCCTAACACATAGACTCGGTATAAACCCACTCACTATATAACCCACAATGTCAAGGATGGAAACTAAACTGATGTGTATTGGTAAAGAGCATTGTGTAGTGTGTAAAACCCCAAATGATGTCCCCCTCTTTGGGGGCACATGTAACATCGCCAATAGGAGAATGTGGCCCCAAAAGAGGACCAACCACATAAATTGTGCCCTACGGGGGAAGGGAATGTGCTTGGTAGAAACCAAGGTGCACACAAACAAATGGATAGAAATCAAGTGTTAGTATGAACAAACATGCATGTAAAAGACAAGTGTACGCTACCAAACAATGTAGAAGCCAAAATGCAAGTAAACACACAAGAAAGCAATATAGACCACCAAAGTGGGTTACAAACATGGGACACCACTCATGATGTCACAAGACACTCAAGGCCATAATGACCGCATATAAACAAACAAGTGTGCACACCAAACAAAGGGAAAGGCTCGCATACAATAGTAGTAATCAAAACAAGCAAGTACAAACAATATATATCCATGGAAGCAAATAATCCTATAAAATAAATGTTGCACATGAAGCACCCATTAACATGTTAGAAAGATAACTCATATGTCAAAAGCATGTATAAACAAGTAATGTAGAGTGCTAAGTACAAAATGAAACAATAACACCTAGAAGAGATGAATGTGGATGCCCTAGTGACCGTTGTAGGAGTGGTAGAAGGAAAGAATCCATGCTGTGTGTAAGAGACTTGTATCTGTGATCATAACTAGAGAAAGGCATGAACACAAATGTGTGTATAGTAAAGATGATGACATATAAGAGTCCTATCTAGCATGTGTAATAAGTGACCATATAAAAGAAAAAAAGGTAAGTGTAAAAGCAACCAAGATATGCAATATGTTGTGGATGGATGGAGTGGAATGTAAGATGGATGATAGGATCCACATTCCCCCCAAGTGAATGGAGTTTTATGCAATGAGGTTCATTTAGTTTTCCCCTCAATAGTCAAGAATGAACCAAAAATGAGAGTGCGTCATCGGAAATGGTCGAATCATGTGTGTCGTGTGTGTCTAACGTGTTGTGATGAGTGTGTATGTGTAGTGATGATATGCGACCTAGTGATGAAGTGTGTGATGATGTAGCCTAAAGTGTATATCATAATGAGATGAATAGAGGGAGTGGTGATGTAGCCTAAAGCATGTACCACTATAAGATGAAGGAATAGGTGACCATTTATCCTATAACGTATGTCACTAGCCTAATTCTTGTCACATGAGAGAAGGTCGAATGATGAACGTGTGTGTATGATAAGGTCCATTTGATTGGTAAACCCTTGGTAGTTGAGTATGGACCAAGGAACTAGAGTGTGTCATAGGGTAGTGAGTGCAGCGCGTAGAAGAATATGTAGTATGTGTGATGATAAAAGACAACCATATGATGCGGAAAATGTGTAATATGTGATGTATAGTATGTAATGCAAGATGTGTAGATAGTCTAATCATGTGAGTACGCGCAATGTAGTATGTAGGATGAATAGTATATGATGCTACTATGACACAAATGTAATGAATATGAGCATAATATGTAGGATATGTAGATGCGTCAATTTTAAATCTAAATAATGTAGAGTAAATGCCAAATACAAAATGTAAGATGTATGGATAGCCTAAGAGTGTGAAGTGCGCCCTATGTAGGAGGAGTAGTATGTAATGTTTGACTCGTAGATAACATTAGTG
Source organism: Taxus wallichiana var. yunnanensis (assembly GCA_018340775.1). NCBI lineage: Eukaryota > Viridiplantae > Streptophyta > Pinopsida > Cupressales > Taxaceae > Taxus > Taxus wallichiana. Next base: position 45,049,999 of record CM031238.1, read on the forward strand.
TGATGAATAGTGATATGACATGTAGAATATGACTAATGTGTAAATTTGCAAATGACACAATGATCTAGACTAAATATAGAATGTAGAATGTAAGATGTAAGATTTGTGATGTGAGATGTGTGAAGAGACGTAATGTGTAGTACCTATTGTGTAGTGTGTGGGGTTCATGTGTAGTATGCCCTCAACAATCAAGTGTGAACCGAAGCACAAGAGTGTGTCATCGGGTAATGATGACGCTATGTTTATATGAATGTTCCTATGCTATGAGAGTGATGTATGACAATGTGAAGATGATAGATATGTCCAAGATAAGATGTGGGTGGGGGGAATGTGTGTTTAATGGTATGCCCCCCAAGTGTGTAGTGGGGAGTATGACTATGTACCACTACCGAGGAGATCATCATTGTCATGGTCGAAACCTACTGGAGCAACATTAGAAACATGGTAAGTAATATAGTGAGGCAAGTCATATAAAGATCCATTACGGTATAATGTGTAAACACTCATTGCATATTCTTCATCAATGAATGGTATTGGTGGAAAACCATGTGCATGCCAACGAGAAATATTTGGAGTGTAAGTAGGAGATGAGTCATTAGTAATAGAAATATTGCCAAATGGCATAGGAAATGTAAGCAAAGTATGGTTTGTGTCTAGAGTACCACCAATATAGTTAAGCCAAGATTGCCCAAGTGTGAGTGGAGAATCATGAGGGGTACGCGCAACAAATATTGTCAAATGAAAAACACACAAGCCATAGGTGTTCGTAATGTGAAAATAACCATGATAAAGATGTGGTGAATGAAGAGGAGGTAAGATGTCATTAAGTGTCATGCCAAGCCTAACCAAGCCCTCATGTGTGCAAATAGTATCTGAACAAGTGTGGTCAACTGGGATGTGATGCCAAAAGGAGTTGTTAATGAACAACGTGCATGTGAAAGGAGGAGGTGGCAATGCAAACAATGCAATAGATGAAATAGTGTCTAAGGCATTAACAAATCCCTGATAAAGTATCATAACATTGGTAGAAAGAGGGGTTTTGAATCTATATTCACCCATGCCATCGACCAAAAAGGTGTATCAAAATAAGAGTCATCTAAGCCGAGAGTGGTGAAATTTAGCAAGGCGTAATGCTTCGTTAGTAAGTTCGATAGTATCTACTTCATCATCAGAATCCTCATAATCATCGGTGTTAACATCATTATGTTGTGTGGCATTATCAAGTATGTTAGTAGGTGGCACACTAGGCGAGAGGAATGGAAGGTGTTGTAATAGGTGGAGAAGCAATGTTGATAGGTGTTGAGACTGTAGGTGATATAATGGCCATAGTGTGAGTATAAATAGTTGGAGTATTTGTAGTGGTAGAAGAAGGTTGTGAAGCGCAAAAATTACCAATGTCATATGTGTCAAGGCTACTATGTATGGAATGTGTTGTGAAAGTGGTATGGGCATAACAAGTAATAGGGTCTATGTGATAGTATTTGAATGTCTCTGGATCTGCTAGTTATAGTATGTTCATAGCCATCATGCAAAAATTTGACACATTGGTGAATAGTAGATGGAACTACTTGCATTGTGTGAATCCAAGGTCTACCTAACAAGAGATTGAATTGAAATGAGGCATCTATAACATAAAATTCAATGAGAATAGTTTTAGGCCCAACCCAGATGTGTAATGAAATAGTCCCTAAACATGTATGAGTGGTAGAGTCATAGCCTTAGATGATAGTAGAATTCTTAGAAATGAGAGTATCACTAATACCTAGTTTCTTTAAAAGGAATAAACACACAATTTGATGGTTGATCCATTATCAATAAGCACTCATTTAATACAAGTGGTGCTAACAATGTTGATAATGAGTAAAGGTGCACATGGATTGATTTTAGCAAAAGGTGGCATATCTTCGTCAGTGAAAGATATGGCATGTGGCAAATTGCGAAGAGACTGTATGAGGTGTGCAAAGGATACCATCGAGTTGTCACTTTCTATATGAATGACATGAAGGGCTGCTTTGAGTGTTTGGTGGTAGTCAGGCGCATTATGCAATAATTCATAAAGAGAAATCTTAGCGGGCGTATAAGTCATAATTATGCAATAATGTCATAGCCCTTAGAAGCTATATGGGAACCACTAAAGTAATGGGTGGAGGAATAGTAGCGGATGGATCTCGAAGGGGTATTAGGATGAGTGTGATGAGTAGTAACTATATTGATAGATGGGTCAGCCCTAGGCATAACAAAGTGAAGAGGATATTGAGTACGCACGTGCATGAAATCAACAACAATAGTGGTTATACCGTAAAATTTAGTAGGTGTGAAAGAGGGATAAGATGACCGAGCCATAGCCATAATAAAGAGAATAAGGGCCCTAATTAGAAGGTAAGGTCAAACTTAGGGTTCACCAAAATGATTAACTAAAATGTGGAATTTATTCTAATTCTACAGTTAATCTAATATAAAGAATAATAATAAATAACATATATAATCCTATAGGAAATGACCCAAACAATCTAAGCTATGAAAATATAAAACCCTAAAGTGCAAGAAGGGTTAGATAGAGCTTAGCTGATTCGACGAAGGTGTTGAAATATGTCACAAAATAAACTGGATGAACCGAATGCAGGAATGAACACACAGAAGCTCCAAAAACACATATATGGAGCACTTAGGCTAGATTGGGGCATTTGGATAGGTACAAAGGCGCTGTGGGTGCCCTATTTTGAGATATGAGCACTATGGTCTATGAAAAGGTCTACTAACCTCCTCGAGGTATCACTATATATTCTCTTCCCGTGTGTACTAGCTTTGTTGGACCGTGCATATGTCATTGGAAGTCATTAATGAAGGAGAGACTCGCAAAACGTTAAAACAAATATCGAACCCCGTAAAAAGAAAGATGCATATGAAGGGGTCAGATTGTCCTCAGTGGCCATAATGGTGGACTTACTAATTGAGCGTTACACTACATCTTAGACCCGATGTAGTTCTATGTGTGTGTGTGTGTGTAATCATGCCCTAGGTGCTCTTGTTCCAGTCACACTTTGTGAAAGTAGTGAGCAATAACTATGTGTAGAAATGTAATAGAATGGTGGATGGAATAGAATAAACTTCCCTCCTATGCAGTGTGATGCAGATGAACCAACCTTGTGCCTTGTGATGGAGCTAGATGGATGTAAATGGAGCCTTTAATGGATGTAACCTTAGGTGATGATAGTAGTGCCTAGTGCTTGGTCCCTCATTATGGTCTCATAACTTTATATTTATATGGTTCTCTTGTTCTAATTTCATAATTAACCCCAGAAAAGGTTGACCACTAAAAAGATAGAAAGCTAAAATGGCTAGAAAGTGCCCAAAAAGTGGTGGGAAAGTGTAAGATAGCTCAGGGCGCCTAAATGGGACCAGAGCACAGGGTGCCCTAATATGGGGCCGGCACTCTAGTCAAAGATAAAACGACACCAAATGGTAAAATTGATCGTGGCAAGTAGATGTGGGAGGTTAGTAGTGACGAAAACAAACAAAGTAAAATGGCTAAAAGACATGGGTTAATTAATACTTTCTTCACTCAAAAACCATATGAATAGTAGTATGAGACCGAGACTAAATAATGCCTAATGTGCATGATTTTGTGACTACATAGCTAATGCTTAGTGTTTGGTCCCTTATTACTACCACACAACTTTATGTTTATATGATTCCCTTACTTGAATTTCATAATTAACCCCGAAAAGGCCGACTACCAAAAAGCTAAAATGCCCAAATGACTAGAAAGGACCCAAAAGATGTGAGCAAAGTACAAAGATGTCAGGGGCACCCAGAGGGACAAGCGCTCCTAACGCTAGTGTCCCGACTAGGTGTTGGTGTCCAGGATGAGAAATACTAATGTATAAAAAGACAGCTTTGGGATACAAGGAGTGTGAGATCAACAGAAGCAACAAAAAACAAGAAAAGGTGGCCAAAAACATGGGTTAATTAGTAATTTTTTACTTAGGAATCATAGGAATAGTAATATGTGATCAGGACTAGATAGATACCCAAAGTACGTGATTTTGTGTCTACATTTGCCTCCACTTTATGTTGTTGAGAGAAATCTTGATAACATAAAGTAGATAGAAGATGCATACCTGATAACCATGTAGATCGATGGCAAAAACGTCGAGAGATAAGAAAAAGCGTGGAGTGATAACAATGTGAAGTGTGGATGATAAAGAGGAGGAAGTGCAAAAAGTGATGATGATGACCCTAGGGCAGAGCGTATGTGTTGATGTCGAGACGTGCCTATTTTTGATGTTGATTGTTGTGTGTTGTTGATGTGATGATGTAACTACCACTTCCCATAAGGACGGACCTACAAAAGAGAATAATGAACAAGTAGTCAAATATGCATGTATATGATCAAAATGTGTAGAAAGTGTGTAAGAAAGTATGTAAAATGTGAAAATGTGAAAAAGGAACATGTGCACCTGATCCATGATGAGAAAAGAGTGTAGAAAGGATCTTGAAGATGATGTAGAAGAATGAGTTTTTCAGGTGATCTCACGCCAAATTCTGCGCTTAAGTGCGAGTTTTTGGGAAATCTCACACCAAGAATGGAAGAAGTGTAGAGAGGAAATTTTTGTTTTGTAGACACAAAATCACGTACTTTGGGTAATTATCTAGTCTTGCTTACATACTACTATTCATATGATTCCTAAGTAAGAAAAGTACTAATTAACCCATGTATTTGGCCACCTTTCTTTTTTTATGTCACTTCTCTTTGTCTTACACATTTTTTTGCTCAGTCTTCCTTTTTATACTTTGGCTTTTATCATCCTAGACACCAGCACCCAACCTGGGACACCAACACCAAATGCCCTCATCCCCACTGAGTGCCCTTGACCCCTTTGTACTTTACTCACACTTTTTGGGTCATTTCTAGCCATTTGAGCATCTTATCTTTTTGGTAGTCGACCTTTTTGAGGTTAATTATGAAATTCAAGAAAAGGAATCATATAAATATAAAGTTATGTGATCATAATAAGGGACCAAGCACTAAGCATTAGCTCTCACCACCTAAGGTTGTAATCATCAAGCTCTAAGAGCTCCATTACATCCATGAAACATCTATTACATTTCTTTACATCTAGCTTATTTACTCGCTATCAAGTGTAAATTGCACAAGAGCGACCTAGGGCACGATTCCACACACACACACACACACATTTACATTTGGTTTGAGATGTAGTGCAATGATCAGTCGTAAAGTTCACCATTGTGACAGATGAGGACAATTTGACCCCTCATTCTACATCTTTATTTTTAGGATTTGATGTCTATTTGAGGGTTTTGGTGCTCATATTTCATTGTAGGTTTCTAAAGAACCTCGACAATCATTGTGCGACCTCGAGTGACCAAAGACGACTAACAATGAACACCTCGTGACCACTTAGAGGAGGTTTATTGAGCATTTTCGTAGACCCAGCTTGCCCAAAAAGGCCTAGGGTGCCCACAGTGTCGTTGTCCCTCTTTAGGCGCCCTTGTCCAAAGATATATCTCTCCGATCTAGATTTTTTAGGTCTCACGTGCAACGCTCCTACTGCTATGTTCACATGGTCAGCACTTTGGTATACTCAGATTTTATTGTGAAGTAGCTACATACCTTTTTCTCCTCCTTGTAATTAGGGTTTCATAATTTATTGCTTAGTTGCTTGGGTGTAATTTATGTACTTAATTGCATATTTATTTTACTGCTACAATAACATTAGATTAGGCATATATTTCATATTTAGCTTAATTATTTTGGCAAACCCCACTCGTGATCATTCTTTCGATCCTTCTTTGGCATATCATATTCTCTATCATGGCTCCTAAAATTTCTCAAATTTCTTTATATGATTTAATTCAAATGCATCTTAATTGCCAAGTTGTTTTGAAAAAATCCTTAGACACCATGTATCTCCCTAGTGATACGTTGCCGCATCAAGTGAGTGCTATTTTAGATCATTTATCTAATGACCCTAGTCTTCGTGATCCTCCATCTAATCAATCCATGTTGGACTCAATTCAAGCTTTACATTCTTTATTTCAAGACAAATTTTAGGCTATGGAATCCATGATTACATCTCTCAAATCTGAAATCCAACATCTTAAGGATATTTCTCAAGCTCATGCTAGTTCTTCTTCTCATCCTCATCCTATGTATTTTACATGTGCTCATATTAGTGAGCCTCAAGTCTTTCCATTACCAAATCCTCTCACCTTTGATCACAATACTAAGTAACATGACATTCTTACTGAGCTCCTTAGTCATCAATTGATCACTTTACCATCTACTCAAGGCTATCCTCCTTACCGACTTGAAAAATATCAAGGTTTCCCATATTGTAATTATCATCAAATCAATGGACATAATGAAAATGATTGTTATGCTTTACAACAAAGAATCAAACATCTTAAGCATCAAGACTTTATCTCATTCGTTGCACAACATTTTTCTGCATGCCCATCTACAATTGTTACATCTCAATGGGTTCCTAAATATGATTTATCTATGTCTAATGAGCATCATGACATCATTTTGAAGGTTCTTTCTATGGAAATTCAAGAGCTACCTAAACAACCGCCTCTCAAAATCAATATAATACCCCCTCCTCTCAAGTCATCTACAACATTACCAAGTCAAAGTACACAACCACCTCTCAAAATCAATCTACCTTCTTCTCCTATCAATTCTTCCAACATCATCAATCCCACCTATTACCACTATTCAATATTCCTCCACATCCTACTCCACTTCGTTTCTAATTCTTCTTGTCAAAGTAACTACTTATTATACGACACCAAAGATACATTTCAAATTCTGTCACCATCACATGGTCCTATTGTTGCTTTCGGCCTACCATTGTGGTGGCCCTCACTCTTATCATGATACAAACAATGCTCTCCCACAATGGTAAGGTATATCTCATGTCGTTGCATAAATATTCATCATTGGCACACTTGGGGGCATCACACTTATTCTCCCCCTTCTAGCACTATCAATTGTTTCTAGCATGTCCTATCACACTTAACACTTTGTGCTTCATGATTCATATTTCTTAGCACTTTCAAACCCTTTGATACATGCATTATATCATTATTTCCTGATGAAACACTCGTGTTCTTGCAGTTCTTACATGACTGTTGAGGGATCTCTTCCAATAAGAACCCATTCCATTTCCCCACTATATCTATCTACTACATACTCATTCATATATGCATATATTTATTACCATCTATTTACACATATAATACACTCTCTCATCATCTGCTAAACATCATTCATCAAATAACACACTCATCACCATACAATTGGGGGGCATCATACTTCCTCCCCCTCTCTTCTCACATCATCAACTATCTTCCATCTTACACACATCACATCTAATCTTTTACATTCATCATACATATCTCGATACATTTGCATCGTCATTTCCCAATGACGCACTCTTGTGCTTTGGTTCACACTTGACTGTTGAGGGCATACTATACACATGAACCTCACACACTATACATTACACATTCAAATTTACATACTACATACTTCATGCATCATCACACACCTAGGATATATTATCTCATAACATCTCCTATGCACTCAACGCCTCACATCTCTCTTACATCTACTTCTACACGTTGTAATCATTACCCTATGACACACTCTAGTTCCATGGTCCATACTCGACTGTTGAGGGTATACATCTCAAATGGACCTCACCAAATTCACGCATTTCTTGACACACTCCCTCAATCACACGCTTACATCCTACACTTTGAGATTTGATGATCACATCTTTCTTATACACACATTTCAAACCATTTCCCGATGATGCACTCTCGTTTACAATTCATTCTTGATCTGTTGAGGGGGCATAAATAAATGAACCTCATTACATACATACACATCCACTTGGGGGCACGCGGCTCCTATCATTCATATTGCATTCCATTCTATCTCATCCACAACATACTGCATATCTTGGTTACATTTACTCTTGCTTACTTTTACTTATCTTGGTTGCATTTACTTTATTACACATGTTAGATAGATATCTTGTATGTCATTATATTTATCATACACACATGCACATTTACTTGCCTTTCTATTTGTGATCACAGATTATATAGATCTATTACACATAACATGGATGTTTGGTGCAATGCCTATTACCAATCCCACAGAGGCTCTTAGGGGCATCCACTTTCATACACTACAGGTGATATTATTTCATTTTGTTTCATAGAACATTACTTTATTGGATTATACATGTTTTGAAATACTTTCCATCTTTCTAAGATGCTAATGCGTGCTTCATGTGCAACATTTTTATGCAGGACTATCT